>JAOXYA010000021.1:23838518-23850278 GCA_028565675.1 Sorex palustris | reverse complement strand
ACATAGTACTCCATTGTGTAAATGTACCAAAGTTTCTTTAACCAGTCATCTGTTCTCGGGCACTCAGGTTTTTTTTTCCAGATTCTGACTTTTGTAAAGAGTGCTGCAATAAACAGGCAATTGCAGATGTCATTTTGACTATATTTTTTTTGCCTCTCTGAGATATATTCCCAGGAGTGGTATTGCTGGATCAAATGGGAGCTCAATTTCTAATTTTTTTGAGAATCAACCATACTGTTTTCCAAAACGGCGGAACCAGTCGGCATTCAGTAGGGAGGGTGTTTGCCTTGCATGCAGCCAATCAGGGTTCGATCCTCGGCATCCCATATGATCCCCCCAGCACCGCCAAGAGTAATTCCTGAGTGCAGGGCCAGGAGTAACCCCTGAGAATGGCTGGGTGTGATCCAAAAAGCAAAAAAAAAAAAAGCACAAAAAGCACAGACTCAGCAGTCAGATTTCTGGGTTCGAGTCTTGATTTTGCTGTTTAACAAGGATTTAATCTTGGACAAGATAGTTAACCACTTTCTGCCTTGATTCCTCATCTTTAAAATGGCAATTGCTTCATAGGGCTGTACAAGCTTACGTCTATCATTTTAGGAAAGAAAATAGAACATTTTAGCATACAGAAAATTCCCTAAGCAATTGTTGTGATATCCAAAAATGGCAGCTATCAGGTATTACTATGCTGGAGTTAGTACTTGATGGGGCCCTTCCTTGAGTACTTTCCATTCTTTTTAATTCTCACTCCACCATTGTTTGGGACTACCTCTCACCCATTACCCAACATTTCTCAAATTTTGATCTCCAACATTTCACTGGATTGTTTCCAGAGGAAGAACAAAATTTCTTGCATCGAGGTATCAACAGTTAAAATACCCTGTTATATTGTTAATGGAAACTCTTGCCATCTCAGAAAAAAACAGTTGAATTTCTTCCTGGGTTCTACTCTTCCCCAGGAAGGAAGAAAAGGGTGGATTCATAAAATATGGGACCCACTCAACTGGTTTCTTCACTGGAAAAAGAGGAGAGGGTCTTCTCAACAGAAAACAAACCCAATCTTGCATCCTTATATGTTGAAATTGCCTATCTTACCCCAAATGTTCTTTTCTAGATTTAATTGATCCAGAATCTGTTCGCTGTGATAAGAAGGGATTGCTGACAGTTTCCAAAGTTGAGTTTGCCACATTCTATAGAATGGCCAATTCTATAGCAAAATTTCACAAAGTATGGAACAACACAATCAGCTACGAATTTATCAGAAATAAAAAAATCTCAGATCAACTGAGTCAGAGACTCAGGTTGAAGTTGAGTGGTTGATATTTGAACAAATCTCCAAGTTTTCCTCAATGTTTCCTCAATATCAATGGCTTTATGGAGAGTCTCGATACAAAAAGTCCAGATTTTATTCAATAAATCTCTGTTGCTCCGAATGTCCAGAGACCTTTCAGCTTTGCTGATATTCCTCCTAGTTCCACCTCCTTCCCCTTGAACTTGCCTTGGGTTTGTCCCCAGCAAACAGCTCTAACATCCCTTTTTATTTTTTAATTTTATTTTTATAAAGTTGTTCACAATATTTGATTAGATTTAATATTTGAACACCAATCCCACCACCATTACCTTCCCACCACCATATTTTGAATGTTTCCATCCCGAACCCCAAAACCTGTCCCCAAAGCAGAACCAAAACAATTCATTTTGTATTGCTTGTTATGAATAATCTAAAAATTATCCAAAAAGAGGTTTCTTAGAGGAAAGTATGTGAAGATTGTTATATTTCACCCAGGAGACAGTAAGCCTTTCAATAAGAGATAGTGTTAAACAACAAGTAACAGGTTGTTAAAGATTGAGCCTTGTGTGCTTATATGTGTGTGTGTGTGTGTGTGTGTGTAACTGTAGAAATGTATTTCACCCTAAGATTGGTTGCCTTCTACTTAAAACCCCATCAAATGTGGTGTGATACTCTTGATATAGTAATAACACCCCCTTTTCAACATTTCTTCTTTCTACCTGTTGTAAAGCAGACAAGACTCCTGGTTAGGAGAACCATTCTGAAGCAGACAGCAGTGAGTAGAAGTCTTTTTTGTCTATTTATTACATTGTTTGGGGGCCACACCTGTCATGCTCAGCACTTACTCCTAGCTCTGCACTCAGGAATCAGTCCTGGCAGAGCTTGGAGGACAATACTGAGTACTGTTTGTTGAACACAGATATGCCCTGAGCAAGGCAAACACACTTCCCTCTGTGTTATTGTTCTAACTCCTGGGTAGAAATCATGGCTGAAATTGTACCCCAGGCAAGTTTCTTCTTCATTCTTCAATTTCTTCATCTGTAAAGCTGCTACCTCACTGACTGTGAGATTTAAATAAGTTATGTGTAAATTCATGTATTCAAAAGTAATGTGGTGGCTATGTATAAAAGAAAGTAAATAACCTAAAGGATTCCTTTAGATTTTACTCTGATCTATCTCATGAAACAGAATCAAGCTTGATCATTTTACACTTAGTTACACATGAAAATCCCCTCATTAGGGGTCGGGGAGTTAGCTCAATGGGATTGATATGTTTTGCTTGCAGGGATTTGATACCTTGGAACCACTTGGACCCCAGGCACCAGTGGAAGTGACACTCAAGCATGCAGCTGGGAATACCCCAGGCTTGCTTTTCCGCCCAAATCTCTTTAGATTTTAAAATATGATGCTTGGGAAGACCCCTAGACAATTAAATTGAGATATCAGGGATCAATATTTTAAACCTACTTCATGCAGCTCCAGAAACATGTAGGGTGAGTTCTCACCACTGAGCTATATCTCTATCATTTATCAATATTTTTATGATTTAACAAGTGCCATCAAGTTTTGGAACCAGTGAACCAGATCATTTTCTAGTCTCTTCCACTGTGTGAACCATGGCACTTGGCTAAGTACTATGATCCATACTTCAGTGTCAAAGGCCATCAAGTCTGTATTTCCCACTTGTGTTCCATCAGCCCAGCATAAGTGTCAAGAAAGGTGATGAGGACTCAGGATTTCTTGTTGTTTTCATCCCCAAGTCTAGAAAAATATGAGGTCTAAATTCAGTAAGTGCCTCTTCTTGATGAATTGATTGAAATAAAAAATGGTCTTTAGTTGATAGAACCATATAATCCATATCAAAGAGGTCTAATGCTAAGAAGGATTCTGAAACCAGGCAGAATTGATTAGGATTAAGGTAAAACTCTTTCTAACTGACTGACCTTGAACAAGTTAATTCACTTCTCGGTAAAAGGGAGCTAATAAGAACTTATTTGGAGCCAGAGAATAATAAGGTTAAAGTACTTACTTTGGATGAGGCTGACCTTGGTTCAATCCCTAGCACCACATATGATCCTCCAAGGACAGCCAGAAGTGAACCCCAGC
Source organism: Sorex palustris (assembly GCA_028565675.1). NCBI lineage: Eukaryota > Metazoa > Chordata > Mammalia > Eulipotyphla > Soricidae > Sorex > Sorex palustris. The sequence goes on along the minus strand of JAOXYA010000021.1, from coordinate 23,846,884 downwards.
ATGGAACAAGGAGTAATCCCTGAGGATTGTCGGTTGTGGTTCAAACCCCTGCCCCTTCCATATCCTCAAAAAAAAAAAGGGAGAAAGAATACTTTACTTCTTAGAGTTGTTAGGATTAAGTGCATAGCATGCATGCAGTACTTAAAATAGTGCTCACCAAGTTCATACATATTTCATGCTACTATTATTCATATTATCCTGGTGACTTATTCTAATTTGCCCGAGTCCAGTCATAAGGTTAAGTAGCAAGCTAGCATAGTTGTAAGATTTTCTCCATTTCTGTTTCCTTGAATAGGATCTAAGAAAGCAGACTTATTTAAAATACTTTGATGCTTCAGGGTTGGTTTTTTTCCCCTTGAATGCTTTTCTTTAAGATTCAGTATGGTATCTGACATGTATTAGGACCTAAGAAATGTGTGGGTGAAAGAATAAATGAATAAGTTAAACTAAAATGAACTGTTTCCCTTTTGGAGAAAGAAATTGTCTATTTCATAAAAAACTATAAATACAGACATGTCTCAAGGATGGAGAGAATCAGGAACCTCGGCACTTGGTCCCATAAATCTCTACAGTGTGCCATATGTAACTTCTGACACTGACTTCCCAGAAGTCGGACTTACTGCTCAGAACAATTTTTTTTGGACTGGTTGCTTATTTTTATCAATCTTCCCATTTCAGTCTGTTGGATCACCATGTCTCTCTCACTAATTCATTCAGTTATCAAGGGGACAGTGTCTTAGATACTGTCATGAATCAAGTCTAGAAAGAGAACATGGCTGAGCAGAAAGATGGGTCTGAGTCAGGGTAAGTCTCAGACTCTGCCTGCCTGTTAGGTGGGGCACCAAGCAAGCAGGTTCATGGCCATGTGGCCAAGTGTTTGTCTTAGGGTCGGGACAGGTTCTGATTTACTTCCCTCTGCAAGGGAACATATACCTTTTGGGGGTGCATTTATTTATCTAGTTTTGTGAATATCCAACTGGTTTGGTAGAAGTATATATCATTATAGGTCTAAGGGAAAAGGTCTAATTTTGTGTGTGTGCCAGGAATTCAAACCCAGAGTTTCATATATATGCAGCATGTGCTTTACCACTGAGCCCCAGTCCTAGTCTCAAAGTGACTCCTCTCCTTACACGGTTGAGTAAGTTGGAGCCATGCTCTGCAAAGTATAACTCATAGAGCACCACGAGTACAGACGCTAGCAGCAGGTGAGTGGATTAAAAGCTTGTGATGACTGTTAATCAGCTATATCTCTAAGTACACTGTTTGTTCTGCTGAATTTATTTTTCCAAAATAAGATTTTGTTATGAGAAAAATCAATGTGCTGATTTGCATTCTAGCATAACAATTTTTTCCCCCTCTGCGTTGGATCTCTTAGTAGTGCTGGGTGCTGGAGCCCAGGGCCATGCCCAGTAATGTTTGAGTAGGTGATGCTTGGCTTGGTGATACTTAACCTGATGGTGTAGGCTTGGAGGGGGTTGTCATGCCAGAGATAAAACTCATGACTTTGCATACTGAATTTATCAACATTAGTGTAAATTCTTCACACCTTTCTGACATCACAAAGAGCTCACAAAGCAGCATTTTAGATAGCTCCAGCCTGGGTCAAGTAATTTTAGCATTCTAAGACTCACTTGCCTTATTGTTAAATTAGATATAATGCCCCAACTAAGTTATAAAGCTGCCATGAGAAATAAACTAGGTGTAGCTTGACAAGTGTCTAATATAGCAGATACTCAACCAATGAGAGCTATAGTTAGACCAGGTAATGTAGTCCTAATACTACCGTAGAATCACAGTATTGCTATTTAAAAGAAGTGAAACATGAAAGTTCAGGAAACAAGGGATTCCAAAGTTTAATAAGGTGAGAAAGTTTATTTGAACTCTGGGAACAAAGGAATTTATCTTAGGTGTGTGCAATGTGTCTGACTATTGGGGTTCAGACTAATTTCTTGTTAGTCCTCTGAGGCATCAAATACAGTGTTCAATAATATAGAGGAAGTCTGAAGGCAGCCTTTACCTAGAGTCAAGCTGTCCTGACCTTAGTACACAAAAGACCGCCCCTGGTATATTTTCTCTGTGATCCTTCTGTCTTGATCATAGATGACGCGCTCCTCTGGGTTACAGCTTTGGCTGCAGTTCTCCTCCCAGAATTTTCTTCCTAAATCACTTTTAGCAGTCTGAAAGCAAGAAATCTTTCCTATTGCAAAAGGAGCTCTGAACATACAAGGGGGAATTTTGGTATCGTGGCTTTAGAAAAATGATTCTTTAAGGGGTCAACTGATATGGGATTGAAGAAAATTCTTTATAGAAAGCCATAAGTCTTTGGCATCAGAAGGATGTACGAATATGTGGGGGAAATCTCAAAGGGAACTTTAGAAGAAATTTGAAGGTTAACCGTGTTATATGTGACCACGTTTCATTCATGTCCAGTATGACTTTCCACTATAACTGTAGCACTGTACTGTAGCACTGTCCTCCCTTTGTTCATCTATTTGTTTGAGCGGGCACCAGTAACATCTCCATTGTGAGACTTCTTGTTACTGTTTTTGGCATACTGAATAGGCCATGGGGAGCTTGCCAGGCTCTGCCATGCAGGAGGGATACTCTCGATAGCTTGCCAGGCTCTCTGAGAGGGATGGAGGAATTGAACCCAGGTTGGCCGCATGCAAGGCAAATGCCCTACCCACTGTGCTATTGCTCCAACCCTCCACTACAACGGTCACGGTCATGGTCCTCCCGTTGTTCATCGATTTGCTCGAGTGGGCCCAGTAACGTCTTCATCATGAGACTTGTTACTGTGTTTGGCATATCGAGTACGTCACGGGTAGCTTGCCAGACTCTGCCGTGCGGGCGAGATACTCTCGGTAGCTTGCCAGGCTCTCTGAGAGGAGCGGAGGAATCGAACTCGAGTCGGCCATGTTGACTGTGTGCAAGGCAAACGCCTTTTCGCTATGCTATCGCTCCAGCCCCCACTACAACATTTTAGTTTATTCTTATTTTCTTTAGTTAAATGATCTTGCACTTGTTTAGATTAAATCTATATTAATGAGGACTGTTTTTGATTAAAGGCAACAGAACTAAAATCAAAGCAGCTTAGGCAAAAAAAGAGAATTTATTGGTTTTCATAGCTCGGAGGGACAAAGATGTTAACTTGAAGTGTGAAAGAATCAGGAGACTCAGACAATATCCTGAGGGCCTCCCCTGCCTTTACTCTTCTTTTCCTTCTACTTCTCTCAGTGTGTTGAGATTTATTTTCTCTTGCAGATTTATTTCCTTTTGATAGTTGCACATGGATGCTCAGTTCTGGGGTGGTGGTGGGGGTGCATCCTCATAGCTTGTAATCAAGAGATTGTAGAAATTTTGCCTCAAAGCATCCAATTACAAAAACCCCATAGTTGCTTGCCCATTCTATATCAGTGTAGCAAATGCAATAATCAACCAGTGCCAGACCAAGAGATACCCCATCTTCTATAGACCCTTCGCAGCCAGGAATCTGAGAGACTGCAAACTAAAATCCCCCTGAAGCTACCTACTGATGGAATATTCAATGTGCAGTGCCTCAAAGGAAGGAAAAAAGTTGTTAGAAATGAAGGACAGACCCCCCAAAAAATCACAAATAGAGAAAAATATTTTCACTATAGATCGTGAATAGACTTTCGGGTGGTGAAAGTATCAAATGATATGTGAAAGTATCAAATTATCATACTGTATACATGATATGAATATAATGTTACCTGCCAATTACTGGGTTGATTTGCATAATGTGTGCATTATAGAACATTGCAGGGAGAAGGTAAAGCTGACTGCAAAGACTGGTAGTTTCATAATTTATAATGAAAGTTCTAACAAAATGAGGCCTCTAGGAAGACAAGTTTTCTTAAATCATTCAACTTATTCAATATAAGGCAATGCTCTGCCTAAGAAATTTATAAAATCTCGATTATAAAAGCTACTGTTTAATACACCTCCTTGTAAGAAAAATGTCATATTCCCCACATTTGCAAAACAAACATACTTTCTCATCACTCACTGGGCCTGGCTAATGCAGCCCACTCTCATCTTTCTGTGTCATCTTTCTTAATAAAATGTCTGCCACATTATGAATATTTCATGCATATTAATTATTTCTGTCATTTTGACTTACATTATTACAAGAACAATCTCATCAAATATTTATAATAGTCTGACATATAATAACCTTACATTAGAATTGCTCAGTTTTCACATGAGCAAACTGAAACTCAGAGACAGGCTTAAGATCATATCATTAATAATTGGTACAGCTGACATTATCCACATCTGTCTGACTCCCAAGCTGTAGCTCCTGATCACTACATGTCCAATTCAGTCTCATAGTAGTTGAGAGACAAGAGAACCTTATCTTTTTTCCCCATCTAACTCCACTCCCAGCTCCAAAGCAGTAATTTGTACCACCCTGGCCTTTAGGCAATGTAGCTCATCATAATAAAAAAAACATTCATTATACTAGGACCCTTTATTTAATTTGTAAAACTGTTGAGTAGAGGATGCTGTCTTGACATCCCAATCCAATAACATGCAACACAATATCCCCCCAGATACTTCTTGCTTAAACACAGATGCCATGTCCTATTTAATTTGAAAGGCAGCAACAAGCTTGGACTAGTTTTCAACAGCTCCATTTGTCCCTTTATCATTACCTTTTTGTCAACGATTATCTCCTTCTGAGTTGTGGAAAATTTTAATATTATTGAAGCTCCAGGTTATCTCATTTATAGTTCTCTCTGGTTGCCCAGGCTTGTTCATTTTCGACCACCTGCCAAGATGTTCATCTTCATTTTTCATGTGTCAGCAGCTTGAGAACCTGGAAAGATATAACCAAGATTTATTTTTTAAAAATTAAATTCCTTTTGCTTAGGTGGTGACAGTGAGTTTTTTCCCCGTCTACTTATTTGACTCAAGTCCTCCTTGCATTGCGTCTATATTTGGAAGTGGAATTAACACTTGCAAAAGAAGGCAGGTTGTCTACTTAAAAATCTTCGGATTGCATGTGTACTTTAAATATTGTGCATTTTATTTGTTAATTATATTTTAATAAAGCTAAAAGAGAAAAACACTTTGTATCAGAGGTTTCTTTATGCCTTGTGGTTCTCTTTCCACCTCCTTAATCTTTTCTGTACCCCTTCTGGGGCTCCCTAGTCCTGCCATTTCTCTTTCTTATGCTGAAAACTATTTCAGCAGGAAGTGATGACATCTTGTCTTGCAATATGAAGATATTTGTCTCAGAGGTCAAGAACTACAACAAGGGTCCCTTTCAGTGCTTTAATTCAACAGTGCAGGTCACTTTCCTTGTTTGTTCCTGCTGTCTTGGGTGGTTGGTTTTTGGTCCCTAGGTGTGTCTTATTGCCATGGGATTGAGTCCCAGGTGCTGTGTCATACTGTACAGAGTGGTTAACAGAGATAGGCAGTTTTGTATATCTCTCTTCCACTCTCCCAGCCCTCACTTCTCTGTGGCTAAGCACCACTCTAGACTATTCTAGAGGACCCAGGCTAACCTTTCTCACCATGGATTAATCAGAACACATATTCTGTTGCTAGGGACACGTGGAACATGAAGATGACCAAAACAAACTGGATTCTGTCACTGAAATAAGCAGAGATAAGGGCAGTTGTGCATCTGACTGTCTAGAGGGTAGATTCAGACAAGTAGCTTGTGACCTTTACTGTGACATGGTAAAAAGGAGGACAATGACTCCGTGTTACTTGTCTTTAGTACAATTTCGTCTGAGATTTGTAGTAGAAACTCCAAAGATCTGCTTAGCTATTTCATTTCAATATAAAATTGTCCTTTTGAATACCTACTTCCTCTCCAATTATACCTCACTTAGACATCCCATTTGCTCCTTGCTGGAGAACCCCACATACTCTTCTAATGTGCCTTCCTTCATTCCTCAGACTGAATTCAGACTACTCACCTCCTTGCAAGAGCTTCGTTGAATTGTTGGAAGATATCAATTCTCTGGCGCATGCTAATACATCTACAAGGAACCATTTTTCTTGTGTGATGCTTGAGATGAGCAAAACTCCTCAGCAAAAGATCAAGGAGAAATATAGAATGTCTACATGTTTTATGCTTGTGTGCAGTGTGAAAATGACCAGGAAAACTAAAACCAAGGCAAACAATTGGAATAATCAGTGAGAAAGTTCCAATAACTCTATCAATAGAGTAATTGGAAGAATTAAGGATTAGAAATAACAAAACATTAATAAGCTAGAAAAATTCCATTAAAACTCTCATTAGAACTTGGAAAGATTAAATAGTAAGATAATTGTATATAGTTTTATCTAAAAATTAGAAAAATTGGCAATTAAATATTTTATTTCTAATTAAAAGTTATAAAAATGATTTGACAGTGCTGCTTTCTTCTTGTCATACAACTTAAAATACAGAGTGCGCATCTTTTTTATGCCTTAGCGAATTGTCACTCTTCTTTCTAAGTTTGGATTTTGCTTCTGACATTTTTATCCTTTGTACTTTGCATGTTGTGAAATAGCTATGATAAGAATTCTTTTCATGTAAAGTGTTTTGGACGGTATTATTTTTCTGTGATATTTTCTTCCTTTTCCTGATGTATGCAGATAAATCAGCTTCACTGGAGTTCTTCTGGCTGACTGAAGTCTCTCCAAAGGTACAGTCAGCAATACCTGATTGGTCATCATTGCTCTAGTCACCTTAATTTAATTTTGATTCTGGTATCTTTTATTTTAATTTTTTTACTGAGCCTTCATCTTGGTTAGACAACCTTCTCCTACTTATCTATTTTTATGAACTATTCTATGTGTCTCTGGCCCAGAGACCAGGAAGCAGCACAGCTCCTAATTTTGCTATCATTCCATGAATATAATAATATACCCTGACCAATTCCTGCCAGACTTTGAAAGAAGTGACTTGATTGATGAGTGGGCATAGGGCATATCGGATGTTTGCATGATTTATTGGTGAAGAGTGAGTAAACTTTCAACTTTATCTTTTAGTGACAGGTAATATGCTGGGAAATGCAAAAATAAACTGTGTTGGTGGTAGCATGTTTTAATGAACTAAATCTCAGAACTTTGCAAAGTGAAGTCTGCATGTATTTGAACTCATGATAGAATTCTCATTGTCCATTTACTGGCAATATTCCTTTCTATTCTACAGTTATGAGAGTATAAAGTAGAATAGGAGAGGGTAACCTCTTACTTCCAGGAGGTGGTAAAGTGAACAAAACACAGAGTTGTGTCAAACGCCCATCTCTGATGGACCTTTCTGTGGTCTTAGGAAAGGGGGTTCTTTTAGCTAAGAATCAGTACAGTCAGCAAAGATTGGAAGGAACTGTGAACTAGGAACATAGTGTGTATGCAGTTAGGTTCTACCAAGAAATAGAAAGACCACTAGCATGTCTAATAAGTCTAAGAACTCACCTCAGCCAATCATAGTAAATGGAATGAAGTTTAGGCAAGTCCTCATGCCTTTACTTTTAATCACTTGTAAAAATAAAATTCATTCAGAGTGCTTTCAGAATGGAATGCAAGAGAATCCAGTAAAGGCTAGAGAAGGCCTGGAAGCCTCTGAACTACCTTGCTGGGTGGCTGCTCACATACATTTTAGCCTTTGTTTCCCTGCACAATTTTTCCTTCCTCCACACTCAAATGCTCTTCTTGCCACAGGGCTGCTGCAGGTCCCTTTGATGGCCTCTCAGACTTAGCCTGTAAATTTTAAATAGTGTGGAATGCTTTGTAGTTGCTAATGTGGAGTTATTCTCAATAACTTCCCATATTAGGAAAAATGAAGATCATATGTATCTCCTATTTTTTCTATTTATACTTAATTATATGTTTCCTTGTATATGATAAAAGCAACTGTTAGCTTATGGATGGACAAAGCAGAGTTTGAATTCAGATGGGGCTAAGTTGGAATCTAGCCTGGACCACTGACTGTAGTTTAAGATATTTTTATCATCTCACTAAGCCCCATTTTTATCATAAAATGGGCACATTTGTCAGTGTAAAATAGTAATATATGTGAAATATTAGTCAAGACTAATCTATGCAAATAATTCGAGATATGATGATTACTATTATTAACATACAACCACATGTTGCTGTATTGATCAAATAAGGTGAGGTATGTTGTAAAAAACTATGCACGCTGAAGGTTGTGTGTTCACGGCTCTCTGGACGGCTCTATCTCACCGCCCGCGTTTGGTGCCCTAGAGCAGCTGTGTGTGGCCTGCATCGGGACGGCTGTTGGCCAAGGGCAGATGAAGGAAAAGATGAGGGCCAGACCGGTTGATCTTTGTAGCAGTTTATTACAAGGAAGTTTATCCCATAGAAGAAATTTATGTTAT
>JAOXYA010000021.1:23786841-23797141 GCA_028565675.1 Sorex palustris | reverse complement strand
AATAAGATCTCATACCATGAGATTAATAAAGACCAAATGTTTCTGGCTTACATGTAAAAAAAAGTTTATTATGGAATTGATTCTCAGCAATATCAGGTGAGTCTTCTTTTTGCACAACTTTATACTAAAACTTCCTTAATCATTCATTTTCTTCCAGATCAGTTGTAGCTAGCTCATTACATTAATATCTAAACCATACTTTCTGCCCGTGGCCAACCTGGGGACATGCTGTGTTATCATTTGTGTTTCCAATCTGAGTCCATCTGTTTAGGCAATGACTTTCGGCTTCTGCCAGGCATGCATTTGTCTTTGTTCTGTACCTTTATCTAATAACTAATCATTCTTAATCATGTTAGAGAGGAGACAGACAAGGTTTAATCATGTCATTTATCATGATAGGGACACAATGTGCTAAGCCGTGTGCTTTATTACATTGTTGAAACTGAGTTTTAATGCAAATAATTTTGACAAGTAGGATATGCTATTATTTATCCAATTAGGACATTACTACACACACAAGTTTGATCTAAATTCTTACTTGAGTAACAGGATGAGTCCTATTTAGTCTCAGTATGTTTTTTTAAGCCTTTGAAACTGTTCTCAGCTTTGACAGTGAGAACTATATATGAATCCCTTGCTTATATTTTGAGTTCGCCCCAGATGGAGAAGTAAGCACACAGCTGTATCTATATTGCTTACATCGGGACCACTATTGGCAAGCAGAGCCATTGTTATATAATGAGTTATCTTTTTTCCACCTTTCTGATTTGTAAAAGGATAGAGAGATACTAAGGAAATATTTCCCTGTCCCCTATCTCCAATCCTGGACTGTGAATAATACAATATTTGGGTGAACAAATTCTTTCCTTTGCAAATAAAGATGGATTAAGAGAAAGAAGTCTTATGTAGGAGTCTGCTGGTAGAGGAGTTTGAGATCTTATTGAACTCAGTAATCATTTCTTAATTATGATTGAACCTGGAAAGGATTCTCAGCAGAATAACTAAGATAACAAAGAATATACTAGTCAGAATTGTACTAGTTTTTCAGTCAGTATATGATTCTATTAAATTGCCTTTGCACACAATGAGCATGATGATAACGATGCTTTTGATATGATGAGGAAGACACCACTAATCATGGTGTTGGGATCTATCAAATAATTAAAGCCTCGGGGACCCAACACATTAGTGAGTTACAGTTAATTCCCCTCATCAAATTTCCAAGGTAGGAATGGATCCACTTCTTTCTAGTCCAACATACTTCTTATCAAGGTATTGGAAGAGATGTATCTGATTATTAAAACTGGAAGTATTGGAAGTAATGGAAAAAAAACTGCTTTATACTCTTAGAGATGCTTTTGGAGATCCTAATTTTTTACTTACTCCTAACATCTCTGCAAACCAAAACTAAGAAAGGACCCAGGCTGGCATTTGAAAGAGATCATGCCATCTTTTCCTTTCTCTCTCTCCCAAAGAAATAAACAAAAGCCAATGACAACAATCAAAGACTATTTCTATTGCTTATTGTTTATACCAAGGGAGTCCCTCCCATCACTTGGCATCTGGGCAGGAATTTTCAGATAGGCAGAAGTATAGGAGAATATTATAGTGGGAAAATGGGAAGTCATCTGGTATGTGCTTGTGGAGACTGTTGGCCGGGGGGGACTGAATCAGGGCATCCAGAATTATGTGACTGGATCAAGGTGCTTTTTTCACATCAGTCTTACATTGGAAGTTGGGGATAAGCTTTAGGGAAGCTGTCATTAAGCAAGTCCTAGTAATGTGGGACTCACTTTTATGAAGGTTATGTCTTACTTTCTGGTATAGTTGTTAGTTAGCAACGTGACTTCCTACAGAACCGACAAGAGCTCCTGGGCTGGTTGATATAGACAATAGCTTATTTTATTGGCATAGTTGCTAAATTTTGTGGATTGGATTTCATTTTATCTGCCTATGTCCCATTTGTAGATTCAGCCTCTTACTCTCTGCGGGGGATAAAGAGCACCAATATGGTGCTTCCTTGATATTCATGCTCAACTCAGGAACCACTTTCTTGAGGTCTTCATTTGATAGACAGATACTAAGAATCTCAATGTTGGTCATGCATTTTGTAATCAGTTTCATGGGTAATAAGAGTGATTATTATAGATAATGACATTTATCTGAATCTACCTAAAAGACAGTACTGATCTCCGAGGATAAGGTTATTCATTGCAGTCATGGGCCCCAACCTTTGGTGAACTAATCTTCAAACATAGTTGAGAACTATCTTAATAGGCAAAAAAATTGTAAATATATTCTCTCCTTTTCATCTGAAAAAGAAATCTAAGATTATATTTTTTAAATTAATTTAACACTCTTTTCATGTTTTATCTTTTCCTCTGTTCCTTTTGTGCTTCCAAAGTACGGCCTTAAATTGTCTTAAATTCACATTTTCCTGTTTATATGACCATCTTAATGAGGATATGATTTTTTTCCCATTTCTATATATAAAATATATAAGACCTAATTTTAGGCATACAGACATTAAGAATACACATTAGGTCGTAGAATATTATGGTCACCAAGGAGTCTAAATTAAGTGAAGAGTCAGAGATTTTCTCCCAGCTTTATTAGAATATTTATATATAACACATAAATTTAAGGTGAATAACATGATTCAATTTGATATATGTGTTGTTATGAAAAGATTAGCACTGCACTGCACTGTCACTGTCATTCCAGTTTTCTTTGATTTTGCTCGAGCGGGCACCAGTAATGTCTCCATTGTGAGACTTGTTGTTACTGTTTTTGGCATATCTAATACACCACGGGGAGCATGCCAGACTTTGCCATGTGGGCCGGATACTCTCGGTAGCTTGCCGGGCTCTTTGAGAGGGATGGACGAATCAAACCCGTGTCAGCCGCATGCTAGGCAAACTCCTTACCCACTGTGCTATCACTCCAGTCCTATGAAATAATTATCACAGAAAATTAGTTGATACTTCTATTTTTTCAAATAGTTGTTGCTTTGTGTGAGTGGTGGTAATATTAAGTCAGCTTTTAACAACTTACAAACATTTAAATCAACATCATTAGCTACAGCTCGTATACTATACTTAGATAATGTGATAGTCATCTGAAAGTTAAATTATTTATTTTCTGATCTCTCCATTTCCCCCATCCAGTATAATCTCCCTTTTTTAATTTTACCCTTTGAAAATTGAAGATGCAATTGAACACATACAGAATTTTTCTTTGATTTATTTCACTCAGCCTAATGTCTCCCAAATTCAGCCAAATTGTCACAAAAGATATTTTTTCTTTTTTATGGATGATTTATATATACAGAATATATACATATATACTCATTATCCATTTGCTCAAGTGGGCCCAGTAATGTCTCCATCGTGAGACTTGTTGTTACTGTGTTTGGCATGTACATACATATGTATATACGTATGCATACATACATGTGTACATACATTCTGATTTTTTCCAATACAGGCAACATAGTTTAATTACTGGGATTCATTTTGAGACATGTAATGTTTGAAACAGGTAATTTTAGATGGTTTCTCCCTTGTGAAACTGTAGAGCATAATTATGCAAATTTCAATGGCATGGCCTACTGTGCAGCTGGGCTATATGGGATAATCCACTGGCACCCCTCTTAGTGTTCTGTCCTTGTCAATAGAAATTTCATTAAGCAGGCTTGACTGTACTTTAAATATTTTATTACATTCTCTTATATGATTTCTGGTAGTAAATCTGCTTTAAGTTTTGCTCTGATCTTCTTTAGGCCAAATTCTTTTATTATCTGGTTTTCTTCATAGTTTTAACTACATTTTTTGGTTTTCTGCAAGTGTGAGACACCAAGATGTTTTGGTCTCAATTCTGCTTTGAGCTTCCCAGATTAATTTGATATTGTTCATTGACTTTGGAAATTTTTTTCCCATTATTCCTTTAATGGAACCTCAGGAACGAGTCTTTCTCATAAACAGTGTCTTTGTGAGATTCAGCTGCAGTCCGACTTTTCCACACTCACGGTCGAAGTCAAACAGCATTTGTGCAGCTTGGTTAATGTTTGGTGTTATTAGACCTATGTCATCAGTGAAGCGGAGGTGGTATAGTTGCCAGCCATGTATCTTCACTCCCATTCCTTCCCATTCTAGTCATAGCATGAAGTTCTCGAGGATGGCACTGAAGAGTTTCGGTGAAATGGTATCACCCTGCCGAACCCCTCTCTTGAAGCCGATGGTCACTTCCTTGTAGAATGGTAATATCTTGGTAGTGAATCCATTTGTTCCATTTGCTCTCAATGGAACGAACATTTCCGAATACACAGTTATGTGTACATAGGTCAAGAACTTAACATGACGAATGACCTGGCACCTGAGTTGCGCAGGAGGAAGAGAGTGGCTTGAAATGCCTTCAATAGCATGGAAGAAATAGCTAAGAGGACGAAGAACCTCCGGCTCCGGGCACATCTCTTCGATTCCACTGTTCATCCTGCAGTAACATATGCCTCGGAGACCTGGGCCCTATGAAAACAGGTCTTCCAGAGAGGAATCGAAAGAGCTATGCTTGAAGTATCACGCTTCACTCAAGTGAGAGAAAGAATCCGGATTTCTGACCTCCGTCGGTGATTGAGAATCAGGGACGCTGTCTCTGATTTTTAAATTTGTAAATCTGCAACTGTACCTCATGGTGTTTCACTAATAAAAATCTTAAAAAAAAAGACAAACTTTTCTTGTATTTAATGATATTTGTTAACAGTTGACCAACAGTTGTCAGGTGATAGAAACTAAGAAAAATTGACCTTTACTGGTAGGATTTGTATCAACCTGGCTAGCAGTTGGGCTATGACCCTCATGGGGATGAAAGAGTTTTATTTTAAAATATCCTTATTTTGATCCTTCATTTTCCTTGGATTTCTTTAAGAACTCTTTATGTGATACTCTCTGAGACTTCCCTACCCAGCTATATGGTGCTGGTATAGCCTGGTTGATATGGTGAATGAAGTAGTGGAGACAAGGACATTCAATAAGTTTATGATAAGTTTATGATTTATCTGTCTTCAGTCTGTAACTATCCCCATTGTTCCTTAGCATTTCTCTTGCTGTTTTTTTTCCTCATAGTTACATTCTTCTCCTACCTATGCCCCGATCATGAAGAAACTTTTTAGGGTTCTTCAACATTTGAATCCAGTGAGGTTACTGGTGGTAAAAGCCACAAGTGTGTGCCCCAACCTAAATGTAAATCTGCAACATCTAAAATTTCTCACCCGGGCGCTAGAGCGATAGCAAAGCGGGTAGGGCATTAGCCTTGCATGCTGCCAACACGGGTTCGATTCCCAGCATCCCATATGGTCCCCTGAGTACCGCCAGGGGTAATTCCTGAGTGCATAGCCAGGAGTAACCCCTGTGCATTGCCAGACGTGACCCAAAAAGCAAAAAATATATAAACAAATAAAATTTCTCACTGAAAAACCTACGTATTTAATCCAGATGTAAAAATCTAGTTATTTTCTGGGTTCACCTGTCTCTCCAGATTTCAGGGTGATCATTTTCCTTGCGAACGGCGTTTTATGATAAATCTGAGAGTAACAGTTCACTTTCAGTATGGGACCAGAATATGGGTCAATGTGAGAGCATTTGCCTTGCATGCCTGAGATCTGAGTTCAAATATGTGACACTAAAAATTAATTAAATTTTAATTAAGTTGAAAGGTAAGGGAATTTTCAGTTTGACTTCTTCTTACTGCAGTAACGAAAAAGGTTCTTGCTAAGCTCTGAATATATTGATACTGAAACTGAAAACTTGTTTCAGTGCTCCAACATACACTTTTAAATATATACAAAATGAGAGAGAATAGAGGAATTGATTCTCAAATTTTAGCAGCCATCTTCCCAGTATAAGAAAAAAATTGTATTTCATGGATGGCAAACCAGAAATTTAGAAAATTATGCTCTTGATTAGTTTGTGGAATTACCATAACCATAGAGTGTTTTCTTCTAGACTTCATCCTAGATAAGAAAATTATAAATCTTTAATATGGTTAACTCATAACATTTTACAAGCAAATGAATTTATTGTTTTTAATTTTTAAATTTTTAAAAATTTTATTGAGTCACTATGAGTTACACAAGGAAATGAATTTAATTCTTACCCTACATAAACTCCTTTCCTCACCTCACCTTTCATTCCTTTTGAAATTTAAAAATTATTTATTATCATTTTCCCTCTTCCTTTTACCTTGCTTGTATTTGTTCAAATAGTTAGTTTGATCAATTCCTGTTTTTTCTTGACATCTAAAATTATACCTTGATTACAGTAGAAGCTACATAAATATTGGTTAGATTAATAAATTATCTTGCTTATACCCATTCTAAATACATTTTAGGTTAAATCTTAAATCTATATCTAATAAATTTACCATGGGATAACTCGTACGAGAAACTAACATGTATGTCCTTATTTTACCTCAAGAATAGGAATTTTCCAAAGCAAAATAAAGGCTGAGTGATTCAAAAAATCATTTGTCAAAATAAACACATTATATATATGTGTGTGTGTGTGTGTGTGTGTATGTGTCTAATATATCCATCAAATATAAAATCAAATATATCCATCGCCCCCAAAATTTATTCTATCCAAATTATCTGGATAATTTGTTCAGTCTTCCTGTTGACTTTCTGTGAGGCCTTCTATGGTTTTATGATGCCAAAGATATGCTAATTCTTGGCTCCAGAGTAGAATTCAGAAAGTAAGGATGTGAAGCAGTAAAAAATCCAATTCTAAGAACTAGAAGCATTTGTATGTGAATTTCTATGTACTATTTCTCTAGGTGTTCAGAGGGAAAAATGCAAAAGAGGAGAGAGCATTTACTATATAACTAGTATAGTTCTATTAATTATTATAGTTATTTTAACTACCTGCCATCATATTTAGCTGTCTTCATGTTTTCATTTCTTTCTTTCTACTCTAAAGTGGTGGTCTCTGTTTTGTTCTCTTAACATGAAAAGTTAACACTTAGGGCATAATTATTAATACATCCCAAGTAAACAGATATAGCAACAAATGCATCAAGGAAAGTACCAAGAGCTTCTGAAGAGAATTCAGGTCCCCTCTTTGGACCTAAGTGTTAAAATTGTTGTTTGGAGCCCTACTTCCAAGATCAGTATTTTTCTCTTTATATCCATTTATATTTTTCTCTTTATATCAGCTAAAGGGCTGAATTTTCTCTTCTATAAAATTGAAATAATAATTTTCAGTCCTTTATTGGCTGTTGGAATTGGGCTTACTTTCTTCATCTACATTAAATTTATTTCTTGATTATAAAGTGGGAGCAATAATTATTCTCTCCATATTCTATCAAGTTTTATTTAATTGTACCTCAAAAACTGTGTTGAGAAGATTCTTAGGAAGTATACAGGATCAGTTTACAACATACAGGGTTGAAGATTTGCATGTTCCAGATACTTCCCAGCTCTATTTTGTTTAATTCAGTAGTTCGGCACATCTAAACTAAGTAAACCTTTAGTTGTCTCTGAATTCAGTATTTCCTAACTATACATAACCAAGTATGTTTCCTAAAGTCCCCTCCACATGCCTACCTTATTTTACTGGTAAATTTAACCTTCTCTGTTCTCTGAGATATCCAGACTTCCCATCTGAACAATTCCGACTGTCCTGAAACAAAGAAACTGAGCACAGAATGCATGGCTTCATTTTACTCAGACTTTCCAATTTCCTGAAGTGACAAGTATGGGTTTGGCATACCCAAGTGAATCCTGAAGGGAGACACAAGGCCAAAACAATAATGTTTACTTCTCCCAAGTCAGTATCTGATGAGGCTTAAAAGTATGTGATCCTTATAGTTTTATAGATTTCAGAAGAAACTAAGATCTGGCAAGGAATATCTGTGAGCCTAATTTAACACAGTAGAGTTCATAAATAACCACCGAGATCTTCAGAACATATCACTATGTCTAGCAGCTAGAGATGCAGATTCACAGGTCCTTCGCAACAAAAGGGCACACAGGTTTTTCAGAATGTGAGCCTTTTTAAGGATGTTTTCATAGTAGCAGACAATGTCCTGTTAGAACCTAGGGCTGTAAAATGATCAATACATTTCCCCACTGTTTTTATTTATGTTCCTATAATCAGAAAAGGAAATTTTAAAATTCTGCAGTATTTAACAATGTTCTTTGAAATACCATTAGTACATTCTGAAGTATCATGGAGTGGATCTGTTTTATATTCTTTCTCTGGAAGGAACTTTAAAACCGCAATCATCTTTATTACTTTCTATGTGATTGTGGTAACTTGCTAAATTAAGGAGCCTCAATAAATCACAATTTACAACACCTAATACACTTTTTTTTTGTATTTATTCCTGTTTTATTTTTCTGACTTTGCATTGACCAATGGAATGTTGATGGATATGACAGAGATTTGACAGGAGCTGTTCATTGTGGCTTATCCTTATGTAATGTTGCTCTTATCCTCTGAGAAGCCCATCCCAGAGTTGGCTTCTTTGAGATTAAGAAGCCATGAGTACAGAGAGATACGATTCTCCCAGATCTCCCAGCTGGCCTCGTCTCTCACTCAACTCTCCAGCTTTATTCATCCACCAGAGCAAGCTCAGGGAAATCAGTGGAAAACTAGTAAGCCCACTCACAGAACTATTAATCATCTACAAATGTTTGAAGTCACTAGGTTTAGAGAATGTTGAATATATATAAAAAGTATCTAGTACCTAGTAGTGTGAGTTTGAGTCAGTTCCATGACTCAAAGAGCTAAAGGGCTGCATTTTCTCTTCTATAAAATTGAAATAATAATTTTCAGGCTACCTATATATTATATATCATAAAAATTAGTACAAAACACTTTTATTGTCCAGAACTCTAAGCCTGGACCATAGAAGACACAAGACTTTGGTTGTGGTATGTGGTGCTAGGAATAGAACCAGGGTCTCAAACGTTCAAGGATTATGCCCTACCACTAATCCACTAGATTCAAACACTCGTGTTTTATTATTTTTTTTTTGAGGGGACCACACTCAAGTTGCTCAGGCATCACTCCTGACAGAACTTGTGTTGGCATATGTGGTGCTGGGGATCAAAGCCACGGTAGTTGCATGCAAGGCAAGTACCTTACCTGCTATACTATCTCTCTGGCCCTACACTAAGTTTTAATGAGTTATATTCATTTGCTATTATTTTTGCTATTCCACATCTATCAGTGAAAAAGAAAAGTGAATTAGATTTTTGTCATTAAAATTAAAAAATTTTCCATGAGAATTTTTTTGTAGGTACATTATAAAGATGACTCATCAAAATGAGAAAAGTTTTTCTTCTCATAGAACACTTTTGGAAATTGTTTCACATAATGAATTGCCAGGACAGCAACATTTGCCTATCTCATGTTGATTTGTTTTCAAATAATTCAATCGACTACACTTGGATTAGACAGTAACTATAAGGAGAGACTATGGTACACCTTTTAAAAGGCATATGACAAACTCACAACATAATTATGGAAAACAGGTTACTCATTTTTGAGATAAAAACAGTTCTCACATACCTTGATGCTGACTCAAGCCAAAATATGGTACAAATGATTTGCTGCAAATATAAATTTGTAGAAAATGAAGTCTAATGGTGTAATTATGGAGAAAATCACAGCCCTGTTTACCAAGCATGCTAAACAATTTTTCTGTAAAGAAGTGCAGTGCTAGATCAGTATATTTGAAAAGATGCTGCATTTTGAAGTAGCTGATTTGATCCAAACTGATTCAGTGCATTGAAAACAGATTTACTGTAGTAGAGAACATCATTACACCCAATGGATGTTCAAGGTGAGAAAAATAAAACAGGAAGAATATAGGATGATAAAATGGCTTTGGCACTATTCAATATATTATGTAATTGGATTCTCAGGCAATTATTCACTGGGTTTGTAAAAGCTAGAAATTTATACAATATTATTGGAAAAAAGTATCAGAGTAGAAATATAAGTAAATATAGAAGCTAAGTTGGAGTCAGACTTCCAGTGATATTAGGAATGATGTAAATTATGTTTTCACTTGAGAAAATTTTGATTTATTTTGGCAAATTTTTATAACTTTCTCCTGTTGCAGCAATAAATATTTTTTAAATGTTATTGATTTATTTTATTGATAATTTAAAGTTTAAGTAAAGTAAAGGCCCTCCCGTTGATCATCGATTGGCTCGAACCAGCCCAGTAACGTCTCCATTGGAGACTTTGTTGTTACTGTGTCTGGCATATCGAATACATCACGGGGAGCTTGCCAG
>JAOXYA010000021.1:23703470-23715046 GCA_028565675.1 Sorex palustris | reverse complement strand
TTCCTACAACGAACAGATACCATTGGGCTACGCTAGCACGCAACCAGGATGAATGGAGACGTTACTGGCACCCGCTCGAGTAAATCAATGAATACCAGGAATTAAGTGATTAAGTGATTTAATAAATATATTTAAGTAAATATATTTAATATTTAATAAATATATAAATTATATTTATATGGATACTCTAGTATCTGACACATACAGATGTCAAATAGGTAATTACAAGTACAAACATTATCTATTTTTTAAAAATTCTTCTTTTCTTCAAACAACTATACCATCTAAGTAGTATGGTGTGTGTGTGTGTGTGTGTGTGTGTGTGTAAGACAAACAAGAAAATATAGAACAAAAAGAAAAAAATCTTGATTACTCCATTTCTAGTTTGTTTTTTGGTTATTCTTTAGTTCTCCCAGTAAGGGTTTCTATTTTGACTAATATTTTGACTGGTAATTTTTCTATATTTTAGACTTAACTTCCAAAATACTGAGATATAAGAAACCCAATATTAATTAGGGCTATATTATAAGGCCACTGTGCTTAATAGCTTTTCAGTTGCTTTTGTGATTCTCAGCTTTTATTTGTAAAAATCCTCATGAAGTTCACAAAATAAAAAAAGACCTAAAACTTATCAGATACTCAGTCCAACTCCTTAATCCACCCCTCCTCTATTCACCTTTACCTGTGTTTTTTTTTTGTATACTATATATACTGTAAGCAGTTTTAGCTGGGTTCCTGGAAAGGCTTTATTAGCGGGAAAGAAGATGTTTCCAGAAACATAAGGGATTTTTGGTATAGAATTTTCTCCTTAGTTAACACAGTTAATCTCTTGGGAGACTGTAGCTACCTCTTGGTTTTGGAAATTGAAGAGTAGCATGTCAGAGTCCCAAAATAAAGTAGATGACTTACAGAGAGATGCGGGGGCAGAGGGATGTGGGGGGAGAGTCATCATCTTTACATCTAAAGAGGACTGAGGGAAGAGAAGAATTATGTGAATCCTGAACTGAAGAGTCATCTGAAACAGATCACCATATGAGAAGTAACCTTGTGTTGAGTGATACAATTAAATGAAGGTAAATGTTCAGGGAAGAAGAATGGAAGTATCACACTAACTTCTCTTCTTCCCTTCCCTCTGATAACTGTTAAGTTTCTTGATTGGCTTAGGCCAAGAAAGCCATAGGGCAAGGAAGGCTGTTAGCACCAGACACACAGGTCAGTTCCCAGAGATAGAAAGTGTAGTCAACAAAGACCAGATTTGGAGGTCAGGGGGATATGTCCAGGAATAACTGAAAGCTCACGATACTGAAATCATCCACCATGAGGTGGCTGGGTATGTTGGATGGTTTTAAATTGATCACTCACATGCTCCCATTATTCTCAAAAAATGACATGTTCACTGCTGTCTCAAGGAAATTAATTGAGCAATTTTCCTATTCCCTGCAGTATAAAGAGAATTTCTTGCCAATTACTTTTCTTTAGCATAATGTAGGTGATGCCATGAGGACTATTTAACTAAGGTCAATGGCCTGGCAAAGAGCACTAGAATCAGGAGTCGAAGTTCCTCTCTCTGACTCTGCTCCTAAATGACTAGTTGGCAGTCATTTCTCTTGGGTCTTTCTCAGTAAAACTATTAAGTTAAAACCTCTTTCTCAGTAAAACTATTAAGTCATTGAATCTGACAATCTAGGTTTAAGGACTTAACATGGAGTTATCTTGAAATTATCTGAAACCTTAGGAAAATTTTGTTTGTGCACATGAGCATTTTTCAGTTGGAATAACAATGGCTCCCTGTATCAAATACTTACTGCCAACAATGCACTTAGTATCATTTTGCTTACCTGATTCTTTTTCTGTTGTTTCTGCAATTTCTCTCTCTAAAGGGTCACATTGAACCCTTATGGCAATTAATGATGCAATTGTTATTTTTTCTTTTTTATCATTGATGAACTTGCCCAATACATGTAGTGAAGAAGTGACAGAACAAGTAGCCTTTTGGCTCTCTATCAACTCAGGATTATGCCCCACCTATCCTCCATGTTATTCAACCCATAGACCTAGCTTACTTGACTAAAAACTGAAACTTTCATCAGTTGCCTCTATAGCATAGACCCCTCATAACATGAGAAGGCCCTTTCCTGGAATGGGGAGTTTTGATATTTGAGATATTGAGGTATTAGGTGGTGACTCACTATCTGAGTTCATAAAGGAAAATTCTGGACTGAGAGAGTTGAGCACTGCTACACTGTACCCTGGGAGTAAGAAAACACCTTGTAGAAACTCTTTAAAGGCCAAGGAGGCCTTCCTCTCCCATTGAGGAGGAAGTTTCCTGCTAACGTTCTGTCAATTTTATCATACTGTCTGATAAAAGAAGCCTGCTCTCCTTCTCCCCATGACTCCTTCAGATGGCTTTGGAAGAAAATCTCCCTACCCTAATGAAAGACTCCATGTTTCTTCTGGTATCTGGTGTTCTTGGTGCTGTGTGATCTGGTATCTCCAAGGTTCTTAAACCACCAGCCTATATGCTCAGATTGCTGTTGACTGCTCTGCCAGCATCCAGAGAGCCTCACACAAGACCTTGGCTGCCTTTCAAAAGCTAGGCTGTGCCATTGGTAATTCCAAACGGGAAAGATGACTAAAGAGAAATTCTAAGACCAAGATATTCTATGCTTGAAGCCCCCATGATACTCTTTGACAAAGAAGCACTTTTTTTTCTTGCTTTTTGGGTCACACCTGGCAATGCACAGGGGTTACTCCTGGTGGTGCTCAGGGGACCATATGGGATCCTGGGAATTGAACCCCGGTTGGCAGCATGCAAGGCAAACATCCTATCCGCTGTACTATTGCTCCAGCACCAACATTTTTTTTTGATCCATCCTCTGAGGTTTAAGTGAGTGAATTCTCCCTGAGCCAATATGTGTTTTTTTTTTCACTAGCTTGGTGGCTGACAATCGCCTACTGTGAGATGAAATTTATCCCAGAAAATTTCATTGCGGGAAGGAAAAGTTTGCCCTTTCACTCTAGAAAGGCAATGGGGAACTTTCACATCATTGGGCCTGCATCTAGGGATGGGATACTCTGCTGGGTGCAGACAGGAAGCAAGCCAACCTTCTTCCCTCTGCCTGGCAGCAGCCTTAGCAACAACAGATTTTGGCAGCCCTGTTTGACCTGGATCGCAGATGTGAAACACTGCATGGCTTGGCAAGGCCTCTGGACTCCACTTTGTTCTGCCAGTGGCCTTGTCTGCATGATCCATCAATCCCTGCAATCCCTTCCTTATTTTCTGGCCACAGATAACGTGGCTTGCCTTTGAGTGCCTGAAGCCTGCAGTTGGCTACACTGCAGGTGCCAGGAACCACAGCCTAGCACCCAAGGCTCAAGGGACTCTGAGGATCTTTCATCTGGACACCAGAAGATATATGACTTATTTTTTTTGAGTTTCCCAACAATGAGAAATCAGTTACTGTGATCTATAAACCCGCTTGTGATTTGGCCTGATCGGCTGCGCTGACCTGTCAACATGAAATATGTTTTCCTTCCACTGATTCCCCCAGCTTCCTATCACTGAGGGTGACTTTGAGGTACCTGGAAACTTTATTTCCTCTTTAATCATTGGCACCCGGCTCTTTGGATTGCTTTCAGGATAGAATTTTGCAGATAAAGTGATCCATTCAAGGTCATAGAGCAAGTAATTAGCTAAGGTAGGGTAGTGGACAAAGAAGGAAATAAGATGGGAGCCAGCACTGACTGTATGGTATTGATAGGGCATGAGGGAGTTTGAGAATATTTCTTCTATTCCTAGCTCAATTTGAGATGAACGGTGTTCCCTCTTCTGAGAACACAGGGGCACAGCCTTCAAGAAGCTCATTGTCTGGGGTTCTTTCATCACCACATTGATTTGGGAATCTTCTACCAATTTGGAAAACTTTCACTTTCCATATTTCCTTCTTCTCATTTAGGAAATGAAATTTGTGGATAATTGATCCTGCAGTTTACTTCTTTCTGACAAGGCCAAATTTAACCACTCCTGTAATTCAATATTAACTAGGTCCCTTCCAGTTTTATTTTCCTTAAGCCAGTGGTAACTGTTCAGCCTGTGATGGGTGAAAATTGGTGCCCAAAGAAAGAAATCCTTACTATAGAAAATTATCAAACAGGTGAACAAAAGAGAAATTCCAATTTCACACACCATTTCTTAGTTGTGGATACAAGGATAGAGCGAGTTTAAAAGAACAGACCACATAGTGTGATAATAAATTTTGTTTGAAGTGAAATGACTCAAATGTATATCAATACTAAAAGGAATACATAAAGAATGAAAAAATAATACTTCTAATACTAAGTACATTTTGTACTGAGTAGTACTAATACTACGAGTGAATCAACTCTAGATATCCAAAAAATTAAGTCCCCCAAAGTAAAATAGATGTGTAGGTAATATATTCCTTTACATCACATTGAAAGTTATAAACCTATATTATTTAATATGTAAATTATGGACTGGAGTGATAGCACAGAGGGTGGGGCGTTTGCCTTGCATATGGCCAACATGGCTGACCCGAGTTCGATTCCTCCACCCCTCTTGGAGATCCCAGCAAGCTACCAAGAGTATCTCGCCTGCACAGCAAAGCCTGGCAAGCTATCTGTGATGTATTTGATATGCCAAACAAAGTAACAAGTCTCACAATGTTACTGGGCCCACTTGAGCAAATCGATGAATAATGGGAGGACAGTGACAGTGACAGTAAATGATAAGGCCATAAAGAAGAGTAAGAACATGTTTAAGATGTTATCCAATGTGATTTGTTCCTTTCTTTCGGGTTTGACAGAAATGGGGAAGGTTATAATCAAGAAGAACCTGAGAGGGCCCATCTGGGAAGTGATGTTCCAGGTCCCTATGTGAGAGGCAGGTACCCAGCATTCTACCTTGTTACTTTAAGCTGTGCACCTACTTGTAAACCCTTTCATACATATGTGTCTGTCTTACATAGCACTGTAGCACTGTCCTTTATGCTCTTACATAAAGGCAGATTTTTACTTATTTTGTTTATTACTAAATTTTTAGCACCTTTTTATTTTGTTTCAGAATCACACTTCTTTGTATTCATAGCTTACTCCTGACTCTGTGCTCAGGGATCACCCCTGGCTGGGCTCAGGGAATCATATGAGGTGCTGAGGATTGAACCTTGGTCAGTCACTTGCAAGACAAGTGCCCTACTCACTGTACTATGCAGTCCCAAGATCTTCAACATCTTGAAAGGAATATGATATATTTCTGAATAGTGCATCATTTTGAATAAATCACTCAACTAATCAGTTTATAAATATTTTCATAGTCACTTAAATAATGTTTAAATGAATCAGGTCTTTGGATAATAATTCTTTTGCAATGAGATTGAGAGTCACAAAGGTAATGGAAAGAAGCGAAGGAGAGGGGATTCACAGCAACTGTATCAACTGTGGAAGCAAAAAACAGACATTGATTGTTGGAAGTGGAGACAGAAATGGTCGGGTAGACCTCCACATCAGAGGACAATGCCATAATCATCAGTGTTAACTGAATTTTCACACAATGCCCTGATCTTAAGTTAAAAACCATTATTCATCATGACCCAGTAATTCCTTAGAGCAAGCAAGTGGGTCCGTGCCCTGGTCTGTAGGACTCTAGTACGTATAAGTTCTGAGGACAGGTTAAACAGGGATAATAAGCTGTCACTCTTAGCTGGACTGACCAGGTGCAACCCTGAGCTCACTGAGTTCTCAGTCCTAGCAGTTCGCATTTCTTCATGTTCAGTGCAAGAATGTTGGTAGTGACTGGGGTGGTGGGTGTTATGGCTCCTCTGTCATAGGAGGGTCTAGGCAGCAGATGAATAACAAGTGAGCCACCTGCTTCCATTTGGTAGAGGCAGAGAAAGCCCCATTATCTCAATGGAGAGGCCCTTCTTGCAAAAAGGCAGATGCAGGTTGAGGAGCTTGGAGCTCGGGATTTGCAGTTTAGCATCTACTTGATGCCTGTTGTATCAGCTATGGTCAGAGGGATTGCAAATGCAGTCCCTGCTTAGATATATCTATGGAAACTTCCATTTCCGAAAGAAGAATCCTCTTGTGTCTTCCAAGAAAAATGAATAATGATGAAAATAATAGTGGCAGCACTTACCTGGCACCTGGCTGTGTGTTTAGTGCTTAATATGCCCTACAGGATTTTCCTAATAGCAGTGTGGGGTAATAAAAACTCCCTCTCACAGATCAGAGATTTTTAAATGACTTGGCAAAGCTACCACAAACTGCAAATGATATAGACAGAACTCGAGAACAGGATGACAAGTTGTAGAAATGAAATTCTTGACACTATTGCCGCTTGGGCATGACACTGTGTTAACAGGGCCAAGAATGAACAGGTATTCACACAAAAAAACTGATACTCAGATTATGGGTCTAGTTTAGTGTACTTAGACCAATGCCCTTGTTCTACTTTTCTGCCTTCATCCCTCCGTCTGTTTCCACAGCCTTCCAGAACCTAATGGAACCTTTAGAATCTCTGAAAATTCTTGGTCCTCAGATTGCCCTCACCTTCTTATATGATAAACAAGACTGTGTTTAAAATTTCCCCACTGAAACCTTTTGTAGCTCCTTGTTTCATTGAAATTCACTTACATTTTCACCTTCCTTCACCTTGACCTTCTATTGTCAGTGGTTCTTGATTATTTTTCGAGAATTCAACTTCTCTCTATTCTATTCCACATCTCCATAACTTTGAGGAGTTAATGCCCCAAAACAGATATTCAAGACCCAGACTAAGAGTTCACTTCTATAAAAGATACTTTGAAATTTTAGTAGCAAATGGAAAAGCAAATCAATACTTCTAAGTTGTATCTTAATTGTAAATTTGGGTCTTCTTAATCAAAACTTTACCTTTTAAAATTAGACAGATTTTTCTTGTGGTAAGGAAAAAGAAATCTGTAAATAGAGAAAAGACTACTCGAGTCTCATAATTCAAAACCACTAGGTCCTCTCCTGACTATCTTTCAAATATGAAATGCCAACCCTCACTAAGTTCCATTAAAATTTTCCAATTTGTATATTGGAAACAGATTGTAGGCAGACTCAATAATAATCTTTTCCAAATTAGGATTCATCTAGTCTTCATGCTAGGCTAAGACAAAATTGCATCTTGCTCTACTAGAATATATTGTAATTACCCCTATTTCTCTGGTAGGCCTTTTAGCTGTGGTCAGAAGGTTCCAGGGGTATGAATAGTTGCTCCTGTGTTCTGTCATTGCTAGAATGCAGAAAAGAAAAACAAAACAAAACAAAGTTGCTGTGCTTCACAGGCAAAGCACATTGCCAAAAAGAGACCTTCATGGAAGTCTCTGAGAATCCCAACACTGTAATTGGTGATAAATCAATAAAACCTGATACAAATGCCTAGACACAAGTTTCCAGTACCCTGCAGATCTCACCCACCAGCTTTCCAAATTCCTTCAAGAATTCTGTTAATTCATGCTAGGGGAAAGGGCAGCTGGGAAAGAGAAGGAACTACTAAGTGAATGAAGCTTGGAGGGCTTACTCGGGATGGGAGATGCATGTTGAAAGTAGACGATAGACCAAACATGATGGCCACTTACTACCTGTATTGCAAACCATAACACTCAAAAGAAGAGAGAGAGTAAAAGGAAATGTGTCTGCCACAGAGGCTGGGGGAAGTGGTGTGGCCGTAGGTGTGTGGGGGGAGGTGTGGTAGAAGGGATACTGGGAACATTGGTGGTGGAGAATGGGCACTGGTGGACGGATGGGTACCTGATCCTTGTATGACTGAAACATAATCATGAAAGTTTGTAAATACATAACTGTATATAATGGTGATTCATTAAAATATAATTTTTTTTAAAAAAGAATTGTGTTACTTGATATAAACTCTTTGTAATTGACTGGTCCTCCCAGCAGATATTACCATTGACTCACTTGGGCACCACAATTGGTCAGCATTGTGCTCTGCTTCCTAAGGGCTCACTCTGCTGCAGGAGCTCATGAGACAGCAGCACAGATGCACCTACTCTACCCCACCCCCAGCTTTTTTGAGTCCAGAGGTAGAACAAGAATAAAGTTGTTATTATCCAGCATTTCCCAAAGGTGCTCTACCATGAACTCGAGCCGCCCTCACAATAACCTGCTCCTTCACCTTCCTTTCCCCTTCCATGTCACTTCCCCGCATCTGCACTTATGCTCCCTGAGATCTTCCAAATCCCTGCTTCAGGATTCATTTGGGGAGGAAGCCAGCTCACTGAGTCAGAGCATAATAGTATGTTAAGTCACCCCATTAACCCTCTCCTAGGACCTCTTCCCAATGGCACTTACAATGACAGCCTTTGGCTTCTGATTCATGACCAAAATGCTCAGTTGGTTTTTTAACAGGGAATGGAACAATATGATGTCACAGTTTTCCACAAGCATCACCTTCTCTGCTATTCAATACCAGAGGCTCATACTTTAATTTCCCTGATGCTTTTCTCAGAGAGAGGCTTAAGGAAGCTACTAATCACAGTAACATTTCTGAGTAAGAAGTTCTTAAGCAGAAGATTGAGAAAGGAGAAAAAAGAGATGTCATGAATCAGCAAAGATTATGTTAAATAATTCTTTTATGAAATGACCTGCTGAGAAAGGAAACTGTTGCAATTTAGGATGTTTCTTTTGGGAGGAGAGAGTTGTATTCTCTTCCGTGAGCTGACTCTGTCTCCCAGGTTGTCAGCCGAACTTCTAGCAAAGTGAAAAAGATTTTTATAAAGATTTTCAAATATCAATGGTCAATTTAGAATGTATTATTGATGGGCTGGAGAGATAGTAGAGCTGGTAGGGCACTTGCCTTACACATGGTCAACCTGAGTTTATTGGTTTTATCCCCAGCACTGCATAAGGTCTCCTAAATCTGTCAGGAGTAATCCCTGAGTGCAGAGGCAGGAGTAAGATCTGAGCACTGAAAGATTGTTGCCCAAGAGTTGAGGAGGAAGAAGAGAAGGAGAAGGAAGAGGAGGAGGAAGGAGAGGAGGAGGAGGAAGAGAAAAAGAAGAATGAGAAGGATGAGGAACTGGAGGAGAAGGAGGAAGAAACAAAAGAAGGAGAAATGTATTGAGTATTGTGCAATTATCTATTATTTTATAATAAGTAAAAACAAACTTAAGGGTCTAAATCTATAGTCATTTTCTGTAAGTCATTAGGGCCGCACTCATTGGGCTATTGTACTTGCCTTACTTTGAGTCACTCATGTTTCTGCCACATTCTGTTGCCTTGACCAGAGCAGCATGAACCAAAATGACCTATCTCCCATTTGGCAGGTGGTGACAACTGTCAGCTGGTTGGCTTACGGGGCTTCTGCTGGGATAGCTGTCTGCTCCACATTCTTCTTCAGCAGACTAGCTTAGGCAGTTCTGCAAAGTCAAGTTTAGAGCAGTATATTGGTCAAAATACTACACAAGGCAGTTGATGTATGGAGAACTTCATGCCATGAAAAGATACAAAATATACATTGCAATTGGTTAATACTCCATTTAGGGGAGGGACAACTGCCATTTCCCTCAGTCCAGTATGTATTTAAATCATTGTGACAAATAAAAATATACAGAAAAACTTAGAAGTTTTTAATTCTCTCTCCAATAAGATTTACCTGAAGAAAAAAATATCAAAATAAAATATGAGGCCTTCTGTCACAGACCAATCAAATAAAATATTGAAACTTGGGGATTCACATGCATTTGCCTGATCTCCAAGTGGCTTTCACAGGCTTTGAGACTCAGAGGGGAGATGCTCTGAATGGAAAGTAAAGCAGGGAAGCCGTCTCCAAAGTAGTGAGAAAATTGTGTGAGAGACAAGAGACAGGAAAGACTTTGAAGAGGAGACATATGGGCCAAGACTGACATAAACCCCGGCTGCTGAAGAGCTTTGGTCCCATAGGAACAGAAGAGTGAGGAACAAGACCAGCAACAAGAGAGATAGTTTGGGGAGCAGCTGGGGTGGGGAATGGTCTATCCCCAGAGTAATACTTTGCTCACTTCATTGGAGCTCACACCTTAAGGTTTGAGTCATACCATCACTGAATTTGTGTCAAGACGTGAAGCAATAAGGATCTGAGAAGACTATTTGTGGAAAAGTACACTGTCTTTTAAAAAGATGCTTACTTATTTTCATTTTATCCTTTTCAAGTGGTAAACATTTTATTTCTTAATATTTTAAATTCTCTCTAAAGGTTCCCCTTTTATCTTACATAACTGCTCTGTAGAATCTAGGAGATTTGCTTAACTTCTAGCAATTAGCCATTTGCCCAGCAGAAATTTTCATCATTATAAAGAACTCAACAGCCATCTCTGGAAAACAAGAAGCACCACACAGCAACTCAACCAACACTTCAGAGGAAATGAAGGCAGCAAGAGAGAGCTCAGTGCTTTGCACTCACCTTTGCAGATGGGACATAAAAGAAACTCTGAGGGCCAAAGGTGAGCCAGAATTCTCTGGCCAATCAGGATCTGAGAGGCTGGGAGGTCAGGACTCCAGGATTCTCCCTTTTCCTCTTTTCCTTCCTTTCCAGATTCTCACTTACTGACACTCTCAGTCTCCATGCCTTCCTTCATCAGCCCATTGGTGAACTGTCAGGAGGATCCTCCCAGCAGTTACTTCCACCCTAGTTGGAAAAGGGTCTAATGTCTGCCTGCCTATAGCTTCCTCAGAAGAAGGTAGAGCAAGATCTGAGGGTTTGCTCAGCATCCTCTCTGTGGAATAATACAGTACCAATCAGCCAGCGAAGCCATTCTAGAAGCTAAGAGGGCCCAAAGAAAAAGTACATGGGGTTTAGAGCACCTGTCTTGTAAAGTTTATGGCTATGGTGATTAGATCACCTCTCTGTGTACCCAGCAAGCATGATCCTAGCAGCTCTGCTGTGATCCCCAGTTCTACAAGATATTTCTAACCAGACCACATATAGGAGTGTGGAAGCACCAGGCAAAAGGCTATGACCCTGTCAAGTACCACAAGTAAAGAGATGTGTGAACACCTGCCAAGCACGTAGTGAGTATTGCAGTTATCCCCAGAGAGCATCAGGATCATAGAGTGTGTGCCTCAACTACAAGTAAGAATCCACTAAACATGCATATAAATTTAGCAAGTAAAGGAGTGTCAACCTCGATTAGCACCTCGGCTGAGTGTGTGAGTACTGCAAACTGCTGTCTGAATCCCAGTGGGCACCAGAGCTGACAGATGTGTATGAGCACCACAGCCTAACTTGTATATAGCTCCAAGTCATCACAACAACAATAAAGGGGATGGGGAAGAAAGAAATACAAAATAAATTAAACTGTTGAATGTAGATTGGAGCGATAGCACATCGGTAGGGCATCTGCCTTGTGTGCAGCCAGCCCAGCCGTGCCAGGTTCGATTCCTCCGCCTCTCTCAGAGAGCCCAGCAAGCTACCTAAAGTATCTTGCCTGCATGGCAAAGCCTGGCAAGCTACCCGTGGCATATTCAATATGCCAAACACAGTAACAACAAGTCTCAAAATGGAGACATTACTGGGCCCGCTCGAGCAAATCAATGAA
>JAOXYA010000021.1:23653130-23663817 GCA_028565675.1 Sorex palustris | reverse complement strand
ACTCATTGGTGAAAAAATGATAACCTTTCCTCTGAGATCAGGTAAAAGACAAGGATGTACACTGACACTACTAGTATTCAAGATAGTTTTGAAAATCCTTGGCACAGTAACCAGGCAAGAAAAATAATATTTCAATGTGATATAAATTTTAAACATAGACGTCAAAGTATCACTTTTGCAGACTGCATAAAAACCACATACACACAAAAAAATTGATTAATTGGAGAGACAGCACAGTTGATAATGCATTTGCCTTTCATGAGGCCAGACCAAGTTGAATTCTCAGCACACTATAAGGTCTTCTGAACCTGCCAGAAGTGATCACGAAGCAGAGAGAGTTGTGGCCCCCCTCCAAAAAAATCAAATAGACAAATCTTAGAAATAATAAACGAATACAAAAAAACGGTTAAAAATTAATGCACAGGGGATGGGGAGGCGGGGAAGTGGTTTAAGTAAACAATAAAAGGAGCTATCCCTTATACCAGAACCAAAAAAAATTAATACACAGAAATCGGTGGCATTACTGTACACAATGATGAAAAAATTAAAAGAAATTTCTTTTTATATAAAAAGACTATACCAT
Organism: Sorex palustris; assembly: GCA_028565675.1. Taxonomy (NCBI): domain Eukaryota; kingdom Metazoa; phylum Chordata; class Mammalia; order Eulipotyphla; family Soricidae; genus Sorex; species Sorex palustris. Next base: position 23,663,234 of record JAOXYA010000021.1, on the reverse strand, counting down.
CTATATTAATTCTCCAAAACCTCAAATGAATTAACTTAAACTGGTTGTGAAAAACTTATATACTGAAACTATAAATCACTGCTGAGAGAATAAGAAGACATGGGAAATTAAAAGACTTCAACATTGTCAAAAGTACCATCTTACTCAAAATATTATACAGATTCAATGCATACTTATTAAAATTCCAATGATTTTTTTAAAAAATTGGAACAAATAATATTAAAATTTGTGTATAACCATAAAATTGCCCGAGTAGCCAAAGCAATCTGAAATAAAAAATAAGAAGGGAAGCATTGTATTTTCAATTTAATTATACTACAAAGCTATAATAATCAAAACTGCATGGTGCTGGATTAAAGATAGACCTACAGAACAACGTAACAGGATTGATAGTTGTGAGTCAAATCACCAGATTTATGAACTGTTAATGTACAACAAAGAGCTAAGTATATTGAGTAGCACAAAGGAGATGCCTTCAGCAACAGGTGGTGGTAAAAGTAGATAGCCTTATATAAATACAAAAGAAAAAGAAATTAGAACCATACCTCACAACATTCACAAAAGTAAAACCAGAATGAAACAGAGGCCTCAAGATTATACCAGAATCAATAAAAATTCTTTAAATAAAACATTGCAGAACTTTCCAGAAAATTTAACACAGAGGTGTCCTCAACAAGATGACAATAGGAGCAAAGACAACAAGACAAACTTAAAAACAAACACATTGGACCACATCAAATTAAAACACTTCTTTTGCCTGCCTCGTGGGCTGGGGAGAAGGCAGCTGGAATAGAGAAGGTAACACTAAGACAATGATGGTTGGAGGGATCACTCGGGATGGGAGATGTATGCTGAAAGTAGATAAAGAACTAAACATGATAGCTTCAGTATCTGTATTGCAAATTATAATGCTTGAAAGTAGAGAGAGAGTGTGGGGGAAATTGTCTGCCATAGAGGGAGAGGTAGCGTTGAGATGGGGCTGTAGGTATACTGGGGATATTGGTGGTGTGAAATGTACACTGTAGAGGGATGGGTGTTTGATCATTGTATGATGGAAAGTCAAACATTAAAGCTTGTAACTGCATTTCACGGTGATTCAATTAAAAAATTAATAAAATTCTTTAAATAAAATATTTTTAAAAAAACACTTCTTTTACGAGGGACACACCCAGTAATACTCAGGTGTTACTCCTGGCTCTGCACTCAGGAATTACTTCTGGTGTTTCTCAGGGGATCATATGGGGTGTCGGGGATCAAACCCAGGTCGGCCATGATCAAAGCAAATGCTTTACCTGATGTACCTGCTGTATTGCTCTGACCCCAAATTAAAACAATTCTGAGCAGAAAAAAATAAACTTAAGATATACTCAAACCCTAGATACACGGGACAGATATATCGCTCCATAGCTGGAAGCCTGCCTCATGAGCAAAGGGGAGAAGGCAGCTGGAATAGAGAAGGGATCACTAAGAAAATGATGGCTTGAGGAACCAGTCAGGATGGGAGATGTGTGTTAAAAGTGGACAAGGGACCAAACATGATGACCTCTCAGTTTCTGTATTGAAAACCATAATGCCCAAAAGTAGAGAGAGCGTATGGGGAATATTGTCTGCCATGAGGCACAGGGAGGGTGGGAAAGTGGGGGAGGGTATACCCGGGATATTGGTGGTGGTAATGTGCACTTGTGGAGGGAGGGTGTTTTATTATTGTGTGATTGTAATCCAAACATGAAAGCTTGTAACTATCTCATGATCATTCAATATAATTAAAAAAAAATAGGAGGAGATGGATTTGAATGATCCACTTAAAATCACAGAACTTGATCTTAGATTGGAAATATGGGGTTAGAAAGAGTCCAGACCAAGGATATCTTTAGCTTTCTGAACTGCTCAAAGGTGTAAATGTAATCTTAACTAAAATAGTATGAATAAGAGAAAATGATATATTTGGAATGCGAATGGGATCAGGATGTGGCTGCTGTTTCCATTTAAGCAAGTGGGAATGACCCAAACTGATGCTTTCAGTTACTGCCCATTGGTACACTGGAGGACTTCTTGTTTTCCAGATGAAACGCCTCCTTTTGCATGCTTTCAGACTGACTGTCCCTTCCCAGGCCCCCATCAGAGAAGCTGGAACAATGTGGTCACACTCTCACCCGATTGCCCATATTTGCAATAAGTGGATTCAAAGTTCAGAACTACAGTATTTGACCCTTTAATCTTCTCTGCTTTATATATTTTATGCTTATTACAATACAGTTTGGCAGTTGATGTACAAACCATAATAAGACTTTTTTACAGGAAATGACACCCAGAAAGAAAAAAAAGTGGAACCAGAGGCACAACTACTCATTGGGTGTTTTCCATTGTTTACAGGATAATACCATCAACAACCCAGAGGAACACAGGATCTAAGGTGCTAAAGAAGGAATGGTAGTTTCTGGAAGAGGACATTCAGGGAGGATTTCTGGTGAAACTTGAACTCAGTTACATCTTGGCAGCTCAGTACAATTGGTGATGCGAATAGGAAGAAGCATTAGAACAAATTGAAAGCTTGGTCACATGCAATAGATCAGAATCTAGAAAATTCCTCCTGTCTGAGGTGTCTTCCACATCTCTCCATTGTCTCCTGTCCTGATCCTGGAGTACCTGGTCATCCTTTTGATTCAGACTTGGCAAAAGTATTTGCCCTCTGTGAAAAGATTCCAGAACAGCTGTCTGGATATGACCAGTCTGGCTAACTGGAGGAGCTGAGAGACCTCACAGATGTTAGAGTGTGTGTCTGCAATTTACCTGTCCTGGGTTCATTCCTGATACCACATAGTCTTTTAAGAATAACTGGCTGCCACCCTACAGGCCCATGCAGCAGTGGATTTGATACTGGAGTCCTCCAACACTGCCATTGTGGCTGAAGTATCCCCAAAATCACAGGGCACAAATAACATCACATTCTCATGCCTTGTCATTGGAGCACTAGCCTGGTGGTCTGAGAATCACCAGTGGGGTCCCTAGGCCTCCTGACCACCACTTGGCAGTCCGCCTCCAGGAAAGCAAAATGAAGCTATCTAGAATGATCTGTTCAGTATCCCCTAAACACAGCCCCTTTATCCCTCCTTTACTCCTTTTATACCTCTAATTATGCCAGATACACCCCTATCCATTATAATCTTCCGTTCAATTCCACTCCATTACGGAACTTAACAGCAAAACCTCAGTGCCTTCTACACCACCCCCAGCCCATGGTGCCACCTCCTTACCTCTGTTTCTCACCGGATGACTCCTCTGAGTTTATATTCTTCTTCTCATCATTCGTGCTCATGCTTTATCCGTAAACTGGGTCTCGATTAGATTCGTCCTCACAGACTCACATCAGTGAGGGTTCACAGATGGCAAACAGAAGATGGGGCCTAATAAAGAATCCCTGGATATCAAGGATCAGAACTCAAGTTGTGACTCTAAATTGCAAAATACACTACAGTCACACAAAAAGCCAGAAGTAACTAGGAAATACCTTTATTCCATAGCCTGAAACCATAATAGCAAACTGAGCACCTAAGGGCTTTAGAGCTGGATTTCTGTTGACTTAGAATGTTTTAGCTTTATCTTGTGGAGAAAATTGCTTCCGACTGTACCTTGGTAGGCTCCTCTGGGCCCTCATGTCTCTCTTGGAGGTAGAAAGAAGAGGACGCTGGCAGGAAAAGTCCCTGTCCAGCTGAAGTCCCAATGCCACAGAGCACATATGCCTGTGTATGCACTGCACATAAATATGCACGCATGCAAGTGATTACCATTTGATATTGGACAAATAGCAAGGATTTATGAGAACAGGAGCATACGTTACGGCCTCCCTGGCTAGTCTCCATTTGGGAACATTTGGGGCATGGGTTGATTCACTAGATGAGAGAATGAGAGACACCAAAAGTAGAGAGAGCTCTGTTCCCAACAGTAATCAAGTGACTGAAAATCACTAGCAGTCATCATATTTATGTTTCTCATTTATCCGAACCCCAAACAGCCCATTGCAGCAAATCACATTCCAGCAGGGAAGATTATGCAATTTGTGGCATGGACTTCTCATCACATCTCAGGAACAGCCTCTCTAGGTAAATATAAACCTCATTCTAATAGCAATATTTGGAGAAATACTGTTATTTGCTCTGATTTTGAAAAATTGCAGCATAGGATCTGGCAGTGCTGATTTTTTCCTTTAGAAATTAGTAAGAGCTACATAATTCAGAAGAAGCATGAATGTTCCTCTGGTAGAGTGATGCATATGTGTGCATGCATGTGTATGTGTGTATGCGAGTGCTGTGTGTGTGTGTGCGTGCGTGTGTGTGTGTGTGTATGTGTGTGTGTGTGTAGGATGAGAGAGGTCCTGGGTGAATGTGTGTGTGTGTGTGTGTGTGTGTGTGTGTGTGTGTGTGTGTGGAATGAGAGAGGTCCTGGGTGAATAATTCATCTAACCTCTTCTCTGGGGAAGACTAGTCCTCTTCCTTTGATTTACTTCCTGTCACGCAAGTGGTTTCCAGACCCCAGTTCAAGAGATTGGTGCAAAGTTGAGAGAGATCAAATGACTATTTTTCACTGCTCAGCTGAGAAGCTACAAGTTCTTCCACAAGGGAATAGAAAAACTCAATCCAGTGTTGACCTTCTGTGCCTTTGCGGGGAGAGTCTGAGAAAGCAGCCCTGCATGGTACAGGCAATTATCTTCAGGGGAGAGATGGGAGCTCAATGTCCACCTCACAATGGGTGGGGCCAGGCAGGGAAGTCACTGGCTTCCTGAGTCCTGAGGCCAGGGAGAGAGGATTTGTAATGGGTGGGTTTTAATGGCAGTGCAGCCCTGTTCTAAATTGCCAGTGGGCATACCAAGGGGGAAGCCATCAAAGTGGAGAGCAAAGACTCTGCATACAGACATCCCGCCTTCAACTGCCAACTCTAGGGAGCCTAATTACTAATTACTTAGTCTTTCTATGCCTGTTTCTTAATTTCATAAACTGATTTGATAGGCCTATTTTGAGGATTAAGTAAGCCAATATGTACAAAAGACATTAAACAGCATCAGACACAGTGAGCATATGTTAACTATCATATCATTATTTGCAGTGTTAATTAAACCCTCCATGTGAAGTTCATTCTGGCCCATGTTTCTGCACAGACAACATTATGGAGCAGGATTGGATGTATAGATTTATAAATCTGTTTGCTTACCAAAAGGCTGCAAAATATTAGCAAAAGAAGAGGAGGTGCAGTTCATTCATTCACCCCTACAAAGTCTAGGATATCTCTCAGAGAAGAAGCATTCCTCTCACTACATTTAGGATTAGAAAGCAAAAACCTGGGAAATCTAGTTCAGAGTTCACATCAGTGAGCTGTGTGATTTGTACAAGTCCCTTCTCCTTGGTGGGTCTCAATGCACAAGATGGGAGATATCAGTGACCTGTTAGTTATCACCCAGCATCACTATCCTAGTTCTTTTATTTACCTTGGCAAGGTAACTGAACATCAGCAGTGGAAAAGAAGTTTCAGAAAAATTTCACATTTAAAATTCAGTAGGACTACTGTCTAGGTAAGGCAAAACATATGTTTTCAGTTTTTAGAATTGATCACTTAATAAATCCTTCAACAAGAATGGTGCTTATGTTAAAACAGTACATTGACCTTTGATTTTACACTAGCCCTAGATATTGTAGCACTGCAATGTAGCACTGTCCTCCCATTGTTCATCGATTTGCTCAAGTGGTCCCAGTAACGTCTCCATTGTGAGACTTGTTACGGTGTTTGGAATATCAGTAGTTTGCCAGGCTTTACCGTGCAGGTAGGATAGTCTTGGTAGCTTTCTGGGCTTCCGAGAGGGGCGGAGGAATCAAACCCGGGTAGGCTGGGTTAGCTGCGTGCAAGGCAAACACCCTTCCCACTGTGCTATCACTCCAGCCCAGCACTAGATATTGTAGGAGACATTTTACACACGTCATATCTTTTAGTATTTGTGATAATTTTGTCAAGAAGTTTTGAGTCTGGGACTCCTTCTACTACTCAGAAACCTGAGGCTCTATGTGCTTTAGAGACAGTATGTGGATTCGGTTTGGGTTGCTATTTGATGTGTTAATACTCCTGATAGATAATATAATAGAGTGTACAGATGATGAGAGTCAGTTAATTCTGGCCCAGTGGAAAAATGAAAGTTGACTGGGCTTCTATCCAGACTTTGGAGGATAAATAGAGGGAATCTCCAAGCACAGGGTGATCAGGCCAGAGGACATTAGACATTATAAAGGATACCCAACTCTGAACTGATAATATCCATGACTCATTATGATAATTAGATGACTGTAAGAAATAATTTAAGAAACAAATGCTGCTGTATCTCCTTATTCAGAATGCAGCTAAGCTACAGACTTGGTGGTAGCTGTCTACTTGGAAATAAGGTTAGGAAATGGCCTTTATGATACATGGGGAGGTACAAATTGAATTCAAGTTTTGATATTCCTAAAGGATGACAACATTTTTACCAAATATCATTAGTTGCAGAAAATTTGAAACCTCATAACCATCATATTTCCACTGTTTAGCTTTAAGCATTCATATCATGCTTGTATAACGTTATAACACATTCCGATTTGTTTCTATTTACATAGCAACTAATATCACAGGTTATCTGTTGAGGCAGACTCTCTCTCGTAGTGAGATAACAGCAATGATCAATATAGTCTTTATCCTCATGAAGTTGCAATCCAGTTTCTTCCCACATTTGGTAGAAAGTTGTAGTTTCTTGGAGTTATACTACACCCAGGAAGGTTCTGGACCTCCTGTACCCTTGGTCTATTGCCCATGGGGGTTCCAGAGAATGTTCATGCCCAAAAAACAGTACTCTCAGGGGATATACAAGCCCTGGGAACAGGAAGCACTTCCTTATTTTTATGACTGTTCCACAAAATCTTGGAGGGAGAAATCTTTCAAAACTATGCATCAATAATATAGTTCACTTCTCTTATTAGAGATAACATTAGGAAGAACTGGAACCTGTTTCTATGATACTCATTGCCGCTACATGTGCCTCTATAGGTATTAGTGTTTGGGCTGAGAGTAACAAGAAATCCAACCTCAAGAAGCTTGAACAGTGAGAACCACATCCATTATCGTGTCTAAAAAAAGGTATATGGGACATGGGCCCAGTGTTATCAATCTAGTGTCCCAGCAAGCATTGTGAACCCATATTTCTGTCCCTTCTATCTCTCTTGCCACACTCAATTTGCTCGCTGGCTTGACCTTCATGGTTCTTGCATTTTCAAATGCCAACATTAGTAGGTAATGTGACTTGTTTTCCCTAGATGCCTTCCACTTGTTTAGTTGTTTTGAAAGTAAAATTTCTTTTTCAGAGGTTATTTCACATCTGATCTCTGTCAGAACTGAGCTACATGATTTTCCTTAAGCTTAATCCCTGGCAAGGTAAGTATGATTGATTGTCATGATAGGCTGAGACAAATTTTTCTGGGAGAAAAATTTCAGATTAAAAGTGCCAATGGCAAAAAAGAGAGGCAAAATAACCAGTAGGTGTGTAATGAATAACATCTGGGGTGTTGATTTCTCTGATATGTTGAAATCAAAATAGCTCTAGTTGATAATTATATAAATTGAAGCTGCTCAATAGAGATTTTTTCCAACATAGCAGATATTGTCCTTGGCATCATAAAAGTCATTCATTTCACTTGACCCCAATCCTTTGTATTTTTCCAAAATCTTTTTTATAACATGCACTGTAGCACTGTAGCACTGTCCTTCAGTTGTTTATCAATTTGCTCAAGTGGGCACCAGTAATGTCTCCATTCTGAGACTTGTTGTTATTGTTTTTGGCATATCGAATACAACATGGGGAGCTTGCCAGGCTCTGCCATGCAGGAGGTATACTCTAGGTAGCTTGCCGGGCTCTCCGAGAGGGATGAAGGAATCAAACCTGGGTCAGCTGTGTGCAAGGTAAACGCCCTACCTGCTGTGCTATCTATCGCTCCAGCCCTTTTTTATAACATATAATTATATAATCTTATTATTTATTATACATTATAAATAATAAGACTTATTCACTTTGTATCTTACTATTGGATAACAAATTAAATCAAATAATAAATCTTATTACATATTAGATAGTAAATAATAAGTTTAATAGATATAATTATTATTATGTAATCTTATTCTTAATTATATTATCTTATTATTCATTCTTTTACCTGCCTGCTCATAATTAAAGCTCAAAGAGGGCAGTAGCCATGCTTACCTTCTTCATTCACCACCAGCATCTAACACAGCAAAAGGAACATAACCTATACCCAGGGAAGATTTCTGAAAACATAAAAAAGTGAACTTCACATTGGATGATATGGTCATTGGGGACAATGGCTAATAGAGTTTAGGTAACTTGCTTTGGTGCACATGAGTAGCATGTGACATAATGAAATGTTAACTTCAATCTGCCAGATTGCAATATCTGCTCTGGCCCTGGTGCTAGAAATTCTGACTGTGTGAAAAGACGGCCCTTGATTTAATGAGTTAGGCAGCTACAAAGCAATTAGATAGATATTGATTACAGTCACTCCCTGTCACATTTGCCTGGCTCTTCTCCCAGTCTAAAACATTTTCAAACTTCTCCCTTTTATGCTTTTCTATGCACAGAACTCAGTTCAGAGCTCTCTCCTTGAAGTCTTCACTATATTCCCTGTCTCTGTTGTTCTATTTTTCTGCCTCTAGCCTAATTATCTAAGTATACCACTGACTCAGGCCTGATCTTCCCAGAAAGAAAATAGATCCATAAGAGCAGGGAATGCCTTGCTGCCTATTGAAGGGAGGCACAGGCATACTTTATGGGAGAAAACATAGAATAATGGCGAAAATAACTGATTCTGTAGTCAGATTGTAAAATAGAGGTAATAGTGATCTGAACATCAGAGGATGATTTAAATACTGTCAATATACGTAAAATACATACAAGAAGAGCTCTGTATATGTAATAACTGTTTTTCACTTTTCTTTTAATCTCTCAGCAATAGCCCCAGGCACTCAGAAGATATTCAACAAATTCCTCCTCACATCTACTCATCGATTGTTTGACTGCTTCCTTGGTGTGTGGCATTTCTGATCTAATAAACTGCAGATTCCAAACATAGGTCTTACTAGTGTGGTCTCGTTACTCTTTCACTTCAGGGTCTATCAAAGAAGGAAGAATAGGACAGATACTTCATAAATCCACATGTAAATAAACAAACCCCAAAGAACTGGAGATTTAGGGATTTAGACTTTTCATTCAAATAGTCTCCTATCGTTTCTCCCTCCTCGAATTGTACATCTCTTCTTTCTTCCTGAAATAAGATTAAACTGCATTGAGACTAAACCTATAGTATTTCAAGTCATTCTCTTAATGGATGTGAATTGAGTGCAATTCTTTTTTCTTTTATGGCAACTAGCAGTTGATCAAGCAGGTGATCGAGATGGAGATTTTAATCACTCCCCAAATATAGTATTGTATTTCTTCCACTGCACTGCAGAGTTATTTATGGTTATATTCGGAAAAGGCCCCCACAAACCTTAATTTGCCCTCATCTGACTTCTGGAATCAGACCTTTCTTATAATTTGCTGAAACAAACAATTCTCTGAAATAAGAAAATCAGTCATGGAACACTGCAATGTGAGTATAGAAAATGTTTCAAGGTCAGATTTGTATACTACAAATTTATTGAGCCAGAAGTTGAACCAGACCTAGTCTCCAAAGCACTTATCTTTGAGAGGATTTTCTTATCAGTACTTAGCTTTTAAAGGCCAAGGGAAGAGATACTCCCCACAATATTTTACAGCTGCCCTTTCATCCACATTCAAGTGACTCCAGAGAGGAATATAAGAGAGAAGGTAAAAAAAATGAAGGAGTGATCTACTTCAGGCAGGTGATGTGTCCTCCAAAAGGTTAGTCTAAAGTAGAAACTAGGGTCTTGAGCAATAGCACAGTGGGTAGGGCATTTGCCTTGAACGTGGCCGACCCAGGTTCGATTCCCAGCATCCCATATGGTCCACCGATCACTGCCAGGAGTGATTCCTGAGTGCATGAACCAGGAGTAACTCCTGTG
>JAOXYA010000021.1:23601056-23611562 GCA_028565675.1 Sorex palustris | reverse complement strand
TCCCACATACCTAACTTTTGGCCATTTACTTTCTTGGTAAACTTTGCCCAAGTTTTTGGGGTCTGGCCAAAGGCACATCAGCAATTTGGGGGTATCTGGAAGTCTGAAGGCACCATCAAGCTGCTGATGCACTCTCTTCACAGGTACAGGTTGACCTGCTTGTGGCACTATACCCCCTGACAAGGTTTTAGTCTTTCCTATCTTCATCAATCCCTCTCACTTCTAGCAAGAAAACTTTGTAGAGTTTTTTCTTCCTTAAACACCACTCTTCACAATATCACACACCTATGGTATACCAATTTATGTAACTATCCTTCAGAAGGATACAAATCACAATAGCTCAAAGTTGTTGCCTACCTTTTACTAAACCAATCCTCATCCCCTTGATTGGTGTTACCTCTTTTAGAATGCATAGATAAGTGATTCTCTGTGGAAAGCTATCTAGGAATAGGGCATAAGAGAATCATCTTGAATATTTCTACTAGGCTATGTTTTTATCTGGGTGGCCTTGTGACATCAATGGTATACATACATACATACATACCTATATAATCTTTGGATTTCATGCAAATGCCAGGTGGAAGGGAACAGAAACAATCCTGCACACAACAACATTTTCCTCCTTAAATCTCAGAGACAAGGGGAAAGTACCAGTGACAGACTAAAATTGATTTTAATGTTCTAATTGCCCATATCCTTGCTCCCTCAACTTCTGCAAACAAAAGTAAAACTGGAATTTGGGATCTGGATGAGCAATCTTCATAAAAATAGGGAAAAGTGTAGAGCCAGAATCAGGTAACATGAATCACCTCAGTTGTGTCTTCTTAAAATTTTCAAATTGCTTTGTGCCCTGACTCACTCACAGGAAGTAATGCGGAAAAATATAATATACTTGGTTTGATTTTAAGGCAATGAAGGGGAGGATTCCAAGCTTTAAGAACTTGGTCGCTCTAAAATCAGGTATTGTCCTCACATCTTGCTACCTGGGATTAAGGAATTCTACAATACTGCAGTTCGGAGTTCCTTGTTTCATGATCAGATGCACTGGTTTATTATTACTTTAATCTCTTCTTCTCTAACTTATAGGCAAATGTTGTGTATTTACTGAACTATTAATTCTAGGAAAGAAAGTGAAGCCCACAGGAAAAATGGCAAACTCAATTATTTGGTTTATGCTTGGATTGTGAAGATTAGATGGACTAAATATTCCCAGAAGAAGAAATTTCAACAAGCACAAAGATCCCTTCCTACCAATAAAGCTTCCTTTAATCTTCCCCACTTTATGAGTGATATACCTGGAGGGATAGAAACGTAGGGGAACAATGGGAAAATTTAACCAAGAGAGGGATTTTCGATATTCTACAGGTCAAGCTTGAACCAGTATACTAGCGAATCTCACAGATACCAAATATTGCTTCTTGTATTATTGACTCTTGTTATCCTAGAACACAAAATGAGAAGCAATTGCACATTAAAATTCTTTTTGCAGATTTCTCAAGTTAAGGCCAAATAGGATACAGATGAAAATTTTACAATTGTTCTTTAAGCTGGAATTTTTACTATAGGTAAAAATTTTCCTAAAAATCCATTAAAATGAGATCAAGGACTAAAGGTCAGAAAGTCAAAGAAAGATTCTGAACTTGCCAGCTCTTCTTTCCAGGTAGAATCACTGACCTCCTAGAGGAGATGCCGCAAGTTTGCAGTCAGACAGAAGGATACTCCTGAAGCTTGACTCCCCATCTCATTCATACTGACAACCTACCACTAATGGTCTCCAAAACCACAGTTCATGATCTTGTTACAGAGGTTACTGCAGGAGGCATAAGAAATGAATAAAAGTCTATATCTAAAAATTTGCTGGGGGATGTGAACTGGAGGGTGAAGGAGAGATGGTAATTTAACTGCAATGAGTTTAATATAGAGATCGGTTTTCTTCTTCCATAAACCTATCATTCCATGTACACTAATCTATCTTCATTTCCAGCTCAGAACCGCTACAGATTTTTAATGGCCATCAGGGAAGGAACAAAAATAAACCATGAACCAGAAACTAGGATGAATACACTCATTTACTAAATTCCATGGTGAGTCCAAATATTAACTTCCTAATTAAATTTAAAGTTGTTTTAACTTCAGATTGGAATGGAACCTAAATATTTTTTAAACTACAAAAAGGAAAAAAAATTATGAAAACTCAGAGGTATTTACTAAAAAGAAATCACAAGACACATGCTTCAGGTAAATATATTCATAGCAGCATGATTCAATTAGTGAAAAGTTGCAAACAACTGAGATGCTCATCAACTGATAAAGAAATAAACAAAATGTGGTGTATGCCATTCAGCAATAAGTAGAAACAAAATTCTGATAGATGCTACAGCATATAGGAACCTTAAAATACCAAAAAAAAAGAAACCAGACTCATGTTATATGGTTTCATTTATATGAAATGTCCATAAAAGGTAAATACATAGATTTAAAAAAGGAATTGTGGTTTTCCTATTTAAATGAGGGTGAAATTTTCCATTTGCATCAAAAGCAAACTCCAGGGAATTATACAAAGTTAAATAAGTCAAGGAAAGACAGATATTAGACCATTTCAATTACATATGTGCACAGTATCTGGACACAGAGCATATGAAGAAACAGAATAAATATAAATCAGTTAACATGTAAACATAATTGAAGTAACCTGAGAGGTTAAAAGTATGTATATGGTGGGGGATTTAAAGGGGAAGCAGATCTAATAAATAATGGTGAGTCTAATAAATAAATAAAATAGAATTGTAATTCTCTAGACTGGGGTAGGAACAAATAGGTCAGAGGGGTCTTTTCTAGCTGCCATAAATATTCTAGAATTAGCACAGAGGGTAAGGAGTTTGCCTTTTGATTCCTCCACCCTTCTTGGAGAGACCAGCAAGCTACTGAGAGTATCTTGTCTCATGGCAAAGCCTGGCAAGTTACCTGTGATATATCCGATATGCCAAACAAAGTAACAAGTCTCACAATGGAGACGTTACTGAGCCTGCTAGAGCAAATCAATGAACAACGGGAGGACAGTGCTACAGTGCTACATTATGATGATAGCTGCATAACAGTAAATGTACTAACATTCAATTATTCACTTTTATAAAATCTCAGAACCAAATGGATCTCGTTTTAATTGCATTTATTTGTAAACAGCATATCTGTAATTGCGTTGGTCCACTGAGGCCTCCCATCAATTCTATGAATAGCTAGATTTAAGAAACACAAGTTTAAAGAGGTCTTTAGAAGAGTTTTCACAACGGGCCCATAGTCTAGTGAACATTCTGTTTCTCACCACTAAGGCCAGTAACATTGGGACATTCTTTGTATCTCTCAGATTCAGCCTTGTGACTAGGTTTAGGGGGTAGTTATAGAAAACAAAATCCATCAGAGACTTGTGCTTGAATTTTTTTTTAATTGGAAGATGGAAGTATCTCTTCTATCTTATATCTTGAACTGGAAGATATGAGTTCAGAGCAATCTGGTGACACTTTCTCTGTCTAATGTGCAGTTTATTTGTAACAAAAAACAAAGTTCTCTATAGAGAAGCATAGCTATGAGAACAAAGAGAGCAAGAAGCTGAGGAAATTCACCTTCAGAAAGAAATACAACCATCGAATGGGTCAATCTTCAAATGGGTCTTCTCTAAATCTATATTACATTTGCCAAAAAAATTCCATCTTCCCCACTTTAATTTGTTTACGTTAATTAGATTTGGAATTCTGGATGCAAAATAGAATTCAGGGTACCTTCTCATAGGGGAAAACTTTCGGATTCCCTTCTTTCAACCCAGTACATGCAGGTCAACCAAAACTATCAACCCAGACATAGTCCTTCAACCCAATGTATGCAGGTGATGTTTAAGATACAGTTCCCAAAGATGCTCATGCACTATCATTCAGATGCAGAAACTCTCCAAGTCACAGAAAGTATCTTATGTTCTGTAGACCATTCGGTTTCTATCACAGCTACACAATTCTGCTCTGGAGTGTCAGAAACACTGTAGATAGTAAAAATTATAACTGTGTTCCATTAAAACTTTATTGACAAAATAGATGACGGGTCACATCTGGCATGTGGGTCATAGTTTGCCATCCCTGTTCAAGGATTTTTTAAATTTATTTGATCTCAGGTTCAAATTTTTCTTCCATATTTTGTCTTCAAAAAAGGCTTCAATCTTTTCTTCCATATTTTGTCTGGAATGCTTTTGCTCCTCATGAACAGTATGGACATGAGCCACACAGCCTATTAAGAATCTTGTGCAGGTCAAAGTCATAATAATTCTCTCACTAACTCCTCCCATTTGCCACTCGTTCAACATTTTTACCCACTGACCGGTGTTTTCAAATGTTACGTGTACCTGACAGACTACCTTGTTTAGCTGGATTCTGTGGGAAACACAAGATGAATGCAAGGAGAAGGAAATGACCCCCAGGGCAGGCATGGCTGTCAAGAACTCCAGAGAGCACTGAACATTGTAAAGGAGTTTCTGCAGGCAAGTAGAAGAGGAACCAAGAATGACTTAAAGGTCTGGACAGAAGCAGTCAGGTAGGACCCTAGCAGCAATCCAACACTCACGAGCAATCCTGGAAGGCATGGGGCGAGGGTGCTGGATCTCTTGGATACTCACTTGGAACCCTACCCTGGACCCTTCACTGATCATAACCAACATTCTATTCTACAAGATCTCCCAAAAACCCTACCCCCGTACTTGTGCACCTGCTTCTGCCACAGTTTCTCATCACTACAGGCATTCAGCACAGGTCTTGGAGTTATGGAGAAGCATCCTGGAGGATGGGGGGGGGGTTCTCACTACCCAGGCCCCTGGCTTTCCAGTCCAGCCACCACTGATTGCTTCATTTTCAGCCTCCCTTCCAGGATCTGTTCCCTTGCCTATTGGTTCACCAGCCCTAGGGGCACATAGCCCCCAGCCCCACCCCCCAGAAAGCTCCTTGCCCTCACTCAGCCGCCTAAAGCATCTCTGAGTTTAATACAGTTTGGGTGTTCATTTTAGGTATCAGCCTTTGACTTTTCATTTAGAGAACAAAAACCAAAGCCTGGCATGCACTCACTCAATAAATTCCTCCTGCTTCTAATTTGGGAGGCAAGGAAGAGCACCGCATTCGCAAAACATCTCATCGAAACAGCAAAATCATTCAAGAACTGGCGGTTAAAACTGTTCGTACGTGCCCAATTGGAAAAGTCGGCGGAATATTTCTTCCCCGAGGCTTGCACACTCCCCACATCTTCCCCTGAGGCTGGGTGTCCGGGCAAACTTGTTTGTATTCATGAACACGCGGTAACTGGAGAACTGCTGAGCGAAGCAACCGCTCGCAGCCCAGGCGGAAGAGAGTTGATTCAGGTGGGAAATGAATTGTGAGAACAGATGTTCTTGAAATCAAATATCTGGTTTCATGCAAATAATGTCAGGCACAGACAATGAGAGACTGAGGAAGTGCAACCGACACAGAAACCTCGTTTCTCAAACAAAGTCCCCAGTCGCCCACTGACTGAAGGGAGCGTCCAGGACTGTGATTCAGAGGCAACTCAGCAAGCAAAAACACTCAGCAGCCTGAATTACTCTCATTTGGGGACAGCTCAAAGCTGTCCCTGCTCTCAAATAGCTAGAGCGCCCTAGAGCCACAGGACTAGAAATTTCACACTTAGAGCTATGTCACCCCACTGGGTTTATTTTCTCTAATTAATTTTTTTTAAGATGAAGAGAAGGGTGTTGTCATTCCTGGGTGAAATAAAACACAAAAATGCAATTATACCAAGCATTAGATTACAGCGGTAATGATGTTTTATGTTGTACAAGGTGTACGGGCATCCAAATTCCCTGGAAAGTGGATAGAATAAACACTCTGTTGTAAAGAGATTGGCAATGAGGAGACTAAAGTTCAGAGAGGTAATAGTGGCTTGCTTAAGGAACTGAATGAAGAAATGCAGGAGAACAAAACAGGCCTCCAGAGCCGCACAGCACATTGGTGAGAAGTCAATCTGGGTGTGGTCTGGAGAGGGCCTATTTGAGATTCCAGTAGCTCAATAAACCATCACTGCCAACACTTCTTTCAGCTACATAATTGTCTTCTTTTATTTATTTACTTATTTATTTATTTATTTTTAATTAAATCACCGTGAGAAATTTTTTAATTAAATCACCCTTACAAAGCTTTTGTGATTAGGTTTCAGTCACACAGTGTTCCAACATCGATTCCTCCACCAGTGTACATTTCCCCAGAACTAGTGGGCCTCGTTTCCCTCACCTCAACCCCCATCCCTACCCTCCAGCCTGCCTCTGTGGCAGGTGCTTTTCTTTTCTCTCTCTCTCTCTCTCTCTCTCTCTCTCTCTCTCTCTCTTCTTTTTGGGCATTGCTGTTTGCGATATTGATACTGAAAAGCTATCAGAAATATCTTTTTACCTACTTTTAACACTCAGTTCTTGTCCAATGTGATCATTTTCACCTTCTATTGTCATATTGTTCCCTTCTCTCTCTTACCTACCCTCTGCCCACAACACACTTGTAGTTGATTCCAACCATTGAACTCGAAGATGAGCTGCAGGACACATACAGGCCACAACAGAAGATGGAAAAAAAGACCTCAAAATAGCTCAAGGGCAAGTAAGAGACATATGGAATGAATTGAAAAGAAACAACATAAGAATCATTGGAGTATCAGAAGGACAGTGAGGCAATCCCAATGAGGTAATACCAGTTAAAGATATTATTGCTGAGAAGTTCCCAGAGCTGAAGATTGCAGGCATCCAGATCTAAGAAGCCAGAAGGCATCCAGATCCAAGAACCAGCTAAAAGAGACCGTTAGACTCCAAGATACATCATAATCAGAACGACAAATACTAGAGAAACACAATACAACAAGCAGCAAGGTCAAAGAAGGAAATCACATATAAAGGAGCATCCCTTAGATTTACAGCAGACTTATCAGACAAAACTACCCACCCTCAAAGACAATTGTGGGATATAGTGAAAAAAACTCAATGAAATGAATGCCTCACCAAGAATACTTTATCCAGCAAGACTCTCGCTCAGACTTGAAGGAATGATACAGTATTTCATAGATAAACAATAGGTCAGAAGCTTCATAGGCTCAAAACCAACCTTAAAAGAAGGAGTGAAGTGGCTACTGTAAGACAAAACAACCCCCACAGGCACAACAAACGTCTATAGAAGGAGGGTAGAAAACCTCATGACAATAATTTCTCTCAATATAGTTGTCTTATTAAGCAGAGGTGAAGCACATAGCATACTGGAGACTCCAGACCCCCCACACCCTTTGGAGCTGCTTCCATCTGCAAAGGTTCTTCTCTATAGAGCCTGAAGCACTGGAAAACCATTAAGGCAGCAATCATGGCAAGGGAAAGAAGGTGGGAAGTTTTTGTGAGACTCTCCTAGAGCTTCAAACTTCTTCTGAACCAGGTATCTCCATTCTTGTGTATGTTCACACTTGCCATGTGAATGAGCATTATTTCATTACCCCGTTAAAAGGGAAAAGCTAAGACTCAGAGAGCAGTTACTTACTTAATACTGTACTGTGTCTGAGAAGTAGTTAAACCCGGGCCTAGGCATAAGTCAAGTTCACGGTAGAACTTGCAAAGGAAATATGGAAGCTGAAAATGATTGAATGTACAAGTTGATTTCCTATTAGAGTCAACAGCCACTTGGTTACAAATCAGCATTGGTCTCTTTTGGATACCTTATTTCATCTATCCACCAGCATCATGAAGCATACCAATAAGCAGAGGAGATACTCACAATAAACACTTGTATATAGCATGTCATAGCCTTCCCTAATCTTCGCGGGACGGGAACTGAGCCACACGGCTCCGCAACAAACCTGAAGCGACCCTCTACTCCTTTCAATCATCAGCAGCACAGCAGGTACAGCCCAACGCCAGGGCCTGGGTCTCGTTTTCTGCGCATGCGCAGTAGCTCGATCTCATAGGACAGCCGGATATTACCCCTTATCTGCATGGGACGGGAACTGAACCACACGGCTCGGCAGCAAAACTGTAGCGACCCCTCTCCTCCTTTCAATCAGCAGCAGCACAGCAGGTACAGCCCGCCGCCAGGGCCTGGGTCTCTTTCTCTGCACATGCGAAGTAGCTCGATCTCATAGGACAGCCAGAATTTAGCCATGATCTTCACTGGACGGGTACTGAGCCACACGGCTCAGCAACAAAACTGATTGGACCACTGTCCTCCTTTCAATGAGCACAGCAGCATGTATATCCCGAGCCATGGCCTGGGTCCCTTTCTCTGTGCATGCTTCGTAGCTGGATCTCATAGAACAGCCGGATTTTACCCCTGATGTGCGCGGGATGGGAATTGAGCCACACTGCTTGGCAAAAAAATTGAAGCGACCCCTCTCCTCCTTTCATTCAGCAGAAACACAGCATGTACAGCCCGCCACCAGTGCCTGGGTCTCTTTCTCTGCGCATGCGCATTATCTCGATCTCATAGGACAGCCGGATTTTACCCCTGATCTGCACAGGAGAGGAACTGAACCACACGGCTTGGCAACAAAACTGAAGCGACCCCTCTACTCCTTTCAATCAGCACAGCACAACATGAACAGCTGGCCGATAGGGCCTGAGTCTATTTCTCTGTGCATGCGCAGTAGCTCGATCTCATAGGACAGCCGGATTTTACCCCTGATCTGCGTAGGACAGGAACTGAGCCACACGGTTCGGCAACAAAACTGAACCGACCCCTCTCATCCTTTCAATCAGCAGAAGCACAGATGGAACAGGCCGCCCCCAGGGCCTGAATCTCTCTCTTTGCGAATGCGCAGTAGCTAGATTTCATCGGATCTCAGAGGTTTTTACCCCTGACCTTCGCGGGACGGGAACTGAGCCACACGGCTCGGCAACAAAACAGAAGCGACCCCGCTCCTCCTTTCAATCAGCTGCGCACAGCAGGTACAGCCCGCCGCCACGGCCTGGGTTTCTTTCTCTGCGCATGCGCATTAGCTCGATCTCATAGGACTGCCGGTTTTTATGACTGATATGCGCGGGACGGGAACTAAGCCACACGGCTCGGCAACAAAACTGATGTGATCCCTCTGCTCCTTTCAATGAGCACAGCAGCAGGTACAGCCTGCTGTCAGGCCTGGGTCACTTTCTCTCCGCATGCGCAGTAGCTCGATCTCATAGGAGAGCCCGATTTTACCCCTGATCTGCGCGAGACGGGTACTGAGCCACAGGGCTCGGCAACAAAACTGAAGGGACCCCTCTCCGCATTTCAATCAGCACAGCAGAAGGCACAACCCACCGCCATGGCCTGGGTCTCTCTCTGGGCATGCGCAGTAGCTGGATCTCATAGGACTGCCGGTTTTTACGACTGATCTGTGCGGGACGGCAACTGAGCCATAAGGCTCGGCAACAAAACAGAAGCGACCACTCTCCTCCTATCAATCAGCACAGCAGCAGGTACAGCCCGCTGCCAGAGCCTGGGTCTCTTTCTCTGCGCATGCGAGTAGCTCGATCTCATTGGAAACCGGATTTTACTCCTTATATGCTCCGGACGGGAGCTGAGCCACACGGCACGGCAACAAAACTGAAGCGACCCCTCTCCTCCTTTCCATCAGCAGCAGCACAGTAGGTGCAGCCCGCCCCCAGGGCCTGAGTCTCTCTCTGTGCTCAAGCTCAGTAGCTAGATTTCATCGGATCTCATAGGTTTTTACCCCTGATCTGTGCGGGACGAGAACTGAGCCAAAAGCTTGGCATGAAAACGGAAGCGACCCCTCTCCTCCTTTCAGTCAGCAGCAGCACAGCAGGTACAGCCTGCCGCCAGGGACTGAGTCTCTTTCTCTGCGCATGTGCAGTAGCTCGATGTGATAGGACAGCCGGATTTTACCCCTGATCTGCACGGGACGGGAATTGAGCCACACTACTCGACAACAAAACTGAAGCGACCATTCTCCTCCTTTCAATCAGCAGCAGCACAGCAGGTACAGCCCGCCGCCAGTTCCTGGGTCACTCTCTCTGTGCATGCGCAGTAGTTCGATCTCATAGGACAGCCGGATTTTACCCCTGATATAGGCGGGACCGGAACTGAGCCACATGGCTCGGCAACAAAGCTGAAGCGACCCCTCTCCTCCATTCAATCAGCAGCAGTACAGCAGGTACAGCCCGCCGCCAGGGCCTGGGTCTCTCTTGGCATGCGCTGTAGCTCGATCTCATAGGACAGCCAGTTTTTACGACTGATCTTCGCGGGACAGGAACTGATACACACGTCTCGTCAACAAAAATGAAGCGACCCCTCTCCTGCTTTCAATCAGCACAGCTACAGGTACAGCCCGTTGCCAGGGCCTGGGTCACTTTCTCTGCTCATGAGCCATAGCTGGATCTCACAGAAAAGACAGATTTACTCCTAATCTTCGCGGGACGGGAACTGAGCCACACAGCTCGGCAACAAAACTGAAGCGACCCCTCTCCTCCTTTCAATCAGCAGCAGC
>JAOXYA010000021.1:23539949-23552177 GCA_028565675.1 Sorex palustris | reverse complement strand
AGGATGGATTAGAGGCAGGCTTGGTTGGGGGTGGAGGGAAGCTGGCGACATTGATGGTGAGCAATATACACTGGTGAAGGGATGGGTATTGGAACATTGTATGACTAAAACCCAATCATGAGCAACTTTGTAACTGTGTATCTCATAGTGATTCAATTAAAAAAATTAACCTCCCTCTGAGCAGTAAAGATGAGAGATATGTGAACTTCTGAGGAAACATGTTGCAGTGGGGAAGAGCAGTGGCTGCTACTCAGCAGAAAGGAAAGATCAGGGGGAAGAAATCAGCACGACCCAGGAATAAGGGTCAGCGTAGCATGGGTTTAATATCAAATAGTAATATCTAATGGGGAATGTTCAAGACAAAGCTCCCAAGTATTCTAAATAAAAGATCAATATGATGCCAAGTATTTTTAATAAAAAACCAATATCGTACATAGCTCCCTGCCTGATCAGTAAGCCTCCTCTGACTTCCTATCGCCACCAGGACATGGTGTACATTGCTATACAACGCCTCGGAACCACTCCAACAGTACCCAGTTGCTAAGTCAGGGCCCTGCACAAGGGCACTGTGGGCTCCCAATTCAGCTCTGGCCCAGGTGTGCCCACCTTGCACATCCTCCAGAGACCTCGTTCTGTTCCAGGACCCAGTACAAGAGTGAGACTGACACTTTCTTCTCCTCATCCTAGAAGAAACCTAACTTTTCTTAGAATTTGTGATCCCACCAGACCTTGTGATTCTCATTCTCCTTCCTCATCACTCACCCTTTCTGTGGCTCACTCAAATGATCTTTTCCCCCCATCAACCCTACCTCACATTTTTGAGATCTACCCCTTCTCTGAGAACCCGGGAAATTTCATCCACTCAAACATTCTTAGAGTCCACACCAGATGGGTCTGCCTGGGAAGGGGTGTGGCTGTCACCATCTGGTTCATTGCTTCCTTCTGCTGCTGACAACTTTGGGTCATTGCTCCAGTCTTCTAACTCCCCTGCTTGAACAATGTGTGATTATTGCTACTGTTCTGATATCACTTACAGAGCCAGGCATAATTCAGAGCCCCAAATACATGCTAAATAAACAAATGAATGGTAGCTTAAGTGACCTCTGTCTACAAGGCTCAGATTTTTTTGGCTCAGATCCACAGGCTCCCTCTAACTTTCCAGAACTCCACCTGCTGGAGAAATCTACTGCTGCCTTTTCCCTTAATCTATTTATTCTGGATCTGGGTTAGTCAGGGATACAGATCAGCCCAGGGCAGGCAGGGGTTTATAAGAGGATGTACAAAGTTAGAGAGCTGACATTCATTTGCACACTATGGAAAAAACTACAGCCCCTTACAGGTAAAAAATGTTTTTCTGTGATAGCTGCACTCCAGTGGTTTATTTCAAGGGTCACTGTAATCTCTGAAGTCCTTTTCAGCCCTTTATTTGAGAAGCTATGTGCTACCATTAGAATCTGAGCTTTGGGGCACAGAGTTACCTGAGAATACCTCACAAGTTTGAGACCCAGTGTTCTACCTCTGGTGCTCCCACATGCACCCATTGTAATCTCT
The DNA here is from genome assembly GCA_028565675.1 of Sorex palustris. NCBI lineage: Eukaryota > Metazoa > Chordata > Mammalia > Eulipotyphla > Soricidae > Sorex > Sorex palustris. The sequence goes on along the minus strand of JAOXYA010000021.1, from coordinate 23,550,626 downwards.
GTTGGTCTCCTGTCTGGGAGCCCAGGTGTTGCACAGAATATGCCATGCTTGGTGCACTATGACCAGGTATGCTCAAGAGCTGCAACAAACATAGATGCTCCTTGACAAGCAAACCCTGCAACTAACACTTATGTCTGAGTTCTATCACCAGAATGTGCAGGAGCACCGCTGAGTGTGATCCCCAGGAAGTACAACAACTGACACATGGCCCTTTGGGCAGCACCACCAACAACAGCGTGTGTAGCCACTGGCCATGGCAGCAGCAGCAGCAGCAGCAAAGGGAAAGGAAGGGGGACATCAAGTGGGAGCTCCTTGGGACAGAACCCTGATCTGACAGCCCAGGCCAGCAGGAGTAGTGTGGTGGGCTCTGAGCACCCACGTTCATCTCTAGTACAAATGAGACTGGGTGACATTCAACCATTCCCCCCCACAACCCCCTCCCCAGCCATTTCCATGAATTCCCAGCAAAGACATGATGCCCTCAGATATGGAATCACATCATCCGGCTCAACACAACTAGTCTCTCCCTTCACATGGAGAAACACCTGTCCTACAGTTGAATAACATGGACTGCCAGACAGTCTTTCAGGATGGCATGTCATAAAGTGCCTGTTCACAGCAGAGACTCACTCATATGGGCTCCTCTTCTGCCTGGTGACACCTCTGAGCTTGTTGGGTGGTGAAACAGGATGTGGTGGGCTCCGACCACTACACAACAATTCACGGGCATTGAACCCAAGACTGTAGCAGAGCTCTAAGTCTCTTATTTGGGGGCAGAGGGGGCACTCACCCCAAAGGGCCTGGGAGAACCTGGGTAGGAGGGCATGGGGTCTGGACTCAGTTGGCCTGATCCAGTGAAACATGCATTAACCAGCCCCAAGATGCAATTATCTTTGACTCTAGGAGATATTCAATTCATCACTCTTGGTCATCACAGGCATTGCATTGAGTTGGGCTGAGATGCAACAAGGCAGATTAGATTCATCATTGCTCTCTTTATTTCATAAAGTTTGCTGTCTCTATCCTCCTCCTCTCTCTCCCTCCCTGACTCTCCTTCCTCTGCCCCCTCTTCCAGAAACCGACCCAAGCAGGGCACACTGGGGTGAGCACTGACTATTTTCCTTTCTGTTCTGGTGCACAACAGTCTACAGGGCTGAGATCTCCAAGAGGCAGCACAGTGCAGAATCCAGATGAACTGCACCTAACTCTTTGCCTCCATTAACTTCCCCCACTGTTTCCTGCTCCTGAATGCAAACAGACCCCACCTGAGAGGGCCTGGGATAGTGCTGAACCCCAAACCCAAATACATGACATAGAACCTTCTGTGTGTCAGCTGAGTGAGGGGGAAAAAAGGATAAACACTAAATTTCTCTCATATGTGAACTTAAAGATACACAGTCAGGGAGCAACTAGTCTTAATTCAAATTTTCCAGGAATGCTCAAAGTGGAATCCAAGCTGTAAAGATAGATATTGTGGGGGAAGGGGTCATATGGCATTATCCTGAACACCATCAGGAGTGATCTCTGAGCACAGAGCCAGGAATAAGCCTTGAGCACAGGTGAGTGCCTAGGATGGTTCTAGTGCAGAACCCAGATCAACTGCACCTAACTCTTCTGGGCCTGGAAATCTGCATTGTGAACATGTCCTCTTCTTCCAGAGATCCTATGATCCTTTCAAAGGGTGATTCCACTGTCTTGGACAGAGAACTGGCCTAGGGAGAGGGATCCTTCCAGATGTAGCAGAACAACTGTGGCAGGGCAGGAGGCTTAGAAAAACTATCCATACCAGTCTTCCTCACCAGGGACACTGAGCTAAGCTTGAACAAAGTCAGAGCCACCAAAGAAGCACATGCCCCTGCCAACTTCAGGCTCCTGATGTTGAAGCCAGAGGCTCTGCAAAGTGAGCCAGTTTCATCTGATACTAGAAGGACATCATAAACAGAATTCTCTGGAGTGAACTCTTCTCTTCTCTAGCCCTTCAGTTTGCTAAGAGGGCAATAGAGGGTCATTAACTGGTCAAAGGAAAAGTGTGAATACTTCAACTTTCGGGTAATCCATCTCAGGCCTTCCTATGAGAAGTTTCTCAGTGAATCTTGGAGTCTGTGCATTAGCCCAGAGAGGGAACACGTGCTATATTGTGTGTGACTACACCACTGAAATGATAGCCAATCACGGGATAGCCTAAGAAGTCAAAATTTTTAATTCAAAAATTTAGTTCTCTAAGGGCCAGAGAGATAATACAGTGTTAAGGCACTTGTCTTTGGATGCAGACAACACTGGTTTGATTCCCAGTATGTGTTCCCCTGAGTCCTGAGAGGCGTGATTCCCTGAACACCGAGCCAGGAGTAGCCTTGCACATAAACCACAGAGCATAAACCCCAGAATTTTTTCAATTTTCTATTATTCCTCACACTTCTCATTGGTTCAATGAATGCAATTCATGCCATCTAGCCAGTTATTGGTCCAGCAGAGGCCAAATCTGAACAGAAAGCACTCTAGCTAAAAGTATTTCTCTCTCTCCCCTCCTTGTCAGAGGTCTATAAAGGTTCAGCTTCCTAACTATTTCCCAGACTAAAAAAATGTGACCTAGACACTCAGTGTCCAAGGGGATGAGACTTGATTAAGTCTTAGATTTACACAATTTTTTAAAAAATCATTTGTGGAAAGGGTAAAAAAAAAACATCAAGTTTCATGCAATTTTTATCACATGGCAAAGTGAAAAGGCACTTTCTCTTTGCAAGAGGAATTCTGCTGGTCTCCTGGGTCCTCTGTAAGAAGACAGGAGCCAAAAGGCGCAAACAGATCAGGGTGTTCCCTATGAAGCATAGACAGTTCCTCGAAAAGAAGAAAAAGAAGGCTGAAAAAGAAAAAAAATTGAGGGGCAAACCAATAAGGGTATGTAGGGAATGGAGGAAAGACATGCCCTTGGCTAATTTTAGAAATGTGGGTCTTATTTACAGCTGGTTCTGGTCTGGTTGGTGAGGCGGGGTTCAGAGCACATGCTGATGCTGTTGTGGGGAGGTTTCTTGGCCCAGCCTCTCCTCTGAAACAAGGCTCTTGGCGTGTCACAGACTGAGCTGATTCAAATTCCAGGCTAGAAAGCAGGACCTGCCATCCAGGAGAAAGAACCTTTCTCTCCCCTCTGGAACCAGGATCCATTGGCATGGGCCCGAAGCTCTGAGAAATGAACTCCCTGTGTGGACACACGCTGGTTTCCATGGCAACGGTCATCCAGGCTTGGACCAAGGTTATTAGGTTTCATGAGTCCCCATAGGAACTAAAGACGACTCCCTGCCAGGTGCCTTCCCAAGAACAAATTTTCTCTTCCCAGACCTGAATTCTGAAGAATTACTGATAACTCAGTATAACACTCATGCTTTTGCTTCCCGAGTACACGCCCACAAATCTCAGAGTCCATCAAGCTGTATGTCTGCCTCCAGACAAGATATTACCCTTAGCAGTTTACAAAGAGAGGATGCTTTATCTCACTTCAGGCTTTCTTGAAAAGGAAGTTTATACACATCCATTATTAGTAACTATTTAGTGAGTACCTAGACAATGCCAAGAATAGTCCTAAACGTGCAGTATAACACTCAGTCTCAAGAACAGCCCTATGAAATCAATGCTTCAGAAATGATAAGACCAAGGGTCCATGGAATTGAGTAGTGAGGCAGATATTTTAGGTACATATGGTAGATCCAAGATTAGGACGCACCCCTTCCTGATTTCACCAAACCCTGTAGACCTTCCTATCACTCTCTACTTCCTGCCTGTACCACAGGTTGCTTTGATCTTTCTTCTTAGAATTATTAACTTTTCTGTAGCCTAGTTTTGTTCTCAAGTTTCTCCTCATTGCTTTAAACTCCCATACCTTCTTTAAACATTCCTGCTGGATTATATATGCTTCCATTCTTTCACTACCATTTCATACTGAACCATCGTAACCTTTCCATATTTCTCAGTAGAGCGCTAAATGGAAAATATTGTCTTAATAAGACTAACAGTGCTTTTCAAATTTATGTGTTTCAAAACCCCAACATGCCAAGTTGATGGCCTTTGGGATGCCTCGTGCAGACTACTGGGTAAATTTATTCTGGCAATTATCTCCTGGGTTTCAGTCTTTTGAAGGAAAGAGTAGAGGAGTGAGATAGAGAAAAGATGAGCAGAACAATACAGATAAATTGTCTGAAATAATTAAACATGATATATCAACATGTAGTGGAAAACAATGGGATTCCATCTTATAAAATGCTCTAAAGAAATGAATGAAGAAGAAAACTCACTGAATATCATTATACCCTGCTCGTCTATCATTTGGGATGAAGGCTGGCATCTTTATCCACTTGCAAAATTTTCCCAAGTGCCAGCATCCCAAGCCAATCCTAGCAAATAGGCTAGCTTCTAAGTAAATTTCACATCTGCAAACTCGATTATTGTCTTTCTCAGGCATTAAGTGCAAAGAGGCTGAGAATATTGCAACCATCTCTCAGTGCCGTGGTTATGGTGACAACATCAGAGTTCAATGCAGGATTTTCTCCATTTTCAAATGCTTTCAGGGACTTGATCTTTCACTAGGTCCTGGGTTGATTGATTGGTCTAGTGTTCTTTTATCGGGCTGTTGGATTTTGCTTGTGTTTGCAACGCAGTCTTCACTCACTGGATCTCAGCAAAGGTCATGATCTAAGTCCCCCAGAAAAACCACACACTCCTGGACACAAGACCAAGAATAGCAAGGTCACACTAGAGCTTGTATAACTCAAGCTCCTTTTAGAAGGAGCAATTCACAATAAAATAAAAAACACCAAGCCAGCAGTGATTTAGTTCTTGACAACCAAGATTATGTTGGTAAACATTTTAAGTAGAAAGTAAATGTCAGCTTCTCTACACTACTTTTCAGGTGAAGAGCATTCAGAATGCCTCCTTTCTTCCATCTCTGGTCCCTACTCAATCTGAAAAGGAGCTCACAGCTCTGATCTCACTGCAGCTAATTCATGCCTGTGGGCCCTGGTCATGTGACAAATCACTGATCAGGATCCTCTTGAGCAATTCTATGCATAGAAGATAAAGATAAAGCACCAAGGTTTGCCCAGCATCCTATGGCCTCCTACTGGCAGAGTCAACTCTGAAGCCTGACTCTGACATGCAGCTCTTGATTCTGATGTCACTTTGCCCTCTAAACTCTCTGGGACAAGCCAACCCTTCCTCTCCAGCTTAAATCCCTACTCTCACTTAACTAGCATTATGATCCCTTCTCTGACTACAATAAGACCATGGGGAATCCTGTCTCTGGATTTCATTACCCTTTGCTGATACCAGTTCTGATTGTAACTGTAACTGTTTTTATACAGAGATGTGCTGTGCTAAGAGAGTCCTTTCTAGCTCTGTCATTGCCTGCTCATTTACTCACCAAATTTTCACTGAGCACCTAACATGTGACCTGACTCTGGAGTCTTAATGGTGAGCACATATCACAGACCAGCTCCTTATCCTGTCCAATCTGAAACTTGTATGGATCTTGAATCAATTGTGAGTCTTTGTGCTTCAGCAGAGTGAGAGTAGTATTAACCTTCCCATGTGCTCAGTTAATAATTGCCAAAAACATGGATAAGCACCTAGCACCTCCCAGATACTCAACAAACAACTGCTGTGAGAATTACCACATTTTCTTAGATGCGCTTTTTTCCCCAACAAGGTTATATATATATTCCTGTATTCATATCTCTACTCACAACTGAAATTAATCTACACATAGAGAGCACTGTAGAAACAGCATTCAATGAGAATCAAAGTCCATATCTCACCAAGAGTTTGCAGAATGACTTGAGTGTGGACAAAGGAGGAGTTCCTCCCTTCTCTCCCTTCTCTCCTTTCCGGTCTTCCTAAACACAGTCAGGATTGAATGAGCAGAAGGAAACACAGTGGAAGTAGTAATAGAAGTGAAACTCTTGAGTCAGGAGATAGTAATTTAAGTCTTTTCCTTAGCACATGCCCAACCCCAGATCTATCCCAGGAAATGCTTTTTGTCCCCCAAGCACTGCTAGGAGTGTCCCTTGTGTATGGAGTAAGGAGTAAACCTTGAGCATCACCAAGTGTGACAAAAAAGAAAAAGAAAGAAAGAAATGAGACTCCGGCAGGTTCAAGTAAACGAAAGATGACAGTAACAGCAGCCCATTGGTAGCCTCTGGAGACGATAGGGGCTGCCACTCCTTATAAACAAGACTCAGCTCACCCAGAACCCTATCTTGTGACTGATCCACACTGATTTGCATTTCCTATCAGCTTCCATGGTGCTGTAAGTACTCCTCAAGTTGTCACTTGCTTGGAGTTATACAAACTTTCTACTTTAAAATGAGATGGCTCTCCCTGTTCCTCCACCCCTGAAGGCCTCATCAAATTCACTCATAAATTCAAGATTGCTTCATAGTCACAGTTGTTCCCTACCCTCACAGCTGAAGAGTTTAGAATGAAGAGCATGGTTGCTAGTGACTCTGGCTTGGATTGCAAATAGCTCTGCTGCTCTTAGGAATGAAAGGGTCCCATGCCCACTGAAATACCCCAGATCCTGGGTTGCTTCTCACCAAAATGGGGCAAAGGAGACAAGAGGATTCCTTTCAAATGCATCCTCACCACCAGCCAGCATGCCCTGCTAATCGGGACTCATTCCCACTTGCAGACTTATAATGAAGAAGGGAAACAGAGACAGATTCTATCCCATCCCTAACTGGCTAGCAGGTGCCCAGTTATTGGAAGATGGCAACCCAGTTCCCTTTGATGAGGTGTTGCCTTTTCTCATCCTACCTGCCTGTCCGACCAGCTGCCATCCTTCACAAGCCAACCTACTGCTTCCCAGTAACACCATATGGCCCACCCATGTACTTTGTCATTATTCTCCCTCTGCCCAAAAGGCCTTTTCACTACACCCATCTGACCTTTTTCTGTTTGGTTCACGATCTGTCCAGAAATAACACTTTTCCAAGGTAAAAACTGACCTTCCCCTTGGTCTCAGTCCTCAGGAAGGGCTCCTACATCCTGCAGCCCTGCCCCCAGCCACCCAACACCTATCATAGACCTGACCCAGCAATGTGCCCTGTGAAACTTGCTGTTATTAGCCTACTGCTTTCCTCACTAGGTGATGAGGAAGGTGAAGGCAGGAATCAATTCCTTTTTAATCACAGCATTCCTGATGCCTAGCACCTTTTAAGTGCCCAAGACTGTTTATAAATCAGAATTCCATTTGCACACAGTTATCAACAAGATGACCAATGATGACTGGTAGTGTCCAAGTAACGAAGGATTCTTGCCTTTAGACCAACAACAGAGGTTTCTATGGCTTCCTCATTAGATGAAGCCTAGGAGACCCACTTGTAAGGTCAGTTTTCAGGGCTGGGAATGTAGAAAGGAGAGTGGGGGAACTCTATCAAAATAAACAAATATCAACTATAGGAAAAAGGTAAGAGATAAATGGGTAGGAAGGTGAGAGCAATATCCTGGAGAATTCCATCCAAATAGACTGGTGCTCTCCTATCCTTGCTGGATGTGTGGAAGTATAATTTATAAGCTTAGACCTCATCATGTTGAATTTATTTTAAAGGTGATAAGTTGTTTTAATCAACCTGGCTTATTCTTTTCTTCCCATGTCTACTGCAGTTGTGAGCTCGAAGCATTTCCTTAAAATTCCTCCTCCTCTTTGGCTGATAGATTGTGCTCTCTTCCAAGTTCTTCTCTTGAGAGCATTCCCTCCTTTATTACTTTTCTTCTCAGTTCTTATAATGAAAGTTTTGCAAAGCATGACTACTGGTTTTATTCCTGATCTAAAAGGGAGATGACACAAAATAGGAAGAATATGATTATATCTGGAATGAATTTTTTTTAAGCAAAACATCGTGTTCTTAAAAGATGAACTCCTGCAGACCACGGGAGCTGGGAGTCACTCTAATTAGGGTGCTCATCTCTCAGACGTGAGAGAATCTTAAAGAGGGACAAAAACGGAACCACAAGTCAACTCTCCATTCCTCTCTTAGGTAATCTGTCTTCTCCTGCTGTTTTAGAGATTACTGTCTCCTTTTTATTTTAAAATGAACACTGCATCCCTGTCTGTGTTTGGCACAGTACTTGCTGCACTATCAGCACATAATAAAGTTTTAACTTGATTAATGGTGATAATAATGATGCAAGGTGAGAAAGTTCCAATTTCTCACAGTTTTATTTACCGGCTCCTCTGCAACATCCCCGAAATTATTGAAAAGAAAACAGCTTCATGAGTACATATGGATCCTTTGTACCTCCACCATCCTACTTTCTTTATATGCCAAATTAGTTTCCTAGGAATCCACAATGCCGGAAGAAAAGCAACACACTTCCGGAATCCTGAAGTTTAGTGCAAAACTCTTCTCTGCCTCTGCTGTGTGTCCTGCAGCAAATCACCCAGTTTCTCTGAGGTCTCTGTCCCCTTTGTCTACCAAAGTGAGGGCCCCATCTCTAGGAATCTGCTTTATCTAAGATTCCCAATTCCTTTTAGTTAAAACTGCCTACAAGGAATTTCACTAACCTGTGAAATCAGTCTGCCCTTTCTGATTCACCTGGAGTTTTGTTTTATCTTGGAAGGAAAAATTTAAAGCAAGGCTGATCCTTGTGCTAACTGAATGAACCAAACTAAATTGATCATCCACAGTTAACCTATTGCTCATTAGAAAGGCTCAGCCCAACAGTTATCAATTCCATCAAGCTTTTTTCATGAAACTACTCTCTCCCCTCTCTCTCTCCCTCTCTCTCTCTGTCTCTCTCTCTCTCTCTACACACACACACACACACACACACACACACACACACACGTGCTCGCGCGCGCGCAATAAATCTACATGGCTCTGTGTCTTAGCATCCCAACCTTTCTGTCTCAACTGAAAGTGTGCTTACCGTCTGTTTCCTTTGAGAAAGAAACAGGAAGCAAGATAAGATGAAGTGTTCTTCACTATGGGTGTTTCATGGCAATCTAATCCCATAAAAACAGAATGACTCTCAATGGAGGTACAAAGAAGATCAACTGACGAAGTGGAAAGTATTATGTCTATGAAGTGATGTGGTGACATCATTTAATTTAGAAAATTTGAGAAAAGAGAAAGAAGCAGGAATCCTATAAAGTAAAAGGAAGTAATTATACATGCCAAGTTGAAATGTGACCTTCTCCACAAGGAAGAGTGCTACTTGCTTTTGCAAAATCCTTTTTCTTTTTCTTTTTTTTTTTTTTGTTTGGAGGGAGGGGTACAGGGGGAACTGGTTGGTTGGTTCTTTAGGGTTTTACCCAAACTTCCTGACTTGGGCTTTCTAGGCAGAGTCTGGAGCTTGGGCGCTGTCAAGATAAAAGAATTTTGAACTTTCGGTGGTCTTCTTCCCGATTTTAATTAGGACCTTTTTCCTCCAAATGGGTGGTCCAGACCTTAGCTGGCATTGTTGTCATTCATTTCCTGCATCTCCAAAGGGAATCCTGCCTTTGTACTTTGAGATCACTTTTCGGGTGGTGAGCCAGTGACATCTTTGCTTTAGATCATGTCTTAGTTTAATTACTTCCCAAAACTCATTACCAGAGGCCTCCTACATGACTACCACCTGCTTCAGCCAGATAACATATACATGTGCCACCCAATATTAGCCTGTAAGTAACTCTGGTGACCTGGGTGGAATTCAGGGCATTCAGGGGTTGTGTTGACTTTCTAAGCAGTCAGTAAAGCAGGCTATAAAGAATGGTTTCCTCTTCCTATGTTATCATCCCACGCATAAACGGAGCTTGACTTATTCCTCAAACTTCCTGCTCACTGTGCTTGAGACAGCGCAGAAACCAAGAACCACAGAAACAGAGAAAAAAATGGAAAAAGAGGTAACTCTACTTGCTAATGACGGGCTAGAGTGATAGCACAGCGGGTAGGGAGTTTGCCTTGCACGTGGCCGGTCAGCCGACCCAAGTTCGATTCCTCCGCCCCTCTCTGAACGCCCGGAAGCTACCGAGAGTATCTCACCTGCACCGCAAAGCCTGGCAAGCTCCCTGTGATGTATCCAATATCACAGTAACAAGTCTCACAATGTTTCTGGGTTCGCTCGAGCAAAACCATGAACAATGGGAGGACAGTGACAGTGACAGTGACTTGCTAATAACATCATCATGAAACCCAGAATAATTATGGATGAAAGAAACTACTACAAGTGATGAGAGAAGTTATTTTCTGAAATAGCCAAATATAAAAGTATGCTAATACATACTAGTTATTTAAGTGATCTTTCTTCAGCACCAAACTCACCCTGTTCTTCAGATACTGGACTTGCTAATCCAACTGTAGTTTTATTGTCCTGTGATGACATATAACTGAAGGCTTAGCAGGAGTCTACAAGGATAAAGGAGAAAGGTGGGAAATCACTTCTGTCTATAACTGCAATGGCCCCATTCAGATAGTAGCCGTGGGATGCACGTTTTAGTTCCTGTTAAGAATTTCAGAACCAGCCCCTTGACATACCCCTCAGAGGTGCCACTCCAGCCAGACAGTGTCTTCTGGGAGGGACATGTCCCAAGAGCCTTTTATCTGAACTCAGAGTTTCAAAAGATCATATGTGTTGGGAAGGGGGGCGTTCCGGTCCGTCCTTCGCGCCCTACCGAGGTCACCAGTTGCCCCCCACGCAGCCCTCCAGCAT
>JAOXYA010000021.1:23493361-23505558 GCA_028565675.1 Sorex palustris | reverse complement strand
GGGACCATATGGGATGCTGGGAATTGAACCCAGGTCGGCCGCGTGCAAGGCAAACGCCCTACCCGCTGTGCTATCTCCCCAGTCCCCCCATTATAATTCTTGATTCCCTTTATAATATCATGTCACCATCACTTTAACTGTAGTCTCAATTCGAAAAAGAGAATATCCAGTGCTTTAACAAGAACAATTCCAAATAGCTTTGCATCATTTATACTCCCTTGGCTTTGGTGAGTTTTGGATGGAAGCCTCCAGGGGGAAAAGGAGTGAGGCCACGGTGGAGTCCTCCCCAGTCACTCCTGAAACAACCCCTCCCCCAAGGTGGAGGGTGGGGAGTAGAAATAAGGGTGGATGGTCCAGGATTTTCTAGATTGGAGATGAGGATCTGACTCAAAGGGGCTGAGCATATAACCAAGGCGTGAGGTCTGAGATTAATCCCCAGAACTGCATAGTCTCCTGTGCCTTTAGCATAACTAGTCCCTTTTGATTGAAAAAAAGACAAAGAAGAAAAAGGAAAAAAGAAAAAGAGGTTTCAAGAAATCCTTCAGAAAAGTAATGGAGGTTCAAAGAAAGGAGAAAAGGATTTTCAATTAGGATTAAGGATCTAGTAGTATAATCATGTGACCTGTAGTAAGATAGAGAAGGAGGCAGAATATCTGGGTACCTCAAATCAGGCTGATAATTCATAAGTTAAACACTGCAGGAGGTTGGACTGGAGAAATAGTACAGCGTGCAGGGCACTTGCCTTGCATGCAATTAAACGGGGTTCCATGCCTGGCACCTCATACGGTCCCCCTAGTCTGCACATCCTGAGTAATTCCTGAGGATGTGCAGGCTAGTGGGGCGCCAGGAGGAAACCCCTGCACATCACCAGGTTTGACCCTAAAACCATCATTGTATAACTGAAACTCAAGCACAAAAGTTTGTAAATCTACAACTGTACCTCATGGTGTTTTACTAATAATAAAAATTTAAAAAGCCTGCAGGGCAGCTGAATAGTGAAGGAAACTTGGTTTGTGGAAGTTTTAGAAACTTTCCCACAGTCAACCAACTAGAAATTAGCAGAGTGAAGATTCAAACTCAGGTCAGTATAACCACTAAGCCCAGATTTGCTACTCTGTCACAAATTATTCCTCATTAAAAGACCCTACTAGAATATCTCTAAGCACAGACAGGTGCCCCCAAACAAACAATAAAGACTCTACTGTGTGATAAGTTCCTTTGAGGCAGGATAATATGTTGTGTCCCCTACCTAACCCAATCACCTAGAAAGGGTCTAAGGAATGATTGTTAAAATTCTCAAGAATATAATAGAAGTATGACAAGTTCCAGGTTGTCACAGTCCTTAGGTTCCTTGTCTTACCTAACTTCCAACAAGAAACAGTTGACTAATAAAACTAGTTTCAAACCTGCCATACCAAGTTCACAGAAAGTTCTAATCAGCACTGGAAATTTGCCTAATAGTTGGACCAATAGAATTCTGAAATGCTCCTACTAGAGAGAGGAAGAACAAAGACAAGGTGTGTACACGACTAATTTAAGGAAGTAACTTTACATTTTAGACTGAAGATTGGGCTGGAGTGATAGCACAGCGGGTAGGGCTTGCATGCGGCTGACCCAGGTTCAATTCCTCTGTCCCTCTTGGCGAGCCCACAAGCTACCGAGAGTATCTTGTCCACATGGCAAAGTCTGGAAAGCTACCCATGACGTATTCAATATGCCAAAAACAGTAACAACAAGTCTCACAATGGAGACGTTACTTTTGTTCAAGCAAATCGATGAACAACAGGAAGACACTGCTACAGTGAAGACTGAAGGTAGCATTCCAGATTCCACTACCCAGTCTTGCCTGTTGCATGCCTCTACCCCTCCCACGAGAACGCTTCCATTCCAACCAGTTTCTGATATACCTCTTCCATCTACGTTGTCAATTCCTTCCCAAGCACCAAAGACCACCTCCATGAAGCCATTCCTAACAGCTCTAGACTTCTCTGTATTTTTTCTCTTTCTTAAAACTCAGAGCACAATTTAGGCCACGTAGCCCCTCTTTGTTTACCTATATCTCATGGTTTGTGTTCCAAGTGTCCACAGATAGACCAAATATCCTTCACAAGTAAGAATGAAACGTTCTTGTCTTTCTTGCCCCATCCCAGAGCCTGAGTCATTGCTCAATGAATCTAAAGACACTGGACCCCAAACCTAGTTCCTCATGCTCAAGAATACTCAATACAATACTCAAGAATACTCCACAGTGGCAAGGATGGGAAATGCCCTTTCCATCAAACCCAAGAGCTCTCCTTATCCCCTTGGCTTTCCTAAATTATCTCTAATCAGATCACCCTTCTCCCACAGAGCACAGACTCAATCCTCCAAGGAGTCCCGGATGGATGCTGGCCCTCACTCTTCAGCTAATTGCTGTCATCCTCTTCCGATACAAGTGAGGAATTATTCCTCCCAAAGCACAGTAGTCCTGGCAAGATGCTAGTAGTGACTCATGCAGGGGTGGGGATGGGGGAGCAGGAGAGGAATCAGAGAACGAAAGAGAGTGCACAGGCTAGTTATGGAGCCACAGAATGAGGCACATTAACCAATTTAGCCAATTATGCAGCTGAAGCAATTAAATAATCTCACAATGCGGAGAGGAAGTGTAAACAGAGCCCACAACATGGCCCTGTTGGTCAGGAGCACAATAAGCTTGACTGCTCTGGTGGAAAGTTATTGCTTTCACCTCTCCAGCCTCCATTTCCCCCTTTTCTTCTGATAACAGGATCCCTGATCCCCTTGGGAAACCTACTTTATGTTTTTGGAAAAGGTCTTAACTCTGTGTGAAGTGCGCATGGTATGGCAATCCTCAACTACCATTTTCACTCAACCTAATTTCATTATAATGTCAATGAGAAAATAACAATCCCAACCAATGACTGAGCAAAGCATTTTTCAAGGACCTGCTTTTCACAATCTCAGCTTCCAGGAACCTATCAATGACAATCAGTACTAGGAACCATTCCCACTAGTGCTCTAGAAACCATGTGGTGTGGGGTTGAATCTGGTGCTCCTGCAGGCAAAACATGTGCTCCAGCCCTTTGAGTCATCTCTCTGGCCTTTGATGACATTAAAACAGGCATTACTCTATCAGAGTTAGCTAAATGTGCCATCCCCTAGTGCTAGTAATTAATTCCAGGATTGCCAGCAGCCAAGCAGAGTTGATGAGGACCATGTTCGAGAATGGAAATGCTGGATTAAGTCAGTCCCTTCTGCTGTGGGACTGGGAATTCTGAAGCTGCTGGCATGGGCCTTCCAGGGGCCATCTTTTTTATCCAAATGGAGAAAAGTTACCGGAGAATAAAGAAAACAGGCAAAGGGACCATAGAAAGACTTAGTGGCAAAGTAAATGCCTTATATGTGAGAGACCCTGGAATTGATCCTGAGTATGACAAAAATAAAGTCAACATGCTATGCAGAATACAACCAAGATTCAGAGAGAGAGGGGAGCCAATACTTTACTTCAATGGAGCACTGAGTATTTTTGAAGGTCCTTAGAGCCAGACATGCCTGGACCCTACTTACAAGGGTAGATTTACTACTTACAAGACAAAATTCTCCCTCTCTTCTCTGAGACTACTTACATCTGGGTTTCTAGAGAATTGTGCTATTCTGTTTTTGTGAACAAAATCCCAGCTACTACAGTCACTGATACTGGGGGCTGCTCTTCTTTGATGAAATGATGCCAAATGCCAGAAAGAGGTATCTTCAAAGTAGGATCAGCACCCTGGCCCCTCAATACACACACAACACAACACACACACAACACAACACACACTTTTACTGAAGTTTTACTGAAGCTGAAGTTAGGCAGAACTTTCCGTCTTCTGCAAAGAAGCAACCTACCAATCTGTACATAGCCCAAGAGAAAAAGAATCATGAGACTCAAGGAGAAATGCTGTAAATGGAATTATCTGTATTATCTGTATTCCCCTAAAATCTAAGATAACCTCATTTCAGGGTGACTGGAAAAAATAGCCCTATGTGCACAAGAAACCCACTGCTGGCTTCAGTCTTGAGCCAGCACCACTCCCTATGAAAGCCTTTTGCCTAAATTACAAGCAAGTTTTTCCAATTCCCCATCCAGAAGTTGATCACCCTGTGTGAGAATTCCCACAAATCACCCTCAAATTTAAGGGGTGAGATAGAGAATCATAGATGTTACCAATCTCTCCTTATAATCTCCCACTGAATTCCATTCCCCAAGCAGAATTCTAGCAAATAGTGAGGACTCCACAGCTTGCTATAGGGCAGAGAAACAAGTCATTTATTAAATAATTTGTGTTTTAGGCAGGGCTTGAAGTCTGCCTGTGATGGGCACTCACACAATAGTCTTGCAAATAGAACTGGCAACAAAGAAAGACTATACCAGCCCACTATACTGCCTTGCCCATGCTCCATTTTAAGTCCTTAAAGGGTGGGAAACTGACTGCAATTTGCCCTATGATTCCAGCATAAACCAGAAACCAGTGCCTACTGACTGCTAGTTCCATGTGGGATTCTGGGAGAGGTGGTTGAGAGGGATGTAGATGATAAGGTAAGAATTCCTCCTTGATTCACACCTTAGGACCTTGTCACTTTCATAACCACAAAATAGGTTGATAACAAGTGTTCTCAATATTGGCTGTACATTAGAATCATCAAGCTAGCTTTATAAAAAAATAATTTCATGAGGAGCCATTATTAATAGCATTGTAAACCCCCAAAATTGAAAAATAATTTAAAATTAAATTTAAAATTAATGCCCAGAGGACAAATAGATATTACAGCAGGTAATGTGTTTGCATTTCATGATGTTGACCAAGGTTCAATCCTTAGCATATTCTATGATCCTGAATAAATAGTAAGCCCTGAGCACAGCTAGGTGTGACCCAAAAACAAAACAAAAATTTAAAAATTGATGCCTAATCTCCATCTATACCAATACCAACAAAACCATAATTTTCAGAGAAGTAATCCCCAGACAGAATTCGAAACTAAAGAGTCAAGAATGCATCATCCTTATTCATCACCACTTCTTGTTTCTTCCAGGTTATCCTCAAGACAAGGTACAAAAACAAAAGAATCAAAGAAAGATGACACCAGGGATTGGTTCCCTTCTTAGTCCTTACTCAGCCTCTGTGAGACATTCATGATTTTAGCTGTCATTTGCAGAACTTCACCAAGGACTGAGGAATTGGAGACTGGAAGAAAAAGAAATTGGAAGAAGACAATTGCCTGGCTGGTTAACAGTTCCTCCAGATTCTTCTTCAGAACAGATATCCTTGACGATACAGACTGGGGTAGCAACATGAACCATGTAGCGAAAATGTTGAGGGCTCAGTCAACCTGCCCCAGCCAAGGCCCTGAAACATGGCCCTAATGGTCAATCATGTGTTGCATTTAAATAGCAAAGATATATTGTCCATTTGCAGAGAGAATTACGCTGCATAGAGAATTATGGAGCAGAAACCCAAGAGAAGCAGGAAAAAGCCAAAGCAAGGAAAGTTGCCAATCTCTCAGTGCCTTTCAGACTCTTGCGTCAGTCAGGCATGAAATCCAGTGGCCATCTGTGCTTTAGGGCCCAAAAGCCCCAGTGTGGTTTGAACGGGTTTCTCCTCATTGATCTGGATAGATCTATGAGCAAAGTCACATATGTCAACCTCTCCCCACCTCACTACAGTAGCTATTATGGTATTATGGCATAGTGGGAAGAAAATCTGGCTCAAGAGCCCAGATCAGATATTTCTCATGAGAGACTTTGGTTAGGCACCTTTTAAATTTTCCTTTATCCTCAACATTCCCTTCTATAAAATGGGGAACATATTCAAGGGGTTAACAGATCCCACAGTTTCCAAAGGGTTTCTGGCATGACAGTTTTTAGATTCTGGAAGAAGTCATATTTTGTATCTCTCTAGAATCAAGTGCTCTTCATTTCCAGTTGCAGAACAAAAGAAAAGTGATCCAATAAGCCAATTGCTAAGTACACTGCTTCCCAGTGAGTACACGACCATGTTTCACAGTAAATGACTTTGGAAATCCAGTACCCATAACTCACAATCCACAGTGTCTAGAGAATAGTCATATAAGTTATGATCATGGCCTTTGAGAGCCTTATTTCCTAGTTAGAGGAAGCAGAAGTGTGCAATAAAATAAAGCAAAAAGATAAATATCCATTGGTTTTTGTAGGGAGCCAGTAGTAGGGGAAAGCTAGTGGCAAATGTTCACCATAAAGGCCTGGCCCAGTGAGCTTCTGAAAGCTTCACCAAGAAGATAGAATTTGAGTCACCATGCTGGCCAATGCTCCCTCCACCTCTCTCCACACTCCATCTGTTGAGAAAAATAGGAAACAAAAGGCATTTTCCATGCCCTAAAGATTTCTAGTGGTCATACTCCACTGAGGGACCACACATGCCTATTTTCAGATGAGAGAGATAGGTTTGCTCTTAACCAGAAACAATTCTCCTTCTTGCTACTAGAAGTGGAGCAGACTTGGCCCCATCCATGTACCTGTCGCAGGGTCACTTACAGATGATTCCCATAACCACTGGCCCCCTGTGTCTCTCTCTGGGAACATGTTCTTCTTTGGACCTTGTTCCACCTTGTCTGGCAAGTTTCCTGTTCAGGGAGTTGGTATCATAAATATGCCACAACCAAAGCAAGATAGTAGTTTATCCCACATATTCCTCCATTCTTTCTCCACTTGGGAAAAAAGATGAGATTAATTCTGGGGTATGTTCATAAGAACTCAACTTCCATAAGCCCACAAGTGGTCCTCACTCTTTAACTAGTCTATTATTGGAGTTTCCTCCATTTTCTGACTCACTTCAACAACCCCTTTTATGGTGGATTACCTCTCAAAGGAACTATGTGCACCAAATCCTCATCTCAAGTCCTAATTTTAGAAGAACCCAACCTGGGCCAATAGCAGAGTAGAGTCAACCATCCAGGTGGGTGTGGATCACTAGAAAAACATTCCTTAGCTACCCTCATTCTTGTTTCATCTGGTGCAGTCCAGAACATTTGCTCCTGCCTCTCTCTTGGATGGTTTATAATCATATTTGTTCCTGTTCTCTCTGCTAATCAACACCATTTGGTGCAGCTCAGTAGGTTTCTGCTCCTGCAAGTGAATTAGCAATATTTCCTGGACGTTTTTGCAATAAGCATCTTTATGGGGGTTTTATGGTGCTCAGCAGCTATACTTGAACCAAATGAGCTGTTGGACACAGAGAAGGGAAGTTAGTCAATTCTCTGCACAGTTCCCTGCTAGCCCCATTCAGTGATTCATTGTGGTGAAAGTGGAACCCAACTTCAACATTTATGCAAATTGAATCTCCTTACAGGTCAATAAACCAGCCAGTTTCTCTGTTTGGCATGCAAGCTGGGTGTCAGTGAGCAGAAGCAAGCCATTAGCCTGGCTGCTGAAACAACCCAGCTCCCCACCATTTGGCAGTCTTGACAGCTCAGGTCACCAGGGCAGGGGATGCTGGGATGTCAGCTCAAGGGAGGTGAGATGGGTGAAATGGATGAGAAAGTCATAGGCCTGTACATGATTTCCTGGATAGGACTCTCTGTTGATAGATTTCCACCCCTCCGTATTCCTTTGAGATGGACTTAGAAAGAGTTCTGTGTAAACTGAAAATAATCCTTGCCTCAGAGATAAGCTGAAGATTTGATCACTCAGTTGTCTTTGGTGGCATTTCATTGACCATAAGCATTTTGGTTCCTAGGATAAGAATAGTATATAATCAGTCTGGGACAGTGTATTCATTGGTGAGCCAGGGACTGAAGCCAGGACACTAGTTTTTTTCCTCCTGATTCATCCAAAGTGACCCAAAGAAGCTTGAAATTAAGAAGGCAAATGATGAGGGTCCTCCCCACTAAGGGCTCCCTAATTCTGCTGTGTTTGAGAAGTGAAGATGAGGAAAGGAGAGAGCAGAAGAAAGGAAGAAATATAAATGCCATTGATCAGATAATAGAAGTAAGGCCATCCAAAGGGCAGAATATTTTGTGCAGGTGCTTATTAGAATTGCCAATATGATCTCATTATTCAGTAAATACATTCTGCATACCTACTTTGTGCCAGTCATTGAGCTGGGTGCTGAGAATCTGAGGAAGATGTAATGCACACCAGTAAGACTCTCCCACCCAGCAGGAAACAAAACTTGGGGGTGGGAGGGACTCCATTATCAACAATTGTCAAGAATTATTACTTTATCACTATCATTATCAACAATTGTCAAGAATTATTACTTACATAGAATCATAGAGTTACTACATATAAGGAATCCACCATTTGGGGTGCATCAATCAAAGGACAGATTCAAGGAGTTGTTGAAAGCAAAGATTTATTGCTTGCAGTAGGTAAGGAGGCAGGGAGATAATTCTGAGAGCATAAGTTCCCAAACAGCCCTTTCAGAGTGTTTTTATTCTATAGAAAGAAGGAAGGTAGGACCAGGGTAAGAGCATGAGCTCAGAGTAAGGAGGAGTTTTACTGCTCTCCAGAAGTGACTCATTGTGCATCACATGTTTAGAAAATGGAGTTCTGCGCATGCTCACTGGGCAAGTGTGGAAAAATTAGAGGAAAGACACCACAAGGTCAATTCAGGATAATGCCATCAGTCTCTCCAGCACAGTTGTGAGTTATAGGTCTGATTGGAACTGGGTCTATCTTGAATGAACTGGGGCAATTATAGGGTTATGACCTCACTCAAAGTTTTATGAAAAAAAAATAAGAGGATGAATGGGGGGGTTAAAAACAAATAATGTTTTGCTATACACTCAGGATAACCCACCTTCTTTAGATGATAATCAGAGTTAAACACACCTAGTTGTGAAGAATATCATGTAGGGATGAGTCAAGTTTCATAGTCCTGAGATGATGTCTTTGAAAATAAAGAATGAACAAGCATTGGCCAGAGGAAAGCAGCTGGGAATGGAATTCTGAGGCAGAAGAAATATCATGTGCAATGGTTTTGGGGCTGAGAAACATGGCTTCTTTCAGCTGCGGAGAGATTGAAGAAAGAGGATAGTGGAGACGTGAGAGAGGGTGGGGAGAGAGCTGTAGTAGCAGAGAAAGTTCCAACATAAGCATCTTGTTCAACTGTAGAGAAATTCAATAAAGAGTAAATTAGTGAAGGATTATTTAATCTGTAAAGTTTACTCAGAAACCCACAGAAGATGTCTATGAGATGGAAAAATATGAAAGAGAAGTCAGAGGCATGGCAAAATGAGCAATAAATAAGGAAAATAAATAATGGAGGAAAAATCTATGGCCAAAAACATTAGAGCAGGGACTGTTTCAGGATAAAAGAGAGATTCCTCAGATTAAAACACATTAGTCATGAACAGAATAAGTTGTTTCAGAATTCTTAACCCATACCCTCATGAGAAACAAATTTACCAATTGGATTATAGTGTTTGGGTACACTTCCCTTGACTGTAAGAAAACATTGTTTTTTGATGATACTCCTCTCAGCTCCTTTCCTTAAATCCCGTGGTATGACTAGAAATTCACTTTAAATATGGTCTGATTTGTTTGATCAAGTCTTATTTAACCAACTGTCCCATCACTACCACCACCACCACAATATCCTAATTTGTTTTTCCTTAATTTACAGGCAATGGAATGTATTCTTTGTGCTGTATAATTCTGTGCATGTTGATAAATACCTTCATAACAGCTCCTCACAGAACAGGTCTACCTATAACAGAGGAATTGAAATAATTATTCCCATCTCACATAGGAGAAGGCAGAGGCACAAAACATAAGGAACAATGCATGAGGTCAACGAACTAGTAGGCCAAGAGCTAAACTTTTGCACGGGTGGTCTTGGTTTCAGAATCACGACGATCACGACCATCCTGTTGCTCGTCGATTGCCTCGAGCAGGCCCCAGTAACATCTCCTTCGTCCTATGCCTGAGATTTTTTAAAAAGTGCCATATTAAAAGCTCTTCCAGGGTTAGGAGAATGAGACCCATCATTCTTACTGGTATTTGGCATATTGGGTACACCACGGGGAGTTTGCCAGACTCTGCCTTGTGGGCAGGTTACATTCAGTAACCTGGAAGGCTACCTGGTGGTGATAGGGTGACCATATGGGATGCTGGGAATCAAACCCCTGTCTGCCGTGTGCAAGGCAAACCCCCTACCAGCTGTGGTATCGCTCCAGCCCCACCCACTGTACTATTGCTCAGGTCTTCCAGGTTCAGTGTTTGACACTTCATGGTTCTCCAACATGGCATCTCCACCATTCCACCATAGCAAGCCTTCAGCACAGAGCCAGGAGCACTGTCAGGAGGAGTCCTCCTCAACCGTTAGTAAAGCCTTGGGGGAAATGACCAAAAGAGCTGGAGCACTCGAATGCAAGCTAAGCTCGGGACTCCTTGGGTTGGTCTCCCTGCAACCGCTGAAAGTGACCACAGAGCATCGCTGGTGTGCCTCTCCCCACCCATCAAAACACTGTGGAAACATGTTGTTTTTATTCTGCGAGGCACTCTTGTGCTTGGGACTGGAGGGATAGGAAGAGGGTAAAGCGCTGGCTGGGGTTGGCTACCCATCATCCCATATGATTTGCCAGCACTACCAAGAGTAGTAGTGCCCCCTGGGGGCTGGAGTGAGAGCACAGCGGGTAGGGCGTTTGCCTTGCACGCGGCCCGACCCGGGTTCGATTCCCAGCAACCCATATGGTCCCCCGAACATGGCCAGGGGTAATTCCTGAGTGCATGACCCGGGAGTAAGCCCTGTGCATCGCTGCAAAAAAAAAAAAAAGAGTAACCCCTGTAAACACGGAGTTTGCACCCCGCCAAATAAAAAGTTCTTGTGCTTGATAATTGTTTCCCCGTGATTCTCTCTTAGTTCTACTGAATCTGCTCCGTGGACCCTTTAATCTTCTCATTCTTTCCGCTTCACTCCCATTTTCTTCTTTCCCCAAAGCACTTTTCTCTTCCTCCCCCACCCCCATCCCTTTTCATCCTCCTCCCTCTGGCTCTCCTTGAATGCAAAGCTCAGTCCCCTTCCGTTGTGTCAACACCCCCAACCCCGCTCCTCCTCTGTTTGTTTGTTTCCACCTTGGCCTTTCGCGTTGGAAGCTTTTCTCACAGATCCGGGGATCTCTGGGTGTGTTGGGGGTTGGGGACTTTTTCAGAGAACTCGCGGCCCAGCGGGTGGACTGGAACTCGGGCTGGGCGGACAGACCCGGCCAGCGCGCGGGCGGGGTTATTTTTCAGGCTCAGGTTGCAGGCGGAGACAGTGCGTGCGCGGGAGCGGATGCGGGAACCGGCGCAGGTGCGGATGCGGGCCCGTGTCCGCGTTTTCCCCATCTCCTGCTAGCTAAGGCTGGCTGCGGGCGCTGCGGGGCGCTGGACGACCCGGGTGGAGCTGGTTAGACAGGCCTGGGGGGCCGCACCCCTGCGCGCCTCCCGCCCGCCGCTCCCGGGCCTCTCTGGGTGGGGCGGGGCTTCTTCCAGATCCCGGAGGCGTGGAAGTCGGGGAGGGTTGGGGGAGGGTCTGGTAGGCCTTTCTGCGGTTCCTTCCGCTGCTATCTGAGCCCGGGTGCTGCACCCTCTCCCCCCTCCCCCTGCCAGGGTGCTCGGTTTCCAGTGCTCCGCCTCGCTGGGGTGAGCGGGCCTCCTCCTAGCTCCGTTCGGACGTGTCTGCACTTGATTACTAGCTGCCTGTGTCTTCCCAGGTGCGGGGCCTGGGGTTTGTGCTCTGCTTCCGTGTTGGGGTGGGTTGAGACTTCCAAAAGAAGTCGTCCTATCAGGATTGGTGCTACCCTCCTCTTCCTGAAGATTGTGGACGTGACATTGAGCATTTGCCTTGAGAGCCACAATCTCAGCTTTCTGGGAAAACATATACACAAGAGTTTTTTGTTTTGTTTTGTTTTGTTTTTTGAAGAATTTTTTTTTTGGATCACCGTGAGATACAGTTACAAACTTGCTCTGTGCGTTCTAGTCAAACTATGCTTGAGCACCCATACCTCCACCAATGCACATTTTCACCACCATTGTTTCCAGTGTCCCATCTGCCACCCCATCCTACCCAGCCTCTATGGCAGGTAAAATCCTTACTTTCCCTCTACACACAAGAGTTTTCTTTCTTCTTTCTTTCTTTCTTTCTTTCTTTCTTTCTTTCTTTCTTTCTTTCTTTCTTTCTTTCTTTCCTTCCTTCTTTCTT
>JAOXYA010000021.1:23478733-23488930 GCA_028565675.1 Sorex palustris | reverse complement strand
TGTCCTAGCCCTGAGATTTTTTTTAAAAGTGCCATATTCAAGGCTCTTTCAGGGCTAGGAGAATGAGACCCATCATTCTTACTGGTATTTGGCATATTGGGTACACCACGGGGAGTTTGCCAGACTCTGCCATGTGGGCAGGTTACATACGGTAGCCTGCCATTTTGTCCAGAGTAAGAAGGTTTCAGAATATCAACTAAAGTATCTCATGCCACCGTTGGGTTTACCACACCTGACCCTAGTTGATATGGACATTTGATTTCCAGAAACCTTGCCACAAAAGGATCCCAAATTCCAAATTCTTCTGGAATCTTTAGTTGCTGGCACCCATGAGAGTATGGAAAACCTGATCCAACTTTCCAGAAAGAGTCATGAGAACAAAAATAGCACCTCTTTCCAACTGCACAAAGGTTTGGATTCATGGAGCATGAAGGCAACAGATCATTACCTCTAGCTCAAGATGTACAGAGACCGGTTTCCTCCTCCAGCCTCCTTCAATTCATTGAAAGCACAGACCACAACTTTTTCATCTCTAGATCCCTAATCCCTATCTGCCCTTGGCAGATGGTTAATCAATATTGATTGAGGTAATGCATGCATCAATAAAGGAGTATACACTTAAATGTCAAGAGGTGCCAGAAAAATGCCATGAATCCCAGGATCTGCTCCCTTTCATTGATATCATATATCCTTCCCATCAAATGAGAACCTTATACCCAATGTCTGGGTCAACCTTTCTAATGGAGTTTGAGGCATCATAGTTCCACCATCTATAGTGCCACAGATATGCCTGAACTCTTAGCTAAACAGCAGATAACCTGAGACTTAGTCCCAGGGCTTTTTTCCAAGCCGTTCTAGCCACATGGAACTATATAGCAATGAATGAAACACAATCTAAGTAAATATATGCATGGATAATAGGGATGGATAGATGAATGGATAGACGGACGGATGAATAGATTGATGGATGGATGGATGGACAGACAAATGGACATATGGATGGATAGATGGATGAAATTAACACGTTTAACTACAAGTAGTAGTAGTAGAAGAGCATAGTGCAGAGAGGACTTTGCAGAGATCTTCAGATACCACCATTTTCTCTACAGCACCCACAAAGATCTACAATGATATTCAGAGTTTCTTTTAAGAATCAGAAAATGGAGAATTACACTAGCAAGATGCAAGATACTCGCCAGAGAAAGAGTCCTGAACTGGCAAGACAAACCTCAAATAGACTGGTGTTCTGGGATGACCATGAAACATGATTGGGTTTGATTTGGTTTTGATGTTTGGTTTTTAGGTAATACCTAGCTGTGCTTAGGGACTACTCCTGGCTGAGAATTCATTTGGCATTACAGGTCAAACCTGAGCCTTCCAAATGCAAATATGTGCACTAACCCTCTGAGCTATTTTCATCTCTCCCCCATCAAAAAATAAATAAATAAACATATTCTGAAAATGCCTCTCATTCCTTTTCTCTTGCTGGGTTCTGGGGATGGAAGAAGTCACATTCTCTATCCTTCCTTTGAAGACGGGCTTCCAGTTCATAATTGCATACACAGGATCATGCTTACAGAGCCAACAAGAGCATCACACTGTCTTTGAAACCAGTGTGAATATGCTCGACTTAAAAATAACTGAAGTGTTGCTTGGTCCCCTGAGCATTCCCCAAAGAGCTCCTCCAAGGAAGCCTCTACTCCTCTGGGGCAAGGATTCTTAAGAGAAGACCAAGCATGTTTCTTACATCAAAAACTCATTGCTGCCCAAACAAGCGTTTCATGTCAGGACACTCAAGGCCCCAATGACTAGAGCAATTTGGGGTAAAGCTCATAGATTCAGGACCACACTGACCCTATATATCTGCAGAGGAGGCTCAAGACACTTGCCTATGAGAAGAAGGGGGGTGACTCAGGGAGCAAACACCCAGTTCAAGATTTGCCTAACTTCATGCCCCCTTGCACTAGCCTGTCTGCTGAACAACACAGTGCACTTCTCCAAGAGCTGGGAGGGTTACTCTGTGCCCCAATCACCTGTTCTTTTATCCTCTTTATGAAGAGTTTCTTTTCTTCCTGGTCTCTCAGAATTCATCAGCTCAGGAGCTGACAGACCTTCAGCATGTTCTCTAGCATATATTCACCCCTACATCCTCAAGAGCCAGGAAGCTGGCTTGGGCGAATGCTGGAGTCTTGTCCTGCCACCGTCTCTTCCCTTGGGGAGATTGAAGATTGTGTTTTCAGCAATTCTCAGCCTATCTGCTAAGTGCTCTACTCTACTCTTATAGAATTTTTGCTGCTTGTCTTCCTGTGGGTACCCCAAAGGAGCTGCGGCTGAACATTATAGGTGTACATTGCCCTGGCACTCCTCCCTGGCAGGGGCTGCTCCGTGTGCTTCAGTCTTACCAGGGTCACCCCATGTCTGGTTTCCCTGGGGTTCCCTTAACACTGGACTCTGGGAGCCAGAATGGTAGAGACTTCCTAAAGCTGCTTCATCTGGGTGTCTCAGCATCCCTCATGTATTCTCCCAAGCCTTCCCTTTTCTCTGTCTTCCCTCAGCTAATATCTGAGGGGAATCTACTTCCCAGCAGCCTCTGCTGGCAGAAAGAGGCAGCAGGAATAGCATTCATATTCAATAGCATTCACCATTCAAATCTGGGCCTGATCTCTCTTCCTCAATGCCAAAGGAGGCCAGGTCCCTTCAGGAGAACCCAATCCAGCTCCTTACACACACACATACACACACACACACACACACACACACACACAAGCAGTCCCCACACCCTAGGACTAGGGGTCTGGAAAACAGTGTTTGAAAATCAGACACGTCCATCATTCTAGGTCTCTTAGTGACTTTGATACATGACAGATGGAGATTAACACAAAGATTAGCAACCCACTTCAAAAATGATCTGAGAGAGAGAGAGAGAGAGAGAGAGAGAAAGGGAGAGAGAAGAAAAAGTGTCTGCCCTAGAGGGAGGCTGGGAGATGTAGGAGGGAAACTAGGCACATTGATGGTGGGAAATGTATACTGGTGAAGGGACAGGCCTTGGGACATTGTATGACTAAAACCCAATCATGAATAACTCTGCAACTGTGTATCTCATGGTGATTCAATAAAAATTAATAATAAGATAAAAAATATTAAAGGTTCTTTGAGGATCACTCTGGCAGCAAAGTCACTGAGCCCACCACACTCCATCCTGGCCCATCCTGAGTGAGTGACCTTCCTTTTGGGTGCTTTTGTTGTCAGCCATGTCTGTGGCATTAGGTGGCCAGAAAGTGGTCCCCTATAGTAAGGCAACACTTATTCACCCAAGGAGAGTGTTAAGAAGGGTGTGCTCAGCTGTGAGTTCCAGGGCTTTGGGTGGGGCATACATAGTGTCCACTATGTGGCCTCCGCCTTCTGAGGCTTCTCAAGTGCTTCCCAGCAATCACACTCGATCTCCATCCTCACAGCCTTCCTGAGTGGCCATAGCACATGCCATTTGACAATTACATTTGACAAGTAACAGATACAAGTGCATGGAAGGACGTGAGTCAGAGAGGCATTTCCATGGGGGACAGCAGGGTGCGCTGTGATGGAAATCCCAGCACAAGTATTGTAATTTGTGTAGGTGTCTAAACTCAATGACAGGCCCTAAGGACTTTACATTTGGAATGAGGCCAACTGTTGTATGTTTGTGTTCATGATTAAGGGCATGTCACTTGTCAGAGCTCCACAACAGTCACAGGCTCTGTGGGGGAGAGGGGGCAGAGTGGTGATGGCTCTCTGGGAACCTTGGCCTCTTAGCTGGACTTCCACACATGCTTCTGCAAAAGTGATTGCATACCAGTGGGGGCAGTTTGGACCGAAGTCACTTAGCCCCACTTAAGCCAATTCTAGATTGCCCTTGGTGATCAATATGGTGCTGCTTATGCATGTGCCCCTGTGCCCCCAAAGATCCTGCAGTCATTCAACAAACACATGCTGAGCTGACCATACCCTTGACCATACCCCTGTACAGAATTGAGTGAAGGAACAATGGTGGATAAGACCCAACTCTGCATTAGAGGAGTTCAGGGTCTCTGGAAAGAGTAGAAGCTGCAGGATGCCTGGTAAGGCAGGCATGCAGGAGGAAGGGGCATGGGTAAGGCGGGCGAGCAGGAATGTACTAGGGGCAGGAAGGAGCCTCAAACAAGAAAGCAGAACTGAGCCGAGCACACCAGGCAGCTTATCTTGGCATAACATAAGTACCAACTGAGAAGAAGATGCACAGGATGACCCTAGACAGGTGGGCAGGGCCAGCGGGCTCCCTCTGAGTCAAATGCACAGCAGCAGTTTCCAGGGGAGACCTCAGGAGCTGCAGAAGGTCACGGCAGGATCTTCTTGCAAAAATATGGGCCCTGGGGCTGGAGCGATAGCACAGGGGGTAGGGCATTTATTTGCTTGCACGCGGCCAACCCAGGTTTGATTCCCAGCATCCCATATGGTCCCCTGAGCACCGCCAGGAGTGATTCGTGAGTGCAGAACCAAGAGTAACCCCTGTGCAACGCCAGGTGTGATCCAAAAAGAAAAAAAAAAATATGGGCCCTGACGCATCAACTGGGGCCTCCAATGGTCTTCAAGGGGCTCATCTGATAAGCCTGGGAAATAATTCTGATAGCCCGAGGGACAGAGCCGCAGATTGGCTTCTCACCAGAAGCACGTGCAGCTCACTGGGATGAAGATGAGAACTAGCTCCAAGAGCTGGAATCATGTCCAGCCTCTGCAGGTGAACACTTCCCTTGGAGTCTCCTGCACGCGGACAGGTTTCCCACCTCACTGGACTGTGCAGCCTGTGGCGCCTGCGCTCTTCCCCACAATCACTATCTCCCATGTGGTGGGCAGGGTGAGGACACTGAGTAAACACGCGGCCACCTCCTCCCCCACAGCCCCGTGCAGATGCCGGTCAGCGCCGCGCACTCCTTTCCTGACAGCTTGTCTGTCCACGAGGGAGAGCGATTGATTCCCTGGCATCTTACCTTGCCTTTGATCAATTTCTCCTGGCATTTGTCAGCCTCCCACACCTCTCTGCGGCCCTTCAGGGACACGCTCTGTGCATGGAAAAAACGGTGAGCACAGCCCTCTGGGAGGAAGCTCTGCCTATTTCCCCTTCTCGTCCTCTTTATGAAGATGATTTAATCAAGGCAAAGGAACTGGGAGGGAAGTGAAAGTGAGCTGTATTCGGCAGAGCCTTAAGAATGCAGGTGGGGGGCGGGAGGGGGGGTTCGCAGTGACCAGGTTTCTTAGGGTCTCACTGAAGCTGACCCAGGGAGGGGCAGAGAGAGCAGCTTCCTTCCTGGTAACTTTCCCTTTGATTTCAAAACAAAAGTAAACAGAGAAATTAACATGCTCCCTTCCCTCAAGTAGAGCCCAGAATTTGACCTCAGGGAAACAGACCCCTGGATTCTCAGTGTGTTGCCATCTCCAAGGTTTCCCTTTCCTCTGCCAGTAGCTGGGGAAGAGGTTATTAAACCATGCACACTCTTCCTAGCCAGGATCTCAGAGACAAATTAACTTAGCAGATACTGCTGATGATTTGGCTCTCAGAAAGTGGGTTCTGACTTAAGGACAGGCAAGACTCCAGGTCGGGGAAAGATGGAAGAAGGAAGAGAGGTTCCACTCACATCTACTCTCGCTGTGGGCCTTGTAGGAGGCCGTTATTCTGGTTCTTTATTGGTAGGTGAGGTATCAGCGGCTTGGCAAGGTCAGTTTACTTGGCCAAGGTCATATGAGGTGGATTTGGTCATATGTATATGAAGTTGTTACTAGATTTTCTGGGCCCCATCCTTGGAGATCCTGATATGTTACTAATTGTTGATATCCAGGAATCTGTATTTGTAATCAGCACCCCAAAAGTGACCCATGCTCATTGCCGTCAAGATGGTGCTTTCTAATCTGAATTCTAGAAAGTTACTTGCTCAGCGTGTTAAAAATTAAATCTCTTAGTTGTTTAAGCCTCAGAATGTCCATCTGTAATATAAGAGACACACAATATAGACTTGTGTGAGCTTTACAGCAACAATACCTGGCATAGGTTCACCCTTAATATTTGGGGGGATTGGGGTTAAAGTTCAAGCAGAGAACTGGCCTGTAGCCAACACCCATCACTTTCCATCAAGGTTCTCTTCCACTGTCAAGTGTGGTGATCCCAGCCAGGGTCCAAGTGTCCTGTGATCAGTCACCACTTTGGCTGAGGATGTAAATTGGCATCATCTATTGATGATTTGGATTCAGGGAAGGGACCTACACAGGAGGGTCATATTGGGGCAGGGAATTTTAGCATTTCTGACTCTAGTGGGCATGTTTCACTGATCCACAGACATCACCTTTGGGGAGGCACAGGAGAAGGACAGTAAGGACTGTCCTCCAAAGTAAAGAACAAGGAAAGGTCTTGGTACAGAGAAACCTCTAGCCTAGAAGTGGCTTTAGCCAACAATGTACTATTGTACACTTGAAAGTTGCTAAGTGAACAGATGTGAATTGTTCTCATTACAGAAAGAAACGGCGAGCATGTTCCATGGTACAGGCATTAGCCAAGCTACTGTGGTCATCACATTGCAATATCAGCACTGATCATGATAACATGATATACACATTAAGCACACACAATTTTTTGTATTGTCTGTTGTATCTCAATAAATGTGGTGGAGTGTAAAAATAAAACCCTGCCTGGCAAAGGATAGGCACATACCAAGGACCCTAAAGACACATTGCTCTTACCAGCCCCGATCTTGACAAAAGTCTTTGTGCTTGAGAGCTCCTACATTCCTCCATCCCAAACATGAAGTCACAGGTAGAGCCACAGCAGTCCTCATGGGGACATGGTGTTGACCATGGTTACCCACGGCAGCAGTGAAAAAGAAGAGGAAAAGGGGCACACACAGGTGAACCCTGGGCAATGGGCTTGGCAGGATCCTGCCAGCAATTTTCCTAGGAGGGCTGAGGCAAGTCAGAGTCCCCATCCTGGCCCTGGGACACATCTTAAACCTTTCCATAGTCCTTCGGGGTGGGTATGAGGACAGCAAGGGACAACCGGCCATTCATGGATGAGAAACAGTGGAGTGAATCATCATCATGGTGGCATTTATCTCTTCTATTTTTCCTTCGGGCTGGAACGATAGCACAGTAGGTAGGGCATTTGCCTTGCACATGGATGACCTAGGTCTGTTTTATCCATCCCTCTCGGAGAGCCCAGTAAGCTACCGAGAGTATCCTGCCTGCACAGCAGAGCCTGGAAAGCTCCCCATGGCATATTCGATATGCCAAAAACAGTAACAACAAGTCTCACAATGGAGACATTACTGGTGCCCATTTGAGCAAATCGATGAACAATGGGACAACAGTACAGTGCTACAGTGCATTTTTTTTCCCTTCAGGTTTGGAATTAGTTGGATCTGAGTTCAAATCTTGATTTCAGCATGAGGACCCAGAGCAGGTAGTTTGTTAGCTTCTGTAGACTCCAAATAGTATAAAAGTTGAAGGTGATCAATAAGTGAATGTCATTTTACAAAGTTTAACCTTAGTAAGACTTCAATCACCATCACCTTTCTTCTACAGTTTGTGTCATTCACCTGCTCAAAGTACATGGTGATACCTTCAGAGGAGTGCCAAAGCCTGGGAAAGGGCCATGATATTCAAGTTCAGACCCTTCTTCCTCTAGAGCTGAGCAGTATTTGAATCATTACAGGCATTTGACGTTCGGGGAGAATTAGTGAAATAATTTAAGAGTGCAAAAGAAAGGGAAGAAAAGGATAGATCTGAAAAAACCATTACCCACCAACCCACAGCCAAGCAGTCAAGAAGCCAGGTGAATGGGCAACCCCAGTCTACCCAAAACCAAGACCCTTGCTGCTCCCTGGACAGACATACTTCCCTCATGTTCAGTGATATTGGAGAGAGCAGGACAAGGCTATAAAGGACCAGAGAAAAAGCAGATTTTGACACATTTTCAAAAACCATCATGCTAAAGTCAAAACAGAGAGGATAACATGGATTCCACATCTTTTATAATGGCAAGATTGAATGCATGTATTTATAGATGGATGCATGTGCATTTTGTTTCCTTGGACAATTTCACAACACCCTGGGGCCCCATTTTATTATATAAAAGCTATTTGCAGAGACAAACATGTTAAGAAACCAGGTCTCTGCTGAGGCCCTTGGCGATGAAACTGGGGCTCAGTGAACTGGGTGGGTCTCCCCATTGGCTCCTACAAAAAGGGCCAGCAACAGCTTCCCTTTCCCTCATTCAAAGCAAAGCTACAATTCTAAGCCAGGAAAAAGTTCCCAGAAAACAGATGGGTCATAAAAGATGAAGGCCAGAAAACTAGATGAAAGATCAAGTATTTGGAGGAATCTGGAGAATGAAGTGAGTTTGTTTTCACAACAAATTTATTTAGGCAGCACACATATTCATTCCCCTTCAAGGCCACTTTTGAAAAGAATAGACATATTATCCCTGGCCAAGAACTATCAGAATAATTCTCAAGAACACGTGTCTACAACCATTCCAGATTTGGGACAAAACTGAGTAGAGGTAAGTGGTAAAATATATGAGAACGCTGAGAAAAAGGTACAGTAAAGACCACCATGAAGGGTGGGAGGCAAATCCCTTCCTATTATATCTCCAACCCTTCTTGCTTCTCTCTTAATAAGAAGTGGGATCACAGCCCAACCTTTTGCCCTTGGTAGCCTGCAGGCTATTCTACTATTTCACCTCTTCACCAGCACCCCAGGGAAACCACCTTAAACATCAGTCTGTTAGGGCTCCCTGTGGAATCTAGACTTCCATTTTTTACTCCTGAGCTTGTCCCCACTCTGAGTGCCCCCCAGAAATCTCAAACAGGAAAACACTGAAGCATCTGAGATCCCTGTATGCAATTTCTAGGAGAATCAAAATCAAACTCTCTCTCTCTCTCTCTCTCTCTCTCTCTCTCTCTCTCTCCTCTCTCTCTCTCTCTCCCTCCCTCCCTCTCACAATCTCTCCCCCCTTCCCCTCTTCCCTCTCCCATTTTTCTTATTTTTGCAGAAAAAACAAAACCCAACTGTACTCAGAGATTACTCCTGGCAGGATTCAGACCAAATGTGTGGTGCAATGCAAGCACCTTTCCTGTTATATCTCCAGCCCCTCCTGCTCCTCTCTTAATAAGATGTGGGATACAGCCCTTTAGCCCTTGGTACCTGCAGGCTATTTTACTATCACACCTTCACCCTGCAGGACCTAAATTAAGGTGAGCCTATTTAGTGGACACATTGCAGCAAAGGCGGGACACATGTTAGCAGATATAACAGGAAGGTCTTAAGCTACTTGTCCACAATCTTGAGCTTTCTGCTAAATAGATCTGGAAAAGGTCAGGCTTTCCCAGAAAGATCCACTACTCCCCTCTATTCATTTATTCCACAAAAAAAATGGGCTCTGGAGGTGGTCTTGGAACATGTCTCAAAATGGGTTTCATGAAAGTGTCAAGAGCCCTATTGAGTCAGTGCCTAATAACTCAGAGACCCCTACTGCTATCATATTTCTAGTCTGTTCTGTTCTGCAGAGATTAAGATGGATAGATCTTTATGCAGACTTCATCATATTTTAAGAACACCTCAAATTCATGTGACTTGCCTTGTTTTAGGGATGGTAGCATAATGTATATATAGATATTAATCTAAATCTATAGCAAAATATATATGGATTTGTCACTGGGCTGCCTGTGAACTAAATCAATCCGCATCTGCCCTATCTAAAACTATTCCCAGAAAAAATAGCAAGAGGTGAGGGGCTGAGGGGAGAAGAAAGCTGCTTGCCTGGAGAGAAGAATGCGTGGCTTGACAAAGCTTCTCCTCCTTTCTCTTTCGGTACCCAGAGTTGAATGAGTCTTTCAAATAAGGCCAGGTACTCCTGGGACCTCACTCAAAAACCAGTTTGCATTCCCTCACTTTCCAGAAACAAGATGCCCTGGGTCTGGATGAAATAGACCCACATGGACAAAAATTGGGGGGTCCTAGCTAATACCACTGCCCCCCTCCTCAGAAGACTAGGGTTCTCCCAGCATTGCTTTGGTTTCTATGAGTTGTTACTAAGATTAAAATTATTTTCAATTGTGATGTTCCAGTAACGTCTCCATTGGAGACTTTGTTGTTACTATGTTTGGCATATTGAATACGTCACGGGGAGCTTGCCAGGCT
>JAOXYA010000021.1:23414971-23427517 GCA_028565675.1 Sorex palustris | reverse complement strand
CTTCTTCTTCTTCTTCTTCTTCTCCCTCTCCTCCTCCTCCTTCTCCACTTCCTCCTCCACCTCCTCCTCCTCCTCCTCCTCCTCCACCTCCTCCTCCTCCTCCTTCTCCTTCTCCTTCTCCTCTCACTCTAGAATGCAAGGATTGTGCCATGCTCTGAATTCCCCAGCTCAGCGCTCAGCTGCAGTCACTAAGCCTTGGGTTACTCACCTGAGCCACATTCCAGAAGTCTTGGTAAATAAAGCTGAGTCACTCCAGGGGCTGTGTGAATAAGGGAGCAGCTTCCACCCATAGCACTTGTGGTAGTTGGAGTATCCCCTGCCCCGCTACATTCTCTTAACTCAAAGACTGACCTTAAAAATCTAGTGGAATTCATTCCCGGGCCCCAAAACACCATTCACACCATGCAACAGCAGGCAGAATGAGTTCTTCCAGATGACAGGGGGTTCCTGGCCTAACATCCTTGAAGGAGGCAGGAAATTGGGGGGGGGGGAAGCTGTAGGCCCCTCTACTCCCTGTATGGCCCTGGACACTCCATATCTACAAGGGGTGATTGTTCCAGGTGGAAGCCTGGGAGAAAGGATTGCAGGAGAGTGTAGGGGCAAAAGTCTCATGACCCCTGTGTTGATAGAATCTCCCTCACCCCAACCCCAAGAGACCCTGAGGCAGCTGAGGTGCGAAATTAGAACAATGTGCGCTGTGGGCTGTAGGCATTATTTCCTTTCCAAATGAAACTGAGCTGTTGATGGAGGAAAGGGGACATTGCGGGTGGGATTGGTGTTGAGCATGGCATTCATGGAACAACTCTGTTATGATGAGCAACTTTATAAATCACAGTGTATTAAAAGGAAAAAATTTAAGGAAATGAATTATGTGCATGTGAAACTATTATTAACAGTATTTGGAACCATAGAATCTTGATCAATAAAAATGGTTTTCAAAAATTAAAACTCTTCATAAATAAAAAGGGCCGAGTCTCAAGGAGATAGACTGAGTGTGCAAGTCAGCAAGTTACAGCTCTTCTGGGTGTCAAAACCTATCCATTCTTTAGTCTCAAATGTCTTTGTGACTCCCTGAGTCCATGAAGGATTTTTCATCTACCCCTTTGGAGGCAGATGCCTCGCCACAGTGCCCCAACTGGTAAAGGGCTTTCTCTACTTCTGTCCTTCTTATTAAGACAGATGTGGACACTGAAGTCCCTCTAGACTAGAAGTGTATGGGTGTCCATCTTATACTTTGCGCACCTCAGATCCCAACTGAGGGGTCCCAAAGCTAGAGCTGGATACCCAGAAGGCCCTGTGAGATGACACAGAGAAAACAATAAACACCATGTGACTTCTGGAGTGCTTCTTCCCTGGCTGACATTGAAAAGTCCACCAGACACCCTGTCCCCACCCCAAGGCTTAGAGTTAGCAGGGTTGATCTATGATTTAGAACTAACACCCAAATCAGGCCCTGCTTCATGTGAGCCCCTTGCATTTTCTCAGGCTCATGGAGCCATTTGCCTTGATAATACCCAACAGATGTGCCTTCCACAGTCAGCCCTACATTAATCATGCATCCGAGGAGGAAGTGTCATCGTTGTTTCCAAATCTTCTGCTAACATGCAGACAAGCACCCACTTCCAAGCTCGAGGGAATAGAGACAGGTCTCCAAATTCCAGCTGGTCCCTTTCTGCATGCAGCAAAGCCTCAGACATCTGGCTAGGAAGACTGGCAAGTATGTTGTCCTTTGGCGGTGGTGCAAAGGATTACATAAAGGCTTGAGCACCGTTTGAAAAGCTCAACTTGCTCTCTCCAGCCCTGTCATGGTCCAACATTCATCATAACTCATCCCTTTTCCTTCTCCCATTATTTTTATTCAATCTCTGTGGCACTTTGCTCTGTCTCTGCCTCTCACTGCATATCTCTCTCTTGTCTCCCCTCTGTTTCCCTCTCCTCCCCCTCCCTTTCTCTGTCCTTCTTCTGGCTTCCCCCACATATTTCTAAGGGTAGTGCATGTTAAAAACAAATTAGATGGGGCTGCTAAGAGGTGGGACAGCAGTTAGGGTGCTTGCTTCCATTGCATTTCACCTGCATTCAATTCCTGGCACCACATGGTCTCCCAAGCTTCACTGACTGCAGTCTTTGAGGCCCCTGAGCATCACTGGTCATGGTATGGAGGCCTCAGTACCATTGGATGTCTTAAGTATCCCCAATTCTGCAGGTCCTGAACTGGATCACATTCTCAGACCCTTGACCTGATAGCGTAATTGGCCAAGAATCACTGATGGGGACCTCCGGGGACCTCCTGAGCACCTTACACACAAAACAAATTAGATGTTTGTTTGTTGACAGTCTCAAACAAATTAGAGATCGCCTGGCACACCCTGTGTGCTGAGCTGCGGTCTCCATCTGCTAATGAAGAAACTAGAAGCAAATAGGAGTCACGTGACTTTTCCAAGTTACAGCCCTGAGATGGGGCAAAGCCAGGTTTCAAACCCCAATCTGGTTACATTGCTTGCAGTACTTTGTATTTCCCACAATCCTGTTGGGTCCTCCTGTCATTGCTTTTACCTGGTTCAGGATCCCAGAACTGAAAAATGATTCGCCAGAGAGGCCAGACCAAGTTGAGGTGGAGCAGAGGAAGAAGGAGCCATGTCCGAGCAGGAAAAGCCCATGAGGAAGGTTATGCAGAAGGAAATTGTTTTTTGTGAAACGTTTAATTTATTGCACTTGGGGGTAATTTATTATCTGGGAAATTAAGTGATTCCATTAGCCTCCTGTCGCTTTCCAAAATAAATCAGAGTGGGGCGAGGGGGGGAAAAAGAGCTTCTGTTTTAATTTGTTTTTCTGCTGATTGCCAAATGGAGGTCCAGGCTCCATTTATCTATGGGAAGGGAGTTGGCCATGGTCCTGCGTGAGCTTCACTGCTACATTCAACCCCTCTGCAACTACATTTCCATATCGAAACAACAGAAAAAAAGAGCCCAGCTTGGGAAAATAAGGCAAATGTCCAGTCATCACAGAGAGAGAGAGACCAAAGGTTTAAAAGTCTGTGCCAACTTCTGCCACCAACTGGCTTTGGGCCTTAAGCAATGTGCTCCTGACTCATCTGTGAGAGTTTCCGATGGTAATGCCCCTCCCTCCCCAAGCTCCCCCAGCTCCCACTGATTCATTCTTTAACAATTGTGCCTTAGCATGACATTTGGCTATGCCAAGAACTCAGGCAAAGACTCTTCTCCCTTCCTCACCACTCAGTACTGTTGCTCTTTGTACCTCAAAGATATGGCTCTGAGGGAGCAAATATTGGATCCAAAACAGAAGTCCAGGTTTGAGTCTCTGGTCTTTGCTCTTAGCCACTTCCCTGCATTGTCATTTCCTTCCAAGTGTGCCGAGGAAACATTGTACCTACATCTCTATCACCTTCCTGTGAAACCCTGCATCCCTGGACTCTGAACAAATGAAGACAAGACACCATCATTCTTTTGTTTACATCTGAACTAGCCCAGAGCCTCGCCAAATGCAAAAATGCCTTATTACTTTCTGTATCCTCAGTGCTTGCACTCAGCATGTACCCAATATATACGTGCTAAATGAGTCCATCTCTCTGTAATATGAAATGTCTCACTTAGCTGAATAGAGAGCCAAATCTTAACTACAGGAGAGAGGACTGTGAATTCTTCACAGAAAAAAAAAAATCTAAATATCCAGGAAGAGAAGAACTGAGAACATTCTAGTAATTCCAGTGGTGAGAAGCCAAGTTATGCTCCTCTGCCCAAGAGCTCCGATTTCCTCAGCAGTGCCACAGTGGCTCCATGCAGATGAATGCCACCAACTGATAAGGATTCGAGGGGCCATGGCCACAGGAATCTGCCTCTCCCAGATGCTCAGCCCTGGCCATGTCCCCAAGGAGCTTCAGTCTTTCTCTTGGCAGCGTTTCCTGTTCATTTCCTCATCTATGACATTATAATAGAGCAACAGCACTCCGCCTCAGTAGACAAAGCTGGCGACAGCAAGATCTGGATGTGGATTAGTGTCAGGATCTGTGTTCTGGCCCCTTGCAGTGTCTAGCAGTATGAACCTGTCCAGAGGGCTGAGAGTCAGCGGTCTGTCAGGTGCCTCTGAGGCTGCTGGTCTGCACACCACATATTGGACAGCAATGCCCTAAATTCTCTGAGCCTCAGTCTCATCTGTCAGCGAGGATCACGCTGGCTCCTTCACAACGTTGTTGGAGATTTAACCGAGCTATATGTGCCACAACATGTGGTTAGTATCTGGCAATGTATATGGCACATAAGAAGACATGCAATATGCTGAAATTTCCTCTTTCTGCACTCCAATACCTTTCCAGCCATTGTTTCTTGACTTTGAGGAGTTGACCCTTTTGAGAAAATTATAAAGGCTAAAGACTACCAGCCAGCATGGGCTAAGATGTGCAGTGACAATTATCAGGACCCAGACTTTCATGTGTTAACACACTAAAGTTTTCTTTCTATTCCTGCTTCATGTCTCTCAGGGAGAGAAAGAGTTGTGCATATTATAGTTGTTCAGGCTGATGAACCCTCTATCTCATCAACATGTAGAGGGGAAGAATACAGAAAATCACACCTTGTTCTTAACACCATTTCTCAGCAGAGACAGATGTCAATTGATCATTTTGGTTTTGCCGGCAGCACTGACTAATGACATCAGCAGCTACAGCACTCACGTCTCAACTCTCTAAGGAAACTGTACGCTCCAAGAGAGCAGGAATGATACGAATTAACAGGTGCCCCCATGGACACCCACAGGAAGGTCCTGCACAGAGCTTATTCTCAGGAAATGGTTGGACTCATAAAGACAGAAGTTGAAAACTGGCAGATGTGCCAACCTTGCCTTCTATGCCAGGACCACTGACCCACAGGGCTGAGCACTTGACTTTGTCATATCTGTCTCTCCAACCCATACAGGGCCTGGCGTTGACTAGGGCTTTCAAAATGCATGAGAAGTAAACCCTGGACTCATGTTGGGTTGCTATGCATGGCTAGTAACTTGTCATCTCCGAGCCTCAGTTCATCATCTTAGAACCAGCCATGATGAGTTCCTCCCACTTAAGTTTATGAAGAGCAAATGAAACCTAAAAAGGCTTTGTGAACTGCAGAGCTCTCACATAGCATATGTGACTGAAACATATCATGTGTGGCTGGATGGTTCCCATATCCACAGATGTGGTCACTTTCTAGGGGACACCACACCCATGGGGAAAGATGTGAACCAGAGAACTGACTGGAGCACATCCTGTTTGCTACCAAGCAGAGAGCAAACCTAAAGCAAAGAAAGGCAGGACTGTGTTTCAGAGAAGATTATCTGAGATTTGAAGAATCAGTATCTTCTAACCCACAGGTCTCATACCAGCAATCTTTTCCATTGATCCTTTCTCCTGGTCTTGTAGGTGGAGAGGACAAGGGGATGTTGGGCAGCCAGGATTTATTTTGGTTTAGTTCTTAAACTCATTCTATTTTTTGGGTGGTGGGGGGTAGCCACACCTGGTGATGTTCAGGAGTTTCTCCTGACTCAGCACTCAGGGATTACTCCTAGGGGTGCTCAGGGGACCAAATGGAATGCCAAGTCTTGAACCTGGGTGTGCTACATGCAAGGCAAATGCCCTACCCACTGTCCTATCACTCTAGCCCTACATCCTTCTATCTTATTTGCTTTTGGGGGGCCTTGTTTGAGCTGAGTTGCCCTCTTCAAGACCACTCTAGTGTCCTGCCTATGTGTATGGATATACACCTAAGAGAATAGCATGTTCTAGCTAATATAACAAACTACATCTGAGCCCTGAGCAGCAACAGAAAGATCCATGCATCATCCTAAGTGTAGATAAGAGGTTTTCGGTTCCTAGAAGCAATGAAATATGCATACCTAGAGGCCATCGCCGTGTTCCGTACCTACATAGCTAGGTAAAAGTCCACATCATAACAGCATGAAGTGGAATTCTGGCTCTCCCATGCATGAGTTATGAGATCTTGGACAAGACCCTTAATTCTTCAGACTTCAGTTTCCTCCTTATACCTGCTTCATGAAGACATTATAAAAATTCATCCTAGTTGCATATGTGGGATATTTGACAGAGTACCTGGCACATAGAACTCAATGTTATCTAGTTTTATTATTTTACCATCAAGGTCCAAGGGTTTAAAAAGTATCCATAAAAGGAACTGGGACCAGAGGTCCTGTGTTCCTTCATATATCTCCCAAAGGGAAGAGAGCCAGCATCCTACAGTACATGTCCATGAGATCCTAAGACATCTAATATGGCAGGGGGGGCCTCCATCATCCCTGTCTGCTCCCCACCCTCCAAGAATGAAAGGTATCTGAGCCCAGTAGCGTTTATTGTACAACAAGCACAAAACAATGCAGAAAACTGTCTGCACTGGCAAATTCCCAGACACTTACCTCCCACATAATGATGAAACATCAAAACTACCATTTTGATTAGAAAGGCTCAGTCAAAGGCTACTAGAGTGGGGAAAGGAGAAAGTATCTAGGGAACACAGAGTTACAGGGGCAGGTCTATTAGATAAATTTGAAAGTTAATGCTATGCTGTTCATTGGCATAAAGATGGGCTATCAAAAGCAGAGAGAAACAGTATCTAGTTGTTTGTTTCTGTGCATTACTTGGCTAAAATTGCCAAGTTTCTGTGCATTACTTGGCTAAAATTGCCTAGATGAAGGCTTGGGTGAGTGATAGGTGTAGAAATAGGACAGTTCAGTGGGCAAAGGAGCATACAAGATTGAACAGGCCTGAGTCTAGGTGTCTGTGGTGCCATTCTCAACTTTGTAACCATTGTTATTTTGTTACCCTCTCAACTTCCCATCCTGTACTTTATATGGGGATTGTATGAATGAGTCCATATGAATGGGAAAGAGAAAATAAATGCATAACATGTATCCTGGTATCTCAAGCATAGAAAATGCTCAATAAATATCACATTAAAAAGGGTTCTTAGACAGACAGAAGAGTGAGGGGCTAGAATGTGAGAACCGAAAAACCACCCAACCCGCCAGTCTAACATAAGAGAGAGAAAAGGAAACTCATATTCCTTAAGTGTTGTCAGAAGGAGAGTTTCACGCTCACCCCTACTCTTCCTAGAGGAATTTCCCCAGCAGAGCAGAGCAGTTCCAGTGAGCAAGAGGCAGCAATCCTTCTCTAAGTTAGTGGAAGCAATGGAAACCTTTAGAGAACGTTGTTCAGAGTGGCAGCTGATGTCCATGTAGAGATCCCTAGGGAGTCTGGCTCAGGGCCGAGTTCTACAGTGGAGGGTGTGAGTATCTATGGAGCAACACCTCCAGGTCCTAAAGGTGGAACAGTATTGGGAGACTTAGAAGTCTGATCCCACCAGAGTGCCAAAATCTAACCCTTCATTAACATGATGAAACACTGAAAGTCAAGGAATCAAATGAAAATATCCTTTTAATTAATGAGCAGATAGGGACTTTCATGGGGAGAAAAGTGCTAACTTTAGAAAAGAAGAAAATAAATCGCACCACTTGGGGCCAGAGAGATAGCCAGCTGGTCTGATGCTTGCCATGCATGCAGCCAGCCTGGATTTAATCCCCAGGACCCCATAAAGTCCCCTGAGACCGAAAGGAGTCATTCTTGAGTGCAGAGTGACCCCTGAGCAACACCAGGTATGCCCCCCACACATATACACAAAAAAGGAAAACGAATGTCACCTCTGATGGCCAGCTTAATGGAAATGTTATTGGCAGATTTAACATCAAAGAGGATAAAACAGAAGATAAACTGAACACCTG
Organism: Sorex palustris; assembly: GCA_028565675.1. Taxonomy (NCBI): domain Eukaryota; kingdom Metazoa; phylum Chordata; class Mammalia; order Eulipotyphla; family Soricidae; genus Sorex; species Sorex palustris. The sequence goes on along the minus strand of JAOXYA010000021.1, from coordinate 23,419,738 downwards.
GGGATGTCACTCAGTGCTACAGCACATGCCTTGCATGTATGTGAGCCTTGGTTTAATCCTCAGTGCCACACAGTAAAAGAATAAGAAAACTAACTTGATCACTTGATTACTTGCCTTCCCATTAATCATCGATTTGCTTGAGCAGGCACCAGTAATGTCTCCATTTGTCCCTGTCACGTGCTAGTGTAGCCCAATGGCGTCTGTTTATTCTAGGAACACGAAGAGCCTCAAACTGACCGTTCAGGGTCTTGACGAAGAAGTCTGAGCATCTCGCAGGTGGGCAGCCATGCGATCTTTTGATGTCCCAAGGAATCCAGTTGGTAACAGCTCTAGTCCAGCAGTTGTCTCCACATCTCGTTACCTGTCCAGCCCATCTGATTTTTGACACCTTGGCAAACAAGACAGTGTCCCTGATTCTTGACCATCGACGGAGGTCAGAACTCCGGATTCTTTCTTTAGTTTTTTAAGAAAACTAAAATATGCATAAAATATGTTCATTTTAGGAACAGAGAAAAAATATATTAAAAAACAATGGACAGCACCTCAAAGACAAATTAAGACAAAAGCAACCATTGTGCATAGCTTTAATTTCAACATTAGAAAAGATGGGGCAAAAGATGAAGCAACTTTTTTCTTGAAAAATAATAGGGAAAAATCTAAATTTTATTTTAAATATAGACTTATAGAATGCTATATTTTAACCTCCACTTAAGGCTAAAATATGGACAGAATAAAAAATAAATAAAGTTCTCAACCATCAGTATCAAACTGATAGAGCTTCACTTGCCTCCCTTTTATCTGTCCTTGTCCCTCACCACTAGTCTAATTTGAACATCTGGACTCTAAAACCACACACACACACACACACACACACACACACACACACTTCTATAAGTCTGTCCTTAAGCATCAGGGATAGTAGCAATTGAGAGAGAATAGGATTTGGGGAGGGGGTCTTTCTCCCAGGAGTGTTAGGGCAGACTTGACAAAATCTTCTCCAGTGAGTGGTTCATGCAGGGGTTTCAGACACCCATAGGAGAGGACACTGGAGGAAAAGGCCTTCCTTTCACTCCTCAACTCCCCCTGCCTACTCCACCCACTCTGAAAGCAGGCCCAAATATTGATTCTGTTTAGAGTCGAGACAGAGAAATAATAAAATTACCTGATTGGAGCTTGGCTATTTGTATCAGTCAGGGTTCTCCAAAGAAACAGACACTATGACCTATGAAGATAGAGAGAGAGGAGGTCTCTCTGCCTCCGAGGTCTGGCGAGGACGCAGAATTAACTCTGCGAATGTGGCGTCCAGCCACGTGATGGACAGTCAGAGAAACAGAGCGGGAGGAAGGTGGGCGGGAGGGTGCCCACTGGGTGGACACAAGAAAGTCAGCCGGTCTCCACGGCCTGCAACCCGACGTCCCGCCTCCAGCAAGAAGCAAGACTAACAAGAAGCTGGAGGAAACTGGGGCGGGGTTTGGGGGGGGTGTTGTACTCCTGAGCACAGGCCCTGTGTTCCTGGGGAGAAGCGTGTCAGAATCGCTCCAGCCGTGCACCTTAAATAGAGACGCAGCGTTGTGGGTCAGTGGCGATCAGCAGTGCTATAAAAGGAACCACGAGGAAGCAGGCAGGGACGGTTTCCGGGGGAACGTATCGGTCCAGATGCACACCTGTCAGGGTCACTGTCGCCCCGCTCAAGGGGACAGAACCCACATAGTCAGAGGTTCCACGTTCCTGAAGCAACCAATCCGATGAGCAGCTGATGGGATCCGCACTTGTGGCCGTCGACGCGGCTGAAAGGAAAACGAAGTGAGGATTAATCATGTAATTTTTAGCTTAGGGTTGAGTTGATGAGTTTAATCTTCCAATTTATTTTCTGGAAACACAATTTGCATAGACGCATACACGTTCGGTCGCATTTTAAATGTTGCCTTGGCGTGGCAACATTTAAAAGTCGAGCGAGTCACCTCTAACGGGCACCTCTGCCGTCGGCTGTGCTTGGCCGTGAGGGTTGGCAGCGACGGGGAGCATCCGGCTCTGCTGCCATGCGAACACCACTTAGGGGTGCGGTAGGGACAAGCCTCTCTTGTGAGGCCACGCCTGAGGTTGCAGTGTGCGCGGGGACTCGCCACAGTCCACCTGGAATGCTCGCACCATTCCCGTGGGGATTCTCTGCATGGCGCCCGGGCCCACCATGACTGATGGGCTGCATGTCCGTGGGGTCCGTGAGGAGCGGGAGCTTCTCAGGCAGAGCTGCGTGGTGGTGGGGGCGGGGGGATTGTCGCAGCGTCACGGTTGCTGGGCCTGAGACAGGACAGGGAGCATGTGACAGAAACAGGATGTGTCCCGTCAGCTCTCCCAGCTCGCTGCCCGGCCGAGGGTGTCGGGGCGCTCCAATGGCCCAGGTTCGGGGACTGGAGAAGCTGCAGCCAGCGGGCAGCTCTGAGGGAACAGCCAGGGGGCTTCCATGGGCTTGCAGCTGACAGGCAGGTCACGTCCTGCCGCCTTGACAACACTCAGACCCCGATGCTTGGCGAATGGAGAACAGCCACCCAGAGAGGCATCAGCAGACTGGAAACAGAGTCCTGGGGGCCCAGCAGCGCCCACCGCACCAGGACCAAAGCGGGGTTTCCACAGAGAACTCTGGCCTGCAGCTGGGGGACACTCACCACAGAGCAGGGGGATGGCTCCCATCCCCTCTGCACCCCAGGGAGAAGGCTCCCTTCCCCTCCGCTCTGCACCTCAGGGAGAAGGCTCCGTCCCCTGTCCAGTTCCCAGCTTGGCTTTATCCAGAGGGTCCCTCCGGCGCCCAACTTCTCAGTCTCACCCGCTGGGGGAGATGTGGGTGTTTGGGTCAGCAGTGGCAAGGAGGCATGGGGCCCTGGTGGGAGCCGGGTAGAGCCATCCTGCAGGGGTGCGGGCGTGAGTGGTGAGCACGGCAGATGGACAGAGTCTCGGGCAGCTTCCCCACACACTCATCGTTCATCCGTCTGTTTCTCCACCCAAGAGTTCTGCGGCCAGATGAATTAGCATCTCCGGGAGAAAAGTTCCCGCCAGCCGGAGTTATTTAAACGTTTATCAAAATGCACCCTGGGAGCCCGGTGAGCCCTTGTGATCACGGCAAGTGCCTATCTCCATGCGCCGGATGAGAGCGGCCAGCGGCCAGCCTCAGCCACTGGCGCCCAGGGGTGGACTAATGGATTATCGATTTCCACCCGGGAGATGTGTTTAAAAGGTGTCGGTGTGGCTGTCAGAGCTTCAACAATGTCCCGTGAAGCTGAAATGAGGAGAGGAAACCTCACAGGCTGAGCGGAGGCACGGAAGCCAATTTTTTACACAACTCAGATATGACAGATATGTATGTAGACATACATACGTGTGAGATATGTGAGCATGTTACATGCTTATCATGAATAACCAATTACATGTCTAATGAATAAGATTAAAATATACATTTATATCCTATGTGTATAATAGACACATTGATAAATGCATTTATATCTTATGCATAAAGCATATATTAATGTATTAACCTTTTCAAATCAAATGCGCTATTATTATCAGATGACTTTTTAAATTTTCCCAGGACACAATTGGGAAGCTCAGATCCCTATTTTAACATCTTTCCTACTGGCTCTACATTTCTCAGTCTCTAGGAGGCCTGGTTTTGCATTTTTTTTTGCTTATTTAATTGGAAAAGAAGATCGCAGTGCTTCTTTGCAGAAAACTAGTAGGAAATCCCATAAATTATTTTTTAAACTGGCAATAAATAAACTGAATACTGTTTCAGGATACAAGATTCATACTCAAATACCAATCGCATTTCTCTGTCTATCAGCAAGAAAAAAAAAGAAAGTGGAAGCTGAGATAAAAAAAAAATGCAATGCTGTTTATGATCAGACTGAAGGAATGCAACATTCAGGTGCAAACCAGCCATGTACATTCAGAATCCATGTGCTGCAGAATCACCAAACACTGATGAGGGAAATCAAAGAAGACCCAGGGAGATAAAGGAGAATGCCAACCTCACGAATTTAAAATGCAACATAAGAAATATTGATTTTCCCAAATTGGTTGGTCGATTGGATGGTATCGCTATTCCAAATCCTAACAAGGTATTTCAGACATAAACAAGCACAGTATTAAACTCATATGGAATTACACGTGCCTTGGAGTAGTTAAAATAATCTGGAACAGGTGATTAAATGGTTTAATATCACACTACCCACTATTCAGGCTTTATCTCCTCAAGACTGTGGTGTGAAAGGAAAGTATATAGAACGATCGAACAGAATAGGGCAAAACAGAACCACACAAACATGCTCAGTTTTGTTTATTATTTATTTATTTTTGCTTTTGGGGGTCACACCCAGTGACGCTCAGGACTTACTCCTGGCTCTGCACTCAGGAATCACTCCTGGCGGTGCTCAGGGCACCATATGGGATACTGAGAATTGAACCCGCTACCCGCTGTGCTATCACTCCAACCCCGACATGCTCAGTTTTATCAATTCACAGAGGTGATTAAAGAAGAAATTACACTGTTACACTGTCCTCCCGTTGTTCATCAATTTGCTCAAGCGGGCACCAGTAACATCTCACAACAAATTGCAAGACTTGGTGTTACTGTTTTTGGCATATCAAATACGTCACGGGTAGCTTGCCAGGCTCTGCCATGTGGGCGAGATACTCTCGATAGCTTGCTGGGCTCTCCAAGAGGGGCGGAGGAATCGAACTCAGGTCGGCCATGTTGGCTGCGTGCAAGGCAAACGC
>JAOXYA010000021.1:23399584-23414871 GCA_028565675.1 Sorex palustris | reverse complement strand
CTCTCTCTCTCTCTCTCTCTCTCTCTCTCTCTCTCTCTCTCTCTCTCTCCTTTTGGGCATTATGGTTTGCAATACAGTTACTGAGATGTTGTCACATTGGTCCTTTATCTACTTTCAGCACATATCTCCCATCCCGAACGATTCCTTCAATCATTTTCTTAGTGATCCCTTCTCTATTCCAGCTGCCTCATGCAGACCTTCTATGAAAACCCAGGAGTCCCTTGTGTGTGTGTGTTGGTGGGGTGGGTAAAGGGGGAGGAGGGCTCTCTGATGTCCTTTGAAGAGAAAGTCAGAGAGAGAGGGTGAGGCGGATGTGATTTAGCAGATGTGATATTAACTGCTCAAGTGGGTGTCCAGCTATTGGGGCTGACCCAGTCCCACTAAAAGCAACAGATCGCTAAAGTCAAGTGGCCAAAAGGGGGGATTGGATGCTGGCAGATGGTGTCCATCATGAAGGTCGCTGTCCCAGAGGCAGGAGCTGCGTTCCTGCTCCTTCCAGCCCCGTCCCTCGGGTGTGCTGGTGATTTCACAGGTGTGTGGGGAGCCTGGACTAATAGCCCACACTTACTATGAGAGTCAAACAGCTGATGCCAGGTCCTACCACCTGGGCACCGAGGCCACCTTGGGAAGGAGGTCCAGATGACAGCCAGTATGTGCAAAGCCCCTTAGGGCTTAAGGGCTTAGCAGGGCTCATGTAACCCCTGCTGCTGAATTAAGAGCTCAAATTCTCCCAATATGCCTGCTAAGTCAGGGTGAGACCCACCCCCCACCCCCAGTCTACCAAAGAGAAACACATGCCCTCAGTGGACTGTGAACACTTTCCTGGTCTAGGAGGGGCCTCCAGGGTAACAACGACACCCTCTAGCTGGGGCTCACCAGTGAGTCTCTCTCCTGCAGTGCACCTCTTCTTTGGGTTTTGGTACAAGTTCAGCAGTTTATTCTGCAGAGGATTGGGGAACAATCGGATCCACAGAGGCATGGATTTTAGGGCTCTGAGCCCAGGTGATGGACTCTCAGCCAGTCAAAGACTTTGTACACTGGGATGAAGGGAAAGCAAGTAGGTGATTGTGGTACCTAGGAAGGGGAGAGGCGGGTGAAGGGGAGAATGGAGTGGGCTGGGATTTGATGGTTGAGACTCCAGAGGTCAGTATCACTTTCCTTATGCTTTTTGGGGTGCGGCTGGAGAGGCCTAAGGAGGAAGGCGAGCTCTGGGCAAGGGTCAAGTCCAGAAAAGGGAGGATCAAAAGTCCAGTGTGGTATTTGTTTATCCCGTTTGCTTGCCAAAGGCCACAGCCAGGGCACACAAGCTGGATCTCCCATGGAACTTGAATCCCGCTGTTGTTCTGGAATTCTCCACTGGGACAGGATAAGAGAAAGTGGTCCAGTGAATTCTCCCCTCTTTCCTCCTCTTTCCTAACTAGGGTCATCTCCACCTTCTTGGGTCAGAGCAGCAATATGATTTACCCTGCCCCTACCCCCCCCCACATACACACCCCAGGAATCCCAGCTAGACAATTTCTTGTTTACATCAAACTTTTCAACTGCCTTCTCTTTCTGCAGATCGAAATTGGAAGGCAAATCCTACAGCGGCAAGTCCTAGCGGCAAGTCCTAGGAAATTGTGTGTAATTTCCAAGTGTGTGATAGAGAGTGGCAGATTTATGATGATTTCTCTGTGATTCTGCCACTTTGTAGGAAAATTCATCCTGTAGAATATCTGTTTTTTAATGGTACTTTCTCAAGGTCGTGAGCTTGGTTCCTCTCCACCAACACCCTGAATCTGTTTTGCAGACTACTTCTGGGAAAGCTTCAGATTAAACTTTCATAAATGATGCTCCTGTCAATGTAAAGCTTTATTTTCCTGGGGCAAGAATGGCAAAACTCCCTCATTTCATTAGCCACCTTGGCTAAATGTTGGTGACTCCCTGGAGTTCTGCTGGAAAGAAATCTAAGACCCATGACAGACTCAGCAGGAAACAGAGATGGGATTGATTAGCAATGCCTGTCACAGCCACAGACGAAGGGAGTGGCATCCTCTGGGTGGAGGATTCGCCTAAATATCCCCCTCCTTGCCTCTCCAGTCTGCAGCCATTAGTTCTTTAAAACAGGATCAAGAAGCTAGGAAGAAAGCTTAAAGGGCACCTGATTTGCATGGAGGGAGCCTGTTTCTAATCAACAGGAAGCCACTGTTTGGAACTCAGAGCACACCAGAAACAACTCATGAGTAGAATAGCAGAAGCCACCAAGCACCACCAGGTGTGACCCCCAAAACCCATAAAAAGAAAATAAAATAAATTCAAACTTAGATCAACAGATGATGGATGGATAAAGAGCCCATGTTCATGTGTATAATTCGTATTGATAAATATGAATATACATGAGCTTAGATATATACTCAATAAAATATTACTCTGTCATTAAAGAAGACTAAATGGTATCTTTATGGAAGAATCCTGAGGCAATTAAGCTAAGTGAGAAATTGGGGTTTAAAAATGATGAAGTGATTTGACTCATCTGTGAAATATGGATAATTGAAATGAAGAAACTAGCACACGCACACAAACCCAAAAAAAATGCACAAAGTAACTCCTAGACACTATGAAAACTATGGCAGTCAGCAAAAGGAAGGGGGAGGGCGGTGGGGGGGCTGAGAGAGGAACTTTCGGGGATGGGGGGGTGGTACTGGCATTTTGGTGGTAAAGTCGTAAAACTTATACAGACAGTGGAGGTGGTACTGAACCCCTGAAATTTCATAATATTGTAAACCAAAATAAATCAGTAAACTTTGAGAAAAGGAAACTTCAATAAAAGGCCCGACCTCTTAAGCAGGGTCCAGGATGCAGTCAGGTGGCACAGCCTAACTCAGCATTCCCTACACAGAGGCCCGCTGTTCCCTGCAGTTTCTGTGACATCTGGATGTGCCCTCGAGACCTGGACCCAAGTCTTCCCTAACTCATCTCTCTTTCCCTTGCACCCCAGCAGGGTCCAGGCTCATAAGTGCACCTCACCTTGTCTTGTGTTCGCAGCTCCTCCTCACCTTGGCTCTTCTCTTGCTGGGAACTCCTCACTTTCTCTTTTAGCTTCAAAGGTCCTGGGAATCTGGCACTTCTTCTGTGATGTCATTCCTGACTTTTGGGGGCAGATTCAGCTCTCCCATCACCTGTTTGCCTGCAGCATCCCACTGGATCCTCTGATGTAGTAGTAGACTCAGGAACAGATGCTGAAGAAGAGTAAACTGCAAGGGACCATGACCTTGTGGTCTCTGGCCTTCTTCTACTTGGTGAGAGTGAGAAGCCAACCCAACCAGGCTCTCTGAGGCCCAGGAGTGGTTCGCTCACATCTTGGAAATGTTTTCTGAGCTCAACCAGCTTGATTCCCAGTCGTGCCAATGTCAAGGCTCCTCACACTCAAGGTCTTCATGTCCCTTCCTGCTCCCCCCTTGGGATTTAGGGCAGTCACAGCCTACAGGCAAAGCCAGGTTACACAGGGCCCTGAAATGTGGAACTTGATTTTTCCCAAGCGAACAAGTGACAGGAGATATGAGCATAGCCGTGAGCAAAGGAGCCCCGCCCAGGGCTGATTGGTCTCCCTGTGCTAAAAAGGAAAAAGGGTTTTAAGACCCGGGCAAGATCAACAATGAATTGGCTTGTGGGGAGGAAAAGAGATGGCATTTTCTTGAGCTCAAGGGACTAAAAATAGTATGAGGTTTTCCAAGAGGCTCGAGTGGTACTTTAGGATGTGGCTATAAAACCTTCATTTCAACCACTGTTGGCTTGCTCAAAGTCAAAGTCATTCACAGTGAGAAATGGTTCATCCCCTCCTAATAAAAAGGGGAGGGGTAGGTAGGGGGAGGAAGGACTTCATCCTGTTACCCTTCCAAGTCCTCCCAGGAAGTCCCCTTCTCCCCCACATTCTGTCAAGCCACCCTATCCAGACACCCTTCTAAATAGCATAAACAGCATTTCTCAAACTTTCTGCCCAAGGCTCTACCCGCCCCCCCCCATAACACACACACTGCAAAGGAGAAGTGGCATTGGGTTGACAGGCAGGGAACAGGGCTTAGAGGGGGTGGGAGAGCTAAGGCTGGCACAGAGGCTGCCACAAACACGCAGCTCCCTCTCATTCTGTATTTTTCAAAGAATTCATGAAGCTATCTCAGTGCACTCCAAAAGAAGAGTCTACTTTGATGTTACTGTTTAAAGATCACTTTGCGCCCCAGACTCACCCACTCTGTTGGCCCCGGAGCTGTAGAAGATGTGAGGGGCTGTTGTTTACTTGGAGACACAAGGGCCCCCTGGCTTGGCCCTGCAGGTACGTTGTGTGCCATCAAAGACAAGATCCCAAGCTCCTTCAGCCAGAGATAAGTCCCTCACACATCCCTGAGTCACTCTCCGCGCCACTCTACAGGTATTTACTAAGCTCCTTTTAAGTGCCTTCAACTAGAAAGAAAGCAAGAAAAATCCTGTCTCTCCTCAGCAAATCTAGCCGCCGGGAGAGACAGACAAGATCAGCATTATAGGACTCCATTGCAAGTGCTCTCATGGGGATAAGCAGAGATGTTGCAGGCAGAGAGGTGGGAATGCACTCCCACCTCAAGTTATGGTTTCTGTGTCATTGGAAAACTAGCAGAACCCTCATTTTCCCCCAACTCTGACATGAGGATGACAGCTGCAGACAATATTCCTGGGTTACACACAGCCAAGTGGTCAGATTAAGGGACTGGTAAATATTAAAGGTTAAACTGCGCCCTGAGGAATAGGCGGAAGTGGGAAGCAGGGGCAGGTGAGCGAGAGAGGATGCAGCCATGAAGAGCAGGATCGAGACAGAGGGAGCAACATACTTCCATAAGTGTTTGTTGAACAAATAAACTCTGAGGGAAGTAAGAGAAACGTAATCCCAGTAAGCCACATCCTGCATCTATTGTTCCCTGCCGTTGGGCCACACAGAGTGGCCTCCTGTGCCAGGCACCCCCTGCCAGCCTGTTGCAGTTCTCCAATCCCAGTGTCCAATTCCTATGGGTGTGATCTCCCCAGGGAGCCCCAGAGTGCGGAATCTATAATCCCCAGAGGGTGACCAGTTACCCACTCTGGCTCCCCATTCTGCTATTTCACCACCACTTCCGCCTGAGAAAGGTCATGGGCAAGTTCACTGGAGATAGGCAGGTGCCGTGTTTCATGGAGTCAGGAGGCAATGGCCTGAAACTGAGGACAGAGACCCTGGACCAGGTCCTCAGCTGCAGCCTGAGGACTGGGGCGAGCCAGTTGAAGACTCAAGTAAGCACCAGCTCTGGGGTTTTGTGTCTTAGGGTGACTGATCACTCTGGTGCTCACAAGACCAAGAATACCTGTTAATTCATGACTTGTCCAATCTGAGACTCTGTGGGCCAGCAGGCAGGAACTGGTCATCCTATAAGGTACCCCAATCTGGAGAACTAGTCCCCACTCACAGTCTTACTGTCCCCTCCTGTGCCCAGCTTCCTCCTCTCAGAACTTGGACAAGTGGACAGAGACAGACAAAGAATTCTTCCAGCTCAGGTCCACACAACCAGGAGAGCAGACAGCCACCTCAGGGGTGCTGCCAGGATGTGTCCACCCTAGAGAGGCCAGCACCCCCATGTCTGAGGTCGAGTATCCAGGCCAGTCTCATGGAGATGAGGATCAAAACCAGTTAGCTGGGGGTGCTTGTGACCAGGGTGCAAGGACAGACCACCTGGTTGGTGCTATACCCCAAAGGAGAAACTGGGTGTCCCCAGAGCGTCATTCCACCCATAGGAGTCAACTCTGCTGATGGAGGCAAGCCAAACCCATGCACCAAGAGGCTACAAGGGTGCTCTCAGCTGGGCCCCAAGAACAGCCCTACAGGGGCATCCGGGGTTTGGCCCGCTGTGGCCTGGCAGTAGTCCCCTGGGCCCCTATAAGACATCTGTGTTTTCAGTGACCAAAGTCCACTTCGCCCTGGCCCAGGCTGGAGCGCCGGGCTATATTAGGTCACGCCAAGCCAGGCCCATTGTGCTTTCTCATTAGCCGCATCACATCATATTTTTAGGGACAGCCAAGCCTGAGCCATTGCCAAAAGGCTGGTTTTCTTCCTGAGTCCCCGAACACCTCCTCCATAAACACAGCAGGCTTGAAGGGGCCAGGGCTCCCATGGTTCCTGCCATAGTCTGGAAAGAATCCAGGGACGAGGGGGACCAGGACGAGGCACTGGCTAAATTGGAAACAGGACATGGTCCTGCAGCCTGTTTTTCTATCCACTTCAACCACTTCCACTCAACGCTGCAAAGTCCTGCTCAGCATTCCCATTGCTTGTGGCCCCCTGAAAAGGGTCAAAGCACCCCAGCTCTCCTGGAGGCCCCGCTATCTTCCTGGAAACAGCCTCTCCTGTTCCTCTGCAGCCCGGCGGCACTGCCCTGCGCTCTCTCAGCAAAGAACAGCACACTGTGCAAAGCATGACCTCCCCGCGGTCTCTTGTGGGGCGGGAGGCAGAATGCCCATTCCACAGATGAGGAAGCTAAGGCAGTGAAGGGAAGAGACATCCTCAAGTCATAAAATAAGCATTCAAGCCACAGTGTACTCCTGGAGTCCACTCACTTGGTAACCGAGGGGAAGCATTGCTCATCTGTTCTCACCCTGAGCACCTTGCTGGCGGTGAGAGGAAGGCCTGCTAGTACCTGGGCATTGCCCATTACCCAAGGCCCCTTAGCCCGGGACAGTCATCCCATAGGTAAGGATGGTAGTAGAGTAGAGAAAGGAAATGCTTTCAGTGACTTCCCACTGGTCTCTTCCTGTCGAGACTGAAGTCTGTCTGTTTAACATGTCCAGATGCTCACACACTCACACACACACATAAGAAACTCTGATATCCACTGGCCACATACCCCGGAACCCCCAGACACCTTACATCTGGCTAGAAGGATGGGGCAGGAGAGTCCTCCAGAGAGTTGGGCCCATCTTTCCTGGTGAATAGCCATGTGCAGCATTGATAAACTGGTGGGAATCGGGGTGCAGAGAGCACAAGGGGTTCCCAGGTAAAGGGCCTTCTGGGGATAGAGGTCACAGGACTCAAGACTGATTTCAAAGCAGCAGCTTTGGAAGAATTCTGGGGTCTTCAAGATTTGGATCAAGGATCTAAACTTCTTTCAGAATCTTCATGAGACCCATAGGACAAGACTGAAGACAGTGGAGGACCAGAGATGGATGCTGAAAGCCCTTCATACGTTCTTCTAAGACAAAAAAAAATGCAAACCATTTGCCCATAATTTGGTGACCAGTAGCCCCTCTGTGTCATTCACCACTCAGGGCTCATAGCACAGTCCACTTAACAAGGTTGATGCCTGTGAAAGGCCCCAGACAGAGGTCACTCCATGAGTATAAATGGTTACACTTGGTTTCTCTGAATCCACCTGTACCTGAAGCCCTGAACCCAGACCACTGTCCTAATAGGGATACTGCTTGTCATGGGCCATCTCTGTGCTCTGCTAGGCACATCTCCCCTCTAATACCCAACTTCTTCCTTCAGACTCATCCTTGCACCCATGGGCTAACAGCAAAGGTCAACCAGGTCGTACCTAATGCCCTCTCCATGCGGGCACTATGCTAGAGACCAGTGTGAGTCTGAGAGGTTGGTTCACTAAAAGAGAAGGCACAGTCCTAACCTAGCTATCTAGTTAGACACAAAAGGAAAGTCTAATGTAGATTCACCACCACATACCAATCACCATTAAACACTATGACAAGACAAAGATTCAGAACCCAACCCCTAAGAGCATAAAATTAAATGTCCCAGAAAGAGCACAAGCAGAGAAATGAAATATGGCATTTGGGTGGTTGGTGACACCCCCGAGCTGGCAGTTAAAAAAACAGAAATTGGATCCCAGACATTTCCCCTGTCCTACAATCTCAGCTTTTCGGGAGAGTATAGCCCAGCAGACCCAAACTTCATGCACCTTCACTTCTTCCTACCCAGGTTCACACTCAACTGACTCACAGGTGCTATCAGCATTTACAGGATTCATGCCCAGTCACTAGTGCTCATTTTCAAAAACTAAACATCTATAGAAAAGTGAAAAGATGCCAAGTTGTAGAAAGTTCAGTGCTCAAACAACCTCTGAAGTCATCATCTGGTTACATTTTGCCCAGAAAAATCAAAGAAAAACATAACCCAAACTCAACAAACTAAAATATATACACATTTCAACAACCTCTAAAACCATTTTCTAAATGAGTTAGTTAAGAAATAAATCAGGGGCTGGTGCTGGAGTGATGGCACAGTGGGTAGGACATTTGCCTTGCACCCGGTCAACCTGGGTTCGATTCCCAGAATCCCATATGATCCGCCAAGCACCGCCAGTAGTAATTCCTGAATGAAGATCCAGGAGTAACCCCTGTGCATCGCAGGGTGTGACAGAAGAAGAAGAAGAAGAAGAAGAAGAAGAAGAAGAAGGAGAAGGAGAAGGAGAAGGAGAAGGAGAAGAAGAAGAAGAAGAAGAAGAAGAAGAAGAAGAAGAAGAAGAAGAAGAAGAAGAAGAAGAAGAAGAAGAGAAAGAAAGAAAGAAAGAAAGAAAGAAAGAAAGAAAGAAAGAAAGAAAGAAATCAGGGGCTGGAGCAATTATACAGCAGGTAGGGCATTTACCTTGCACACGGCCAACCCAGGTTCAATTCCCAGCATCTCATGTGGTCCCCTGAGCACCGCCAGGAGTAATTTCTGAGTGCAGAACCAGGAGTAACCCCTCTGCATTACCAAGTGTGACCCAAAGAGCAAAAAAAAAAAATTGTAAGTCTACAACTCTACTTCATGGTGTCTCACTAATAAAAATTTAAAAACAAAAGAAGACAGGAAAATAAACATAAAATAAAACTAGAAAAAACAAAGAAAGAGAGAGAAAGAAAGAAAGAAAGAAAGAAAGAAAGGAAGGAAGGAAGGGAAAGGAAGAGAGAGAAAGAAAGAAAGAAAGAAAGAAAGAAAGAAAGAAAGAAAGAAAGAAGAAAGTCATTGGGTAACAACAGCTTACATTCTATGTTCAGGGACCATCAGGATCTGTTCCATGAACTTCGGTGATTATGACTGTGTTGAACTTTTTACCCGCATAGGAAACTTATGTGAACTGTTCTGTTTTCTCTTTAGAAACACCTGAAGGTGTTTGGATTCTGATACCGGAAGTCCAGAAGACCAGCACCTTCCATTCCTGCCCACAGTGTGAAAGTGTCCCAGGAACTGATGGATGGCTAGAAGGTCTTCCCAACTCACCTAAGCAATTTGTCTACACAACCTTACATCCCAAATTTGTTGACTCTGCTGGATGGCAAATGGGTTATGAATGTCTGACCCTAGACAGATGAACTCCAGGCTGGAGCTGAGGTGAGATCACAAGTTCATGTGGTTGAAAATAAAGGTGGTGTCAACACAGTTTGAGTCAAAGGGCTGATAATAACACAAGGACCAAAAGGCATCCAATAAAATTAGCAATACAGTTCAACTCACTTTGGTATCATGCAACCTCTGAAGATATCGATGAGGTAACTTTGACCCTATGAGGTAACTTTGGCCATATGACTACACCCATCAGGAATTTCTTGATTGCTAGTAACAGAAACCAATGGGGTTTGGCTTAAATGAAAGGAGGGGAGCTTATTAGCTAGTAAAAGTAAAATAAATAAATCTCACTTGGAGTTCAGGACTAAGGACTACAGTGATATTGAAACCACTGGGTTCCATTCCTTTCATGATGATCCCAGGTGACAGAGTTATGGGAAAAGTACACCTGCCTCTCTGCCCACAAGGGAAAGTCTTCTGATATCTCACTGGCCCTAGCTGACTCAAGGGCAGGGCCACAGCTGGAGGGGGTCTGAATGCTACATAATTCATTTGTAGAAATCCCAACAGCCAGGCAGTGACAGATGGTGGGATTTGGAGGAGGTGCTGCAGTTCTGTGTTGGAGCCCCCACAAGTGGGATTATTGCCTTGTAAAAGAAATCCCGGCAAGATCCCATGCGGGTCTGCCATGTGTGGGTACATCAAAAGGCCTGCAACCTCACCCTACCTCACCTTGTCCCTGGATTGCCTGCCTCCAGAAACAAATTTTTGTTGGTTATCTGCTACCTAATTGGGGCATCACATCCCAGCAGCCTGAACAGGCAAGGCCTGTGGCCAGCCTGGTGGATACCCTGGCAGAATATGGGCCTAGATTTAGCTCAGCTTGGAGCCCATCCCAGCCACATGGGCTGCACACAGTGCATGGGAAAAGCATGCCAATATTGATCTGAGGAGGGATGCCCAGAAGAGGGGTTGGAGGTGGGGGTGGAAAGCCACAAACATTCTCCACAGGGTCTGTGACACGTGAATCCATTTCCTCTTAGCCTCTTAGCACACTTGAGCTTTATGGAACAAGAGCAGCTTTTCCCATGTGCACTTCCGGAAAAAGGGAGGTCCTGGGAGTGCCGAGGGGAAACTGAGGAGAGGCAGGAGTTAAAGTGTGCAACACCAGGCAGGGGCTTGGAGGGAGAACACAGCAAAGAGCAGCCACTATCCCCAGCCACCCTCCCCGTGGCTCCCTGTGCTCCCCACCAGGGGAACTGGGCAGCCTCATTTGCAAAGCCGAGAACAGCAGTGAGTCATCCCAGCCGCCCTCAGAGCAGGGCCCCAGAGACCTGATCCCCAGCCTCATGCCCTGAACACATTCTTTAGGGGTTGCTGGGCCCCAGAGCAAGACTCCACTCTTGCTGAGAAGAAGCAGTACCGCCAGCGAGACAAGCCAGGACCCAGAAGACAGTAGCAGGAGCCCCCAAATAAGATGATTAGGAGAGTCAGGGGTGGCCAAGTCATTGGCACAGCAGCGAGGAAGACAGAACAGCGTGAGGCTTGAGAGCTGCAGGAAGAAGAGGTGCAGGATTAACACTGTGAGCCACGACGCCCCGAGAACGCCATAACAAACCAGAGAACCCAGCAGTGGCCTCTCACCCCAACAGTTGAGCAGCTCCTCTGACCTCTTTTTGGAGCCTGTGGAGGCCTCGAATCGCCCAGAACACAAAATAGAGCAGTGTGTGTTGGGGCAGATGCAAAAGATCACCAGGAGTGCGCTAGGAAGCAGAGCCATGTCACTCCCCACTGAGGCAGGGCCCCCCTGAATGAGCAGAGACCACCGCCTGCGCCTGCAGACAGCTGAAGAGCTGGAACAGGAACTTCTCAGCTCCCCAGCCCCAGACAGGATCAGCTCTTCCCTCAAAATGGGTCTCTCCTGGTTGTGTTTAGGTGTCAACTTGGCTAGGACACAGCACTCAGCTTTTCTATGGGACACTTTCTTCTATTTACTTCTTAACACAAAAACAAAAGCTTTTTATAGTATCTTTTAAACTTTTTATATAGTATAGAGCCCAGCTGTTCAGACTTGACCATTTGGTGCCCAGGGATCCAACTCAAGGGCTCCCTCAGGCAGGGCATGTGCTCCCCAAGCTGAGCAATCTAGGCATTCCCCAATGAGTTCAGCTATTTCTCTGAAGGTGTGTCCTCAGATGAGTCAAGCATTTCAATTCATGGTGATAGTTGTGAGAAAAGCACCTGGCAGAGCCTGGACAGGCCTCCACGGGCACAGGCCACAGCACCCCCACCACCACACTACCCAGGTTCCCTGGCATTAGGGGTGTAACAGTTTTTCCTTTGCACCGTGATTTTGCTACTCTCGTGATTTCAGGATGTCTACCTTTGATTGTGAAAGCTTGCAATGGCTCTCAGATTCTTTCCCTCTGTTGGGAAGTCAACAATCTTCACCAAAAGGTCCCCAAATTATTTGGTCTATAGCCTTCTTTTCAGAAAAAAAATCACTCACCAACCCCCAGAAATCTACCTTCTTTAAGGGAAAAAATATACATACCAGAAGCTACTCCTCTGTCACCCTCCCCACACACCATCATCCCATCACCCAAAACTGGGGACAGTTTTGCCCACTTCAGGAACAGAACTTACAGATACTAAATTTCCCTCAAGCAAAGTAATCTTCAATGTGCATGGGAACTTTCCCAGTTCCATTTCTTCCCTAGGTCTTACCCCAGGTTGAATTTCTTCTCCTTTCTTTTCTTTTTTTAAATTTTAATGTAGAAGTATTGCAATTTATTCAGTCATTGATTAGGCTGATTGAATTGGGCATGAACTCCACCTTACTTTTTTTTTCTTTTTATATGTTTATTTATTGAATCACCTTGAGAGCAGTTACAAAGCTTTCGGGTCTAAGTCTTGGTCATACAATGATGAAACGCCCGTCCCTTCACCAGTGCCCATTTTCCACAACCAAAAACCCCAGTATACCTTCCCCAACCCCACAACCTCCCCCTACCTGTGGGGCAGATGACTTCCACATCAGTCTCTCTCTACTTTGATCACATTCAATATTTTGACACCAGACCCACCATTATTATTTGGGATTTTACGCCAGCAATCAGATCTGCTGAAAAGGCAACTGTAGACAATTTGTTTTCCACTGCTGATTATGAGTAACATATGATGTTGCATGGCTGCAGTAGTGGCCGCATGATTTTGGAATTCTGAAATTTTAACAATTAAATCTGGAGGGATTTCTGCCAAAACTTGCTAGGTTCCGAGATTTGTTCCTAAGTCTCTGGGATCATGGTCGTTAAGCAGTTTGTCAGGAACCAGAGAGGTCTCGCCTCCAATTATATTGCTGAGCTGATTTGTGGGTGTGTTTCCCACATACCTAACTTTTGGCCGTTTACTTTCTTGGTAAACCTGGCCCCAAGTTGTTGGAATATGACCAAAGGTACAGCAGCAATTTTCGGGTATCTAGAAGTCTGAAGGCACCATCAGGTTGCTGATGCACTCGCCTCACAGGTATAGACTGACCTGCTGGCAGCACCATACCCCAGTGGATTTCTTTTATAGTGAAATCCCTGCCACAGAATTTTTTTCAAGTTTATACATAAACTAATCACATCCACTGCTTATCACAACCTTCATTTCTTCAACAAATAAAAATCTCTCCTCTCTAAATTTGAGACACCACAGTGCTTCCTTCTTTTCTTCAAGGACATTTTTTTCATGTTTGCTACATTTTTTGCACACTCATTAGAGAAAAATATTTCAATGGGCTTATGAAAGCTTTAGGAGAAAATAAAATGTCCACAAACTCCCTACCCAGAAGTAACTATTCAGAGGTTATAAATTAACATTGTATTATTATAATGGTGAGTTGTAACCATAGTAAATTATTAACAGTGTAAAAATTTCACTAAGTTAACCAATCCTTTGCAGTTGGTCATCAGCTGCTTCTAATAATTCCTCCAGTTACAAGGGGTGATTGTGTTCTGTGTCCTGATCTTCATCACTAAGCCAAGGACAGGGAATGGAACTCTTTGACTGAATCCTTATTTCTTAGCAGGGTTCCCAATTCACAGGAGAAGCCAATGAATAAAAAGGTGTTAAAGGCCAGTGCTGCATCCCAGGCATTGTCCTAAGCACTTGACTTGCATAACACAAGCCGCCTAGTGGGGCAATATCTGTAAGATGAGTAACACAAAACCCAGAGCAGCAAGTGGTTGAAAACCACTTTGCCATGAGGATCTCTCACTTCTCTGTCCAGTCCCTTA
Organism: Sorex palustris; assembly: GCA_028565675.1. Lineage (NCBI taxonomy): Eukaryota > Metazoa > Chordata > Mammalia > Eulipotyphla > Soricidae > Sorex > Sorex palustris. The sequence continues at coordinate 23,401,281 of JAOXYA010000021.1, read as the reverse complement.
GAGCTCAACTCACCCATGAACATGATGAAGGTGAATCCCGGGGGCGACTGATGTGCCACATGGATCCTGAACCACTAAAAGTAAGCCTTCAGGGGCCAGAGAGAATGTCTCAAGACCCAGGAAGGAGGCAGGATTCCTACCCACTGCCCTCAACCCAGCCCCATCCCATGACTAAACTCTCCTCCCAGCAAGCGCTAGGCTATTGCTGGAATTAATTGCCCTGTTAGGTTCCACACAGCTGGGAAGTGAGTAGTTTCCACCTATCTTTCTACATGAGGATGTGAAGGCCCTGGAAAAAGAAAGGACTTATCCAGGCAGCATAGACAGCCAAGACGGAGCTCCCAGGAAAGTCCCCCGCCCTCTGACCCCCATATCTAAGCTGCTGGGGCCCACCCTGAGGACTGGGCAGGAGCTGGGGGCAAGCCTAGCTGGAGAAGGAGGACTTTTCCCAATGCAAACATCTGTCTTTCTTGAGTTTTCTCTAGACTTCTGCCAGAGAATCTTTGGACACCAAGGTTCCTGGTCATGGGGCCTCGGCCAAGTTAGGGAGCAGTCTTCAAGCCTAAGAGTAGATGAGGAGGTGATAGGTCCCTTCCTCAACATCCTGGATGTGAGCGGCTTCTCTCAACATCCCTCACTCTGCTCCCATATTGGCCTTTTCCACCTTCGGAGACAGGGAGGGAAGTGAAAGCATCAGGCCCAAGAGGTGAGGCCCTGACTCTCAGGACCAGCCTCAGGGCTTCTCCCTCTCAGAGGAAATGCCATGTACGGGTGCCAGCCTGAGATAGTGGGCAGCAGCAGCCCTCCACGTGGGGGAGATGCCAGGGAGATGGCAGGAAGCAGAAAGAGGAGGGATGTGAGCAGGAGAGCCAGAAGCCGGCTTGGGTACCAGGAAGAGTGGAGCCCAAACCTGGACACCAGGAGGCTCTGTGGGGCATCTGCAGGGGCATCTTTGGGCATATGCAGGATCAGGGTTCACCCTGTCCATCCTTTCATCCTACTGAAGACATGGGGTCTTCTGTTTATCAGGCTAGGAAGAAAGCAATGAACTTTGCAGCTCCAACCCCTGACACTGATCCCCCTTAAAAAACACCAGCACTGAGGAGCCTCCTGCCCCCTCCCCCAATTCTACCCCAGAGAGCCAGAGCAGCTTGAGTAAATGCAAGCTGCCAGCACCCAGACCCCAAGGGGCAGTGTCTTCCCTCTAGGCATCACTGCTTCTAGGCTCTCACTCTCATAGAACCAGAACCCTTCTCTTGTTACAGGAAGGGACACTTTGGCCAATCCTCTGCTCTAGGTTCAAGTCAAAGCTATAAGGTGGAACCAGTTTGTAATTGGGACTGTCTTTTTTTTTATTTGCAACCTTTTTTTTTTTATTAGTGAAACACCATGAGGTACAGTTATAGACTTACAAATTTTTGTGGTTGGGTTTCAGTTATACAATGATCAAGTACCAATCCCTCCACCAGTGCCCATTTTCCACCACCACGGGTCCCAGTATCTCTCCCACCCCCCAACCCTCCCATCCCACCCTGTCTCTGTGGCAGGGCATTCCCTTTTGTTCTCTCCTTTTGGGTGCTGTGGTTTGCAAGAGAGGCATTGAGTGGCAATCATGTTCTGTCAGCATGCATCTCCCATCCTGGGAGGATCCTCCCAACACCCTTTATTTGGTGCTCCCTTCTCTATCTGAGCTGCCT
>JAOXYA010000021.1:23367048-23378221 GCA_028565675.1 Sorex palustris | reverse complement strand
TCCCTGTAATACTGCCAGTAGAGATCTCTGAGCACAGAGCCAGGAGTAAGCTCTCAGCACCATTGAGTGTGACCCAGAAAAAACAATTTAGGTAGTTGATATGTTCATTGCTGTTGGAATTATCACTCCTTCTAGGCCCACAGTGAACAGATGCAAGTAGTTATATACACACCCCAATGTATATGTATGCACACATAATCTATTACATATCTATCTAAATATTAAAAATTATGCACATATGCAGAGAAAGCATTTGACAATATGTATTCGATAAAACACTCAACAAAATGGCTGGAGCAATAGTACAGAAGGTAGGGTGTTTGCCTTGCATGTGGCAGAACTGGGTTCAATCTGTGTCATCCCATATCCCCAAGAACCACCAAGAGTAATTTTTGTGTGCAGAGCCAAGAGTAACCCCTGAACATTGCTGTATGTGGGTGTGACTGCCAAGCTACTGGAAAATGGGGGATCTGGGTGGAGGACGATCCCAGAAGGCTTGGAGACCTCAGCCACGGGTCTTGCATACCTGGGTTCCTCTGCCGGTTTCTTCGTGCGTGAGGCTTGCCCGAGTGTGTGGAGAGTGGCCTTGAGTATGGCTGAGGCTGGGTTCTGGAAGTTTTCAGCTGCTGGGGTTCTCCTTGGGGCCGGGAGGGAAACTCAACCCGCACCCATCTGAGGGGCCCCAGTGAAGACAGCCTGGCGTGGGGGCAGGAGATTCTGATTGGAAGGATTAATACTGTTAAAATGACAATCCTGTACAAAGCATTATACAGATTAAATAGTGTTCCTATAAAAATACCATGACACCTTTTAAAGGAATAGGACAAATATTAAAATTCCTATGGAGTAAAAATCCTCCTTCATAAACAGCCAAAGAAATACTGAGAAAAAGAGATTTCTCTCTCCAACTTCAAATATACTACAAAACAGCTTGGTAATTAAAACAGCTTGGAACTGGAATAAGGACAGACACACAGATCAGTGGAATAGAAATGAGAGTTCAGTGACAGATTCCCATGTATATGGACAGTTAATCTTTGATAAAGGAACAAAAATATGAAATGGAGAAAAAAAAACCCTCCAACAAATGGTGCTGGGAAAAGTGGTTGTTCATATGCAAAAAAAAAACACAAACAAACCCAAAAACAAACAAACAAAAAACCTCTTTATAACACCATGCACAAAAGTCAAATTAAAATACATTGAAGACCTTGATGTGATACCTGAATCTATAAATTGCATTGAGGAAAAGCTAGGTATATTTTATTACATTGAAGTTATAGGTATCTTCAGTGGTTCAATACATTTTACAAGCTTACTAAAACAAAGGTATATAAATGAAGCTATATCAAAGAAAGAAAATTCTTCACCACAAAGCAAACTGCAACCAGAATAAATAGACAGCACACGCTGAGAAAGAATATTTCCCCACCAGTCACCTGATAAAATGTTGATATCCACTATATAGTGAACTCTAAAAATCAATTTCATCAAAGTGGAGAGAGAGAAAAAGAGAAAGATATGAACAGAAATATACTTAAGGCATAAAGATGACCAAATATATGAAAAATGTGGTCCATCACATATCAGGGAAAAGTAAATCAAAACAACAGTGAGACACCATTTCATGCCAGTGAAATTGGTAGACATCACAGAGAACAAAAACAACCACTGATGGCAATCTTCATCTACTGTTGGTGGAATATCAATCGATCAAACAATTTTTGGAAAATAATATGGACACTTCTAAAAAAAACTAGGAATTGAGCATCTATATGACTCTGCAATTACACTTTTTGGCATCTACCCCAAAGACCATTCAGAAAAGAATCTGCAAAGATGTGCACTGCAGGACTCTTCACAAAGCCCAAATCTTGAAACAATCCAAGTGTCCAAGATCAGAAGACTGGATAAAGAAACTTTGGTACATACACACAATGGAATATATGAAACTTCAAGAAAAAATTTAATCATGCCATCTGCTGCTTCATGAATGGATCTGGAGAGTATATGATGCTAAGTGAAGTTAGTGAGAAGAGAGACAGATATGGAATGATCACAGGTGGGAAATAAAGTATCATAGTTTGGGGAATAACAAATACAAGCACACACATGTTTATATGCATGTGCTTCACATTAGCAGCATGTACTAAACCATGTTTTTACTAAGTACACAAAAACACATTATAAACTATGTGTTTGTACTTTACATTAGCAGTGTGTACTAAAGGACTGATTTACTTATGTGAATCTTTGCGTATGTGTATGTGTGTGTATGTGTGTGTATGTGTGTTTGTGTTGGGGTTGTGGAAAGCCAGGCTTCACTGTGAAAGTAGTGGAAGCAGAGATGGGAAAACTGCACTGCTCTGATCCAAGTAGACATTTTGTCATTCAGTTATATTATTTTCCTTATCTTATGATATTTAAAGCAATATTTCCTGTTAATTTCTTTAATAATAATATTTTATTGAATAATAACAATATAATTGAAACCATATAAGGGCTTATCTCAAAAAATACTATGCAAATAACTAAAAAAAGGAAACAAAATAAGAATTTATGCATTCAACATTTGTGCTAGCACTAGGACTGTCAGAAAACAACTTTACTGTCAAAGCATTGAAATCACTTTTTTCTCATTATGTATTGACATTTCTACATGCAGCATATATTGCATCAATCAAGGCTGGTTTCAGAGAAAATTCCTTTTGGGGTGAAGGTTGGGCTACTCCTGGCCCAGTTCAGGGATCACTCAGGAAGCTGGATGCAAGGCAAATGCCTTAATCCTAACCACTATTACCTCCCCAGCTCCTACTAGGAAAGATTCTTTCTTCGTTTTAAACGTTCATCTAGGAAGAACCAAGACAAGAAGCATTACTTTCTCCACCATGTAATTCCAACTACCTACTTTACACAGCATTATACACATTCATTATTACTCAAATGAATAAAGGCCATATTTAAGAGTAACTTCTAAATGTATCATTTCAAACAAAAAATAAATAAGAGAAATAGCCCTATGTTACTATTTCCTTTCTATTCCTTTGATGACTTAATATAAAGCTGACATTTTCCCCTTGTGCATATAACTAGAATGTGGCAGTAATGAGGAAACTGAATTTTTTATGAGAATGGTCATTAATTATACTTTTCTAATTACTGCAATTACACTCAAAGTCTGCTTGTGAATTCCAGATGATACAGAATTCTCGCCAGACTTCTTCACCCACTTCTTGGATTACTGGATACATATTACTCTTTTGCTCTACAAATTGTATATCAATCATCCATTAACAAGCCAGAACAGTATAGTAATAAAAGGATATTATAAGTCCATTGCTGAGCTCAAAGAATAAAATATTGACCAAGATTGATGAATATATCTTTTGTTCATGGGTTTTGAAGCCACATCCAATGGTACTTAAGAGCCATTCCCTGCTACATGCTAAGTGATCCCTGGCAGTGCTGGGGATCAAACAGGGCTTGGCTGCATGCAAGGCAAGTGCCTTAGCTCCAGTAGTATCTCTCCAGTCCATTGCTTGATATTATTTAAAGCTGAGTGGTCTTCATTATATCTGTGTTAGATAAGGGAAAATTCCCCAACAGACATTTGCCACACATTCTATTATCCTTCGGAAGTGTCAATGTTCTTCTCTTTGAAAGCAAATCATGTAACACCATGGCTCCAGAGGCTCAAGGACTTAATCCAGAGCCCGGCAGCTTGTGGCAGAAAAATGAACGGTCTATGCATTAAACTATGGCGCCATGCCACCCTGGGAGGGAAAGGGTGTCTCTCCCTTCCACCTCACCCCCCGTCCCCGGCAGCAAGGTGCATGCTGCTATAGAACTTATTGGAAAGCCAGGTATGAGCCAGCGGTGATGGGGCAACTGCAGCCTCATGGGAAGGGGGCAGTACCCATTCATCCTTCATGCCCTACCGAGGTCACAAGTTGCCCCCCACAAGTGGCTCTCCGGCATGGTCATGGCTCCAGAGGCACAGAAACCAGTCTCGTAATTATCTGGCTCTTGGCAGAAATCCCTCCAGACTTAATTAGTAAAATATCAGAAGTTGAAAATCGCGGGCACGCGACATCATATTGTTCTCATAACCAGCTATAGAAAACAAATTATTTCACAATGCCTTTTTAGCAGTTCTGATTGTTGGGTGGAAACTCTAAACAATAATGGTGCATGTTTTGTCGATATAATGAATGTAATCAAAGTAGAGAGAAAGTTAAGTAGAAATCATCCACCTAACAGGCATTGGGAGGGGTGGGAAGGGGGGGTATATTTGGGTTCTTGGTGGTGAAAAATAAGTACTAGTGAAGGGAAAGGTGTTTGATCATTCTTTGACTGAGACTTAAACCTGTAAGCCTTGTAACTTTTCCCACAGTGATTCAATAAATAAATATAACAAAAATAAATAAATAAAATGGGGATCAACAGAAAAAAATTAAAAAAAAACCCAAAAAAACCCAAAAGGAAATCATGTAAGGAGGAGTCATCTGGCTGCAAAGAAGATCATGAGAAGGCATTCCTTTAGTAAGGGGGTGTTATAGAGAGTAGTAACCTAGAGCTTCAAATGAATAAATAGACTGCCTGAATTTAGACATGGTTCAACTCTTGGGTCATAAAGAAAGTTTTTCATCACAGTGTGCTAAACCACGAAACTTGGGTACCCACCAAAGCATTGCCTGTGAGACTGATAGGAGTAAGTGAATTAGTGGGTGCTGATAAAACACAAAGTATTGAGTAGGTCTGATTTTCAATAAATAATATTTGTTGAATGAACTCACACAATAGTAGCTCAATAAATGCTACTGTTAGTATTAGCTCTTCATTGTGTTTTTGTTTAGAGGCTACTTTCTGGAAGAATCCTTACTAAGTTTGATTTGAAATTACCTGATTAGCTTTAAGAAATTATAAGTCAGTAAACATTATACTTGCCAACCAGTTTGTTATTTCCCATGATCATCGTTACTTCTTTAACCAACAATAAACTTCAATCAATTGAAAAGCAACCGAGAACACATGCTTACACTTGTTTCAAGGGCTAATAATATAAAGACGCACGAGACTACTCGCACCCTAAAAGTTATCAGGCTATTACATCATCACCAAGAACACTGACGTATACAACAAATGATTACAAAAAAAAAGAGGCCATGTAATACGTGATAGCTATGTATCATAGATAGAAAATGTGCTTTCATGGGCACTGACACAATATTTAATTTTTTTTCATTCAGTCACTAAGAAATTACAGTTATTCATAATTAGGTGTCAGGCATATAATATTTCAACATCAATCCCTTTGCCAGTGTCCACTTCACTCCATCTATGCTCACAGTCTCCCTTCCCTTTGCCTCCCACCCACTGTCTGCCTCTATGAGAGGTGATTTTCTGGTAAGTTTACTGATAGTATGTCATGCATAATATTTTACCACCTTTCAGCACCACCTCCTCTTCCCAGTTGAACAATTCCCTCCACCATAGTTGATGCCCCCTCCCTGTCTTATTCTCCAAGAAAAAGGACGTTTTTTTCCCATAATTCTTCACACCCTACCACCTAGAGATTTAGAATTACTCCATGATAAGTATTAGTTGGATAAGTTGGAGTATTAGCACAGCCTGTAAGGAGCTTGCCTGGCATGCAGTTGTCCCAGTTTTAATCCCTGGTACCCCATGTAGTCCCCCAAGCACCTCGAGTGAGCACTCATATAGAATCAGTGGGTAATTTCTGAGCACTGCAGGGTGTGACCCAAAAACCAAACCCAAAAATAATGAAAATAAATATCAGCCATCCTCTTCGCTCTGGTTCCATCCCAGAAACCACAGATGATCCCACAAGCACGGCCCTGAGTTATTCCTGAGCACAGAGCCAGAAGGATACACCGAGCACCACCAGGTGTTGTCTCAAAAACAAAATTGAGCAAACAAATGAACAAATGAAGACGAACTCTTGCTGCAACTTGGCTGGAACTGGAGTGTATCACGTCAAGTGGAGGCAGTCAGAGGGAGTAGGGCAAATGCTGAAGGATCTGAGTCACTGTGATCTAGAAAGAAATAAATCAAGGGAATAAACATGATCAAATGAGGACAAACCTTTGGTCTCCAATTACAAAACATTTTGGAGGGAGGAGAGGAGGAATTAAAAGTGAGGAGGAGGAGGAGAGGAGGAGGTGGATTAAAAGTGACCTTGTGACAGTGATGGAAGGTGTTGGGTATGTTGGTGTGGGGGTCATGCCATAACGTAACTCTAAACCATAAACATAATCCCCTTCGTTGATTGATTAGTTATTAGACAATGCTCTAAAAGAACTTTGCAGCCCAAAGGAATAACACAGTGTCTTGGAACACCTGCTTTGACACATGTCACAAGATTAAATCACTGTTGCCCACATGTGTCATTGCAATCCTTGCAGCTCTGCTACTGAGCTTAGCTCTGCTGTCTATGATCCCTAGGGTTGCAAATGATTCTGCTACATCACAGCAAGGAGTCTGCAAAACACTGCAAAAAAGGGGAGGATTAGACCACTGACAAGCATTGCAACTAAAAAAAAACATACGAACACCAGGCCAGGAGGTGTGGCACCTGACTGGTGCATGTGTGTGCAACTCAGCAGTACCTGGCAAGAACCTGTGCAAGTACCAGGACCTGATATGGGACCCCAGAGAGTAGGTATCCGAGCTAATAGTGCAAGCACTGCACCCGGGCATCTTTGGCCCCATCATCACTGCAGTATCAACCACAAAGAAGGGACGCAGGAGGGAATAAACTTTGAAATAGTGAAGCATGAGAAAAAAAATTTGTTTACATAACAGATCTTTGCTGGGAAGGGTTAGCACTCAGCAGAGAAGGTTGGGCCTTGATCTCTCTCAAAACTGGCTCTCTGTAAAGACAGTACAGGGATTGAGGTGTCTGTCTCACACATGGACCACCTCAGTTCGATCTCCAGCAACACAAATGGTTCTTTGAGCAGCACCAGGAGTGATCCCTGAACCAGGAGTAGCCCCTGATCACTGTAAGTAAAGCACAACAAAATGCCTAAACAACCTCTCTGTGCATTGTTCACTGGAGTGTTGCTTGGAGTCTGTTCAACTAGAACACTCCTACCACACACACACACACACACACACATCTTTCTCTGTCAGTTTGCCTCCTCTCTCATCCCTGGAAAGGAGAACCAGTGAGAAGTTCAGCTTTGGGAGTCCTCTATCCACCTTGTCAACTCACTGCCCAGTAGAGTATGTCACCCAAGAAATTTTAGGAAAGAAGAAATTCTGAAGGAGCAGTCATGCAGGAAGGGGGAAACAATGGTGAAAGGACACAATAACCCCAGTAGAAAAATGGATAAGGAAAAATATATGCATTGTCATGGTTCCAGATCACCATCCTGTGGTGACCTTGTGGTCCCTTGGAGTGTTCAGGGCTGATCACCATCCCCCATGTCTGGCCAGTGGTGGACAAAGGAACGGAGGCCACAGGCTGGTTGGTAATCATTGGCCCTTTAGTCAAGTCTCACAGCATTAATCACAGAGAAATCATGAAGGGCTAGAGGGCTGCAATTACGAATAGGTGTAGTTGAACATTATCATAAACAATGAACAGATGTAAAGTCCTTCCTTCAGGGGAAGTTCTTGTAGGAGATCTACCCAAGGGCAGAATCTCATGTAGGGACGCCAGTACTCTAGATTCCTTCTAGGAGATATGCCCAAGGGTGGAATTTTGTCCAAAGGCAAAATTCTTCTTTCCTTTGCTAATAATCCACTTAAACAATCATAGTAAATTTAGCACTGTAGCACTGTCCTCCCATTGTTCATAGATTTGCTCTAGTGCGCCCACTAAGGTCTCCATTGTCAGACTTGTTGTTACTGTGTTTGGCATATCGAATACGTCACAGGTAGCTTGCCAGGCTTTGCTGTGTGGGCGAGATACTCTCAGTAGCTTGCCGGGCGCTCCAAGAGGGGCAGAGGAATCGAATCCAGGTCAGCCGAGTCGGCCATGTGCAAGGCAAACGCCCTACCACTGTGCTATCGCTCCAGCCCAAGGCAGAAGTAAGGAGGATTTATTTTTCTGCTTATTTTGCATTGTGCTATTTGTTCTTGCTTTCATCTAACTTTAGACATGCAAAAGTAATCACATTCTAGTTTGCAATGATCTTGATACACAATATAATGATTAATACTGTCCTTTGAATTTCAAAGTATCTCATTCTCACTAATAAACAGCTGTATATTCTGCTAGCTGAAATCTGAACTCAACATACAGGATTTAGAATTAAGTGAAATAAAAAGCTAAAATTATGGAGAGCTAGAACAAGGGTTTAAGCATTTGTTTTCCACACAGCCAACTCCAGTTTAATCTCTGGCATCACATGTTATTGGTTCTGGAAGCACTGTCAGGAGTGAGTCCTGAGTACAGAACCAGAAGTAAACCCTGAGCAATGATTGTGGCCCCAAAACAAAACAACAATAATATAAAGAAAAACACTGAAGCTGTAACAAATATTATCAGAGAAAAACTAGATATACAAGATGTACTATAAACAGTGTATCTGTCTTAACTGATTCAGAAGTGCAATGAGATAAATTAAAAATATGGCATTACAATTTTGCAATTCAATTCAATTGCATCATTACCTTTTAATATAAGTACAAACGTTTTATGCATATTTTCTTTTCTAAATGCTTCTTCTGTTTTCATTAGCATCATTCAAGTTCGTAAATTATCTAGCATGTTCCCCTCCTTCTTGTATGAAATAATCATTTGGAATTTTTAAAGTATCAGACAACCACTCACACACACACACACACACACACACACACACGAAAGCAAAAATTTAAAGCAATGGTTTTTCACAATATACCATTCTATTAATTTTTTTAATTTACATTTTAATAAACTTCATGGAGAAGCCAAACCTAATTTCCCAAAAGAAAAAAGAAAGGAAAATTTTTGGACATGCCAGTTAGTCCCAGTATAGTTTAAGGAAAAGTATTAACTCACATATAACCAGCAACAATAGGCTGATTTCAATCTTCAAATATTAAATATTTTGACTTAAAGAATATCCCCATTGGAGTCAGACATAATGAAATTAATGGAATCTCAAAGGCAGCGGCCATACAGAGGAAACATAGTTTATGTTCTTTAAAATAATTTATAATTTTGATGTCATATCACTACTACACTGCGACCATTTTGCACTTGCTACAGACTAGCATAAATAAAGGTAGGGGGACAAAAATACTTTTAAAAACCATATCTATTTTCATCTTATGAAACAACAGCCACATGATTTTACCAAGAAAACACATTATTAGGTTACTTCCTTTAAAATTCAAGTTCCATCATCTTAATACATAAACACACTTGGACATGAGATTTTAAAAAACCACACATACACACAAGCTCTAGCTAGAGCTATAATAAACAAATTCCTTTTATAAACAAAATTTTAACTGAAAAGCCACAGTAGATGGGTGGGGGGGTGGGGAGAAGGATATTACTTGGTAAAATCCAGTGACATCTACAATAGTTTTACAGCACATTTAAGCATTCTAGGGTTTTATATCTTCACCTGCCTTCTATTTCTTAGTTGCTCCTTAAAAAATTTTCAATTACAAATACAGATTTGACCTCAAGCTTAGTCCTGACCTTGAGTGCCAGGAAAAGCAATACATTTCAAATTTCTCTGATTACAATCTTAATTTTAAAATGGTTTACAACACAATGCCCATCTAAATGGGGGAAAAAAGGAAGAAAAAAGCAGCAATTATAAACCAAGTAATTATACTTAACAGGTATATATGAGAGGTGTTTTTTTAGGATGATACCTAGAATGCACTTGCTGTGAGTCTCTTCAATAATTAAACTGACTTAGATCAACACTACCAAGGTAAGAATATAAGGGGCACACATTTACAATACTGCTAGCCTTAAAAGTAGTAAAGCAAAAGAAAATATTTCAAATAGCACATGCACATCTTACAGAACTTCCACTGAACTATCAATGGCTTCTATGCAATGTGCCTCTTTTCTGTAACAATGACCAAGAAAGGAAAAATGATATTAAAATGAACGGTACTGAACTGAATTGTTTGAAGCCAGTGCCCCATATACGGGGAAAAGTGCATTTAGTTCAGCAGCAATACAGCACAGTGTGAAGATATTGTGCTTAGATGCAGATATTTCAGAATTGAAAGATGTACAAGGCAAGTCAAGATATAAAACCATAGTACACTGTTAAATAACCTTGAAACATATATATATTGCAGTGTTCAAAGAAAAACATTCATTTCATTATACAAGGATAGGGAGAAATCCTTAAAGTTACCTATTGTAGTTTATGATATAATAAATACAGGTCTATATAGCATTGTATATACATTTATAGAATGTGGTTGTTTATGTGTAATTTTTTCCAAATTATTGTTTTTGTGGATCTGCAACTTCCAGGAACAAAACTCATTTGTTCTACAAGTTTTTCTTCCCCCTAACTAAGCAAAGATATTTATACTTGAAAAGGTCTCAAAAACATCTCCCGAACAAGACTCACAACTGATCTGAGAAACATAATTAAAGGAATTTTAGAATTTTTTGTTATCTTTTTACTTTGCCAGTTGTTTCAACAAGCAAATTATCTTTTAATATTTAATCCAGATGATGCAAATTCGTTAGCAGAGATATAAACTCTAGATTTGATTGATTAAAGCAGAGCAAATTAAAAAATTCATGATTTACTCTGACTGTAAACAATATACAAAATTTAAATCTCAATTTCAAAATAAGTTAAGGAAAAATTCTACCTTTAGGGCCTAGAGTACTATAAAGACCTGACAATTGGCAAGGGGAAAACATGTATGATAAGTTGCAACAAAATTGTCATTTTTTTGCTAAGGGAAAGTATCTAACTATACTACCTCTGTCCCTTAAATTTTATAACTTCATAATTTGTTGGCAAATGTTTTAAGCAAATGGCATATCAGATTACACAACTGAAAAACATCCATCAAGTTCAGCAAAGAAAACTTATATAAGCCTTTTTGTACAGAATTAAAAAAAAAATCTAAATGGCTATGATTCCTCTATTAGCATAAACACATAATGCAGTCTTTATAAATCTGCCAAATATATCAATATCTACATAAATAGATACAGATATAGATA
>JAOXYA010000021.1:23239717-23250256 GCA_028565675.1 Sorex palustris | reverse complement strand
AACATAGATGAGAAGAGAGAGAAAGCATCTACGATGTATCACACAGACATAAGCAGTATCATCATTTACATTATTAACCAGAATTAACCAGTTATAGAATTACTTATATAAATGAGCACATCATCACACACTGACCATTTTTACTAAAAATATGTGTGATTCCCCTTATATATTTAGAACAAAGAAAGAAGAAAACCTCAGAAACGTATCATCTGTGCCGGGAACATAAATTCCTTATCTACTCCAAATAGAAATTCCTGAAATAGTGAAGATATAAATGTAAATAAGCAGAGCTATAACAGTATAAGAAAACAAAGGAGACTAATTATGTAACATCAGAAACGAGTTCTTAAGCAAGACAGGAAACCAAGAAGTCTTAACAAAATAATCTAGAAACATTGAAAACTCCAACATCATGAAAGAAGCATAAAGTTTAGAAGCAAATACGTTAAAAGTAAAGGGGTGGGGTGAAATATTTATGGTATTGAACAGCCAAGAGATAACTGTCCCTAACGTCAAGCTCTATCTCTGGCACCACTGCACCTCCTCTGCCCTACCCTTACCCACAGACTCCAAAACATTGTCCTTTCTTCCTGCCTATAAAGGTCCCTGCCTAGTGTACAGAGTGCCTTCAAGTAAGAATAACTTGAACATCTAAATAGAAAAATAGGCAAGGAGTATAAAGAAGTCACAGAAGGAAAGCAGATGACTGATACATATGAAAAGATGTCCAAGTTCATAAGTGTCAGAGAAATGAAAAGAACTTTAGAGTGAAATTAACCTAATTCTAACAAGAATACCTAGGCACGAATACTCAGACTGCTAATGTTGATTAAACTGACACAATTTGGGGGAGGAAAATCATTTAGTAGAACCTAATAGGTATACTGAAAATGTATGCACTTTTTTAAAAACTAATTTATTTTGGTTTGGTGGCCATACCTGGTGATGTCCCAGGGTTACTCCTGGCTCTGTGCTCAGGAATTTTAGTCCTGGTGGTGCTTCCAGGAGCATATGGGATGCCCAGGATGCCACATTAACTGCATGAAAGGCAAGCACACTACCCACTGCCCTATGATTCTTTAACGCAGAAATTCTACTTTTGAGACTCTTTCCTACAGAAATAATAAACATACATGTCCATTGCAGCAAGTTTCATAATAAAAGACCTTTGATATGGGTTTTAGTTACCATATATTTCTATTAGAGAATATTACGCAGTTGGTTTAACAGAGTAGTATTTTGTGGGTTTGAAATAATGTATGTGAGGGACTTTGAATTTTTCAAAAGCAAATTGCAGATCACTATGTACAATAGTATTCTGGTTTGTAAAACTGTGCTTATGTGTATGTATTAGTTTACACTTAGGGAAAGTCTAAACATTTTAAAATCAAAGTATTAGTAAGGTATGTCTGGGGAGGAAGACTTCATCTTTTTCACATACCTTTAATGCAAGTAAATTATGATGTTCATATACAAGTTTCTTTCAGTTTATAGAAATTGTCACTTGCCAAGTTCAAATGACAGAGTTTACTGAGTGGCAGAACTAGAACCCACATTATTCCGTGTTATTCCATGTTAGCCCATGTTAGCCAAACTACTCTCTAGGTGTGAAATTAGTAAGAATAACTTACAGAATTTTTTCTGGGCTCTTAAGGATCTTGGCAGACAGGCTTAAGCCTATGACTAGCCCTGAAACCATTTCTTATGAGTTGTGGTGGAGTCAGAGATCACGGTGGCAGTAGAAGGATAAGGCCTAAAATCTGCCCCTGTTTGTAGAGCCTCAGACTTCCATAGAAGTTTCCATAAGGTGATCACTGAGATGCCCAGAGGGTCTCTCTGGTATGCTTTCTTTTTTGCGAAACCATTACACAGTCTAGACTCTAGACTAAATTAGACCCAGAGCTGTGGCAGCTGCTGACAGGGTGTGCTGGCTTCAGCTGCCCGGGGCACTGCAGTTTCCCAGCTGGCTCCTCTGAATGGTGAAGCCATCAGAAAAGAGAAGCTCTGGGGCCAAAGGAAGCAGCAAAGTGTGTGACTTGCTTAGCTTGCGGAGAGGACAGTCCGCCAGGCCTCGTGCCCGGAGCCCTGAGCCCAGACATCATGGCACCACCTTAGTTATACTCAGCACAGGAAGGAGAAGCTCCCTGAGTACAGGCAACTTGTTCTGGGAAACCGTTCACCTCCTTGTTTCCCTCTGCAGGTGCTGCTTTGGGCTAACTGGCCTCTGGCCTGAACCAACACAACAGAGCGGCTCTGTCCTGGTTACTTTCCAGGGCTTGGCTTCTCCCCTGCTGGTCTTATGGTGCTCACCTGAGTTTGTTCTTCTTCATACACCCTCCTGAACTTCTCAACAGGATGCCTCTCTGTGGTGGCAGCCCAGCAAAGGGGACCCCCCCCAAATAAGGTGACTCAGGGAACTGCCAGGGCTCTTTGACGCACCACCTATAGACAGGCACGTACAGGAGGGTGGAGCACCAGACCTGTAAAGTTTCCTGAGGACAGGGACCATAGTGGCTTTGCCCACCAGCTGGTCCCACAGGGCCTTGAATCTAGGAAGACCCTAACAACTCGTTGCTAACTGTATACTGAATGAATCAGCGTAAACTCCCTTCTCTGCTCCGGAGACCCGTGGAAGTCATTGCAACACAGCTGAGAATCTTCTGAAACTTGGTCTGCAAATCTTTCCTGGGAAGATTCAGAGAGGAAATAGATTCAGTTTTGCAGGCAAGAAGCAAAATGGAGGCCATATCTGAGGCTCTTTAAAAAAAAAAAGTTTAGGAGAAAAACAAATTCTTGAGACTTATGGATGACACTTAAAATATAATATCTGAATACAATTTCCTTAATAATATAGGTCTCCAGGTGCGAACAATAAAGTACTGCCTTGAATAAAGGACTAGCATTGTGCTTAATGGGAGTTCACAGTTGGGATCTTCTATCATCAAAATCTACTACAAGTATGCATCCGTTGATACATAAATGCGATATGAGTGACAAGATTTTATTTCATCTTTGAGCAATGAATTTCATATAATTTTCATATCATAAAATGATTCTTTTCATGTAAAAAAAAATGAAGCGCAGCTCTCAGTGGGGTGGATGTCGCTTCAGGGGCTCCTTTGTTAATGCCTGTTCTGGAGAACACGCCTGTAATCCAATACAGGGAGAAAAATCTTGTTCTCTGTCTTCTGTAAGTCCCCTTATCCCCCTCCCACTCCCCCAAGTCCTAACGTTCTAAAGCCTGATGATTTCCAAGCCACTGTCATTCCCTTTCTCAGTGTTCTTTTCTTTCCTTCTCAAAGAGGAACACACAAACTGAGTCAGACAACCCTCAAGGAGGAGGTCAGGGAGCTTCGTTATTGCCTAAGTTCCCCAGGATGGCAGCCTGGAGTCGGAGCCATGCTGAGTCCTTCCTCTCCCAAGGATAGCGTTAGGTCTTTGCTAACCACATGAAAACCACTGGGAAGGGCTAACTAGGGGCTCCGTCTCCAGCACAAACCACAAAGAGAAGGAAAGCCTCAGAGGTCCTGAGTTAATGGGAAATTGTTATCCTTTCCTTACCCAGCCTTGCACATAAAGGGAACAAACTGAAATGCCTACAATTTTGTTGAATCCTGAAAAGTACACTTTTCTGGAAAAGACACTGACCACAGCCCAGAATTCAATGCCGGCAAAAACAACACAAATAGTGACCTAAAAGAAACACGCTTTATGTAAACAGAGAGGATTAAGGAAGGCAGGGAGTTATGAGAACATCAATCCTTCATTGACTCATTAATATATTCAACAAATATTTTGCAAGGGTATGTTTCATGCCACGCACCGTATTAGGCCCTGGGCAGATTGCAGAAAACAAGACTGACACAGTTTCTGCTCTCTTGGAGTTTACAGTATGTCAAGAGGTGTTTGCTGAAGTCAAGCATGTTGTGGCGTATTACTAAGGATTCCTTCAACTAAAATGATTGCATGGTAAAATAGCAGGGAAAGTGGGCTAAATTAAGCCAGAATTAAGCTCAAGGTCAGGGTGTAAGACCCCAAATTCAAATAGCCAGCATTATATACCCCCTAATGATGCATCCAAACAGCACTGCAGAACCAAGCCCTAGAATGGAACTATCAGACTTCATTGGCTTAATGTTACTGGGAATGGCTGCCAGTCTCCTTGTGAATTAATCAATTTTAGCAACCACCCATCCCAGTGAATTTAATTAACAACCAGGTTACTTTATGATCAGACCTCAGAATCATATATTTCCATTAAGAATCTCTGAGAGATAAATAGAATGCAACTTCAAAAGTACCTAATCAGGGCATCCTTTTTGGTGAGTGGCCTTTTTTTGGCATTAGAGTCACAGGCAATACAGTTTGGGAATGGCCTCAAGACCCCTGGACACATCTGGGTAGGTTGTGCACCAGACAATGTGAGTAGGACCCCACTTACAGCAACTCTCAGGTCACATGACTGCCGCTTGAGCCTCTGAACTGAGATCTCTCTCACAGCACAGGTGGGAGAGGCCGGTGCTCCCAGCAGCTGGGAAAAACTCCCCTCCCAGCAGTGGAAGTCAAAGGGAAAGAGGTCAGGAGCCACCTTTGTGAGGTAGGAATGTCAGAGATCACATATAAAGGAACAGCCAAATGGCAACAGAATTCTAAATAAAGCAACTTTGGAAAAAGTATTCCAAATGAAAATGATTTTCTACCCCTACCTGGCCTGACTCCCAACCAATTTTGAGAGTAGAAGCAAAGTATTTCAAGTGTTGTAAAGGTTCAGAAATATTGCCTCTCCAGACTTTCCAGGAATTACTTAAATATGTACTCTACTAAAAACACACATATACAATGTGAGAGAAATAAAGGTCCAGTTTCCAGGAAGTCAAAAGTGCCACACAGGCCAGAACCAAAGGACATCTAAGGTAGAGCTGGGGAAGTCTGTGGACACAGTTTTGTGGCACCAGAGGGCACCTAGTCTTCTGGACAAGGAAGAACGTGTAGAAGAGGAAAAAGGAGTCCCAAAGGGAGGAGTCAGGCCAAAACAAATAAACAATACAAGAACAAAGCCCCAAACCAAGAAATTATTTGACCCTGTGGAAAATTCTGTTTACCAAACTGTAAATACCTACCCATGGGTCGAAAGGAAACTAACAATAAGAAAAAAAAAGAGGTAATTATTAACTGAAAAAAAAGAGAGAGAGAAACCCTCTAAGAAAGGCAACGTGACCACAGTTGCTACTTGACTCAGAAGTGATTCATATCTATTCAGCAACAATAACCCCAACAGGAATATTGATTTAGAAGAGGACGAAGAGAGGCTGGGAGGGGAGAAAGTGAGCCAGCCCCAATTCTTGTCTGTCCTCCCAGGAAACAGTGGATAGTGGCTAAAATTCATTCGTCAAGAATGACTGCACCGTGTGCTTATTTATTGATGGGAAAATGAAGAGAAAGCTGAAATAGTAGGGAGAGGCTGCACGTCAGACAGAGGTGGGGAGAGAGCAACCGGGCGTGCAGGAACTGTCTTTTTGGTTATGCCTTTTAGCAGATTTGATTTTTTTATGTTAAGCACGCAGTTATTTTTTTCCCCTTTAATGGAGATGGTAGGCTATTAACCAGCTTGTCACTGGCTAAGTGGCTCATTCCGTTCACCTGTTTCCAAGCAGACACAATTATAGCTCATGGACTAGTTAAATGATAAATTGCCTAGATCTCTGCTACTCATAAACAAGAGCAGAAACGGTGAATGTCGAACCGAGGAATAAAGGTTTGCTGCTTCACCATTCTAGCTGTTCTGGTCCACTGACCAGAAGCATGGGCTTTACCTGGGAATTTGTTACAAAATGCACAATCTCAGACAACACCCCTGGCCTAGTCCCTAGATCAGGGCATCCTAAACCTCTCCTGTCCCATTGGAAACCCTTTTGGCCTGAGACACACGACAAGGGGGACCGTTTCCAGAAACACTGCAGAAACTTGGTTGGTTTTGAATTCATTTTTGGTGCTTGTGTGTTCAGAATCCTTTTACGGTTGCCAGCTTTTTCCCAACCTTCACATTCAGTCACAGTCCACAGTATAAGAAGTGAGGTCCTAGGTGACTCATGTACACAGTTTGTGGTAGACAGGGGATAGTGGCAGGGTAAATGGCGTGGGGTAGGGTGGGGTGGGGATGTCCTCCTACCAATGATACCAGTGTACAGGCCCAGGATGGAGTCAATGACGGTAGATCAAGAGGATTGCTAGGAGACATTTAGGTGTCTCTGGGATGTAGAAGTCCTAATCCACCTTATACAAATCCCACATTGAAACAAAACATAAATCTATATTTGAGTTGAGTTGAATTCCAGGGAACTAGTTGGCGTATGTCATAACATGTGGATACTTAAAAACTAAACATCAATTGAAATCAACAAAAGGGGGCCAAAGAAATAGCTCTACTATTCAGGGGGATGCAGTGGGAATGGATGTGAATGCTGACATGACATGCCTCTCCCAGCACTGCTGGATGTAGTCCTGGAGGCCCCTGACCACCATTGGGTGTGACCCTAGTGGCACCACAAATCCTGAGCATGGTACTGCCCAATCTAGTTGGATGGTATATCTAGAAGTGCCCCCCTGGGACCCCTAGGCACTTTTTGGAGGTCCCCAACATAAAAATAAATTATAATCAATAAATAATAAAAAGAAATAGAAATCAAATAAAAATTTATCTTATAAAGATAAGTCAGATAAAATCAGTAAATATTAAAAACTCAACAGAAAATTTACTCAAAGACTAGAGTATCTGCTTTGCAGGCTGAGGCCTGGACTCAAACCCAGTGCCCCACAATCCCCAATCTCGAGAGAGAGATAAGAAGTCAGGAGTAGCCCTGAGCACTGCCAGACCTGTCCCAATGCACCTCCACCCTTAAGAAAAGCTATGTAATGGGTGATGTTCAGTATTTCTAAAAAGTGATGCTACATTGCATTTCACACGTGATAGGTCTTTTCAGGGCTGTGGGGATGCTGCATTGAGGAGTCTGTCTCAATTCTTTGTAGATACCTAGATTCTGGCTTTTGTGTTGTTCAGTTCTGCTTGGCTTCCTCTTCAGACAGGCTCTTGCCTTGTTTCAAAAGTAGGACAGATTGCC
The DNA here is from genome assembly GCA_028565675.1 of Sorex palustris. Lineage (NCBI taxonomy): Eukaryota > Metazoa > Chordata > Mammalia > Eulipotyphla > Soricidae > Sorex > Sorex palustris. Next base: position 23,243,135 of record JAOXYA010000021.1, on the reverse strand, counting down.
ACCTAGGTTTCTAATAATAGTTCCCTAGCAGTTCTCAAAGAATTTTTGTTAATATGCACTTTTGTGATCAACAACTAACCAGAGTAGAAAACAACATCAAACATTTAAAAATGTAAAAATGTACACTGGTCAAAGGATGGATTAGTCAGATAAAATTATGTGAACATTATGTGACTGAAACCCAATCATGAGCAACTTTGTCACCGTGTCTGTCACTGTGATTCAATTAAAAATAAATAAATAGATTTTTAAAAAGAGTTTTATATAGAGATCTTAACTAGGTTGAACATGTACTCAGTTCAGATGATCTCAATTATACCTAATTCTCAAGAATTCAGCAATTCCCATAGACAGGAAAAGGGGGAAGCTTCCCATTGCTCATATCTAGCTAGTGCATCAGCCCTTCTGACCCCCTCCACCCCAAAGCATATTCCTTTAAGATAATGATAATTAGTCTATTACAATGTTAACATTAATACCGCTGTATGATACTTTGCATTTCATCACCTCACAATACTACAAAGACAAGTAGGATAAGAGGGTTAATAAAATGGACAATTGTGACATTTTTACCATGAGATTTCCCCAGTGGAAATGACTTTTCTTTTCCTATAGGTATGTGGCAGAAAAGACTGTGGCCAGTTTGGTGCCACCGTTTTAATTCCTTGCAAGGTCAGGAATTTTACTCACCATCACTTTACAACATCAGAGCAAATGTCAACAGAGAGGAAAAGGCACAAAATATTTCAGTGTTACTGAGCCAGGCTGTGACTCAAGTGGGAGTCAGAGGCCCTGCATGTATGAGACCTCGGATTCGATCTCTGGTAGCAAGAGGCCCCCAAGCATTGCCACAGCAGCAGGAACCTCACTACTATTAGAAAATAGTTTTGACCTCAGGGGACCCCCCTGCCCCACCTGAGAGCATCATGGAGCCCCCCCCAGAGAACTACAGGCTGCACTTGGAGAATCGCTGACTCATACCTAGTGACCCCAGAAAGGGCCTGTCTTCTGATGGTTCTGGTAGAAATCATAGTGGAGGATCTGGGGCCTGTTCCTCTCCCTGAACCATCACTCTGAGGAGGAGGAGCCTCTCTGCTTGGTCAGGACTGGATAGTGGGAACATCTTTCAGAAGGATGAGGGCACATGGGCCCATCCAAAGTGTGGGGAAGGACCCCCTGAGGAAGGAGTGCCGTCTCCCAGGAAGAGGCGGGAAGGGGAGTACACAGGGCAACCCCACCTGCTATAGTTGTACAGGGTAAGGGTGGTTGTCAGTTCAGTGCCAGCCAATTTCAGGAGGAGAGAGCAAAGCCGAGGAGGAGATGTCCTGGGCCCGAGCCAGGAATCCCTAAGGGCACCAGATCCTACTACCAGCTTGTCAATAGGTACATTCAACCCCACAGGCACAACCAAGTAACTCAGGTTTGCCTTAGCCATGCCTGAGTAGGGCGGTTGCTCCATTTTGTGGCCCTGCCAGCAAAGCAGGAGCCGCGACTATTTGTCTTCTCTCTTGGTTAGCTTGACTCAGGAATCAGAAATACGGAACCTTCAGAGGTAAAGGATGGTCCAGAAAGAGGGGGTTCTGAAGATAGAAGCTGAAGATGGAGGACTCCTAGTGGCATCATGCAACAGTTTGCAGATTTTTTTTGAGAGGGGGATTGCTCTCAAGTAGTGCTCAGTGAGCTAGAGTTTGTGTGAGGGGCATGCTTCCGACAACACTCAGCCAATTGGTTCAATGCTTGGGCTGATGATGCCGACAGTTCTGGGGTCCTCAGGGATATACTCAGGGATGCTAGGAGACCATGTGGTGCTGGGAACAAAACTCAGATCCCTGTGCATCTCCACCTTCCTGACCCTGTCACCATCTCTCAGTCTTGCTATTGAGGATTTAAAATGGCATCCACTCAAATGTAATTCTGCCGGTCTAGGACTTTTTTGGTTTTGTTTTGGGGCCACATCTGGCAGTGCTCAGGACTTGCTCCTTTCTCTGCACTCAGGGACCACTCTTGGAGATGCTCAGGGAGGCAGATGGGATGCCAAGGGTTAAACCTGCGTTGTAAGTGTGCAAGACAAACACCCACCTGCTGTACTATCACTTCGGCCCCTGAGCCCAGGACTTTTCCCATTTACCATTTAAAACTTTCCTATTCTACTTTGTTTAGCCTTAGAATTCTGGACCCACTCCATATGGACTCATCAAGATCATTCTGGGGGCCATTCTCACTCTGAAAATACACTTTTGGTTTCCTTAATGGCATTCTTCCCAGGCTTCCTCCTAATTCTCCGTGTTGTCTCATCTTCCTTTGCTCATCCCTTTAATGAGAGGAGTCTTGGGGCTCCTGGCCATAAATCCTCCTTTCTTCTCTGTAGGCAACGTGATCTGTCCTGTGCTCTCAGTGACGACCATGTTTCTTTCCTAAAACTGCAGTAAAAACTCCCCCTCCTCCCTTCTGCACGCACAAAAACATTCTTTGTGTGCTAAGTCGCCTTCTATTTTCCTCAGGGCTGGGATAATCAGAGCAATTGGTACCCCACTGGTACCAAGACTCGCACAAACCCATGCATACACTGGGGATGGAAGCACATGATCTGGTCATTCATTCACATGTCCAGACACTGTGTGTTGGTTGGGAGGAAAGGGGGAGCTCAGAATATACACCTGTTTATCCATCTTTCAGATACAGATGATCATTTATGTGAAATGTGTATGAAAGCATTTGGAAAGACCCTGATCCCAGCCCTTTGAGAACATGTGATTTCTCCATAAAACTAAATTGAGTAAATAAGTTGCTCTATGTGCCAGTCACTGGCAGTTAAGTGTTGTGACGGACACAAAGGTGGAGAAGCCCAGATGTATTCCTTGGAGGGGCTGGAAGAGCGACCTTGTGAGAATCGGTTTATGAACCCCACACTGTCCCGTCCTAGCGTGCTGGAGCCCTGGAGTGAATCTAAAGGAAAAGGATGGAATGCACATATTTTTGTACACACAGTTTCTCACATCCTCACTTTCCTGAAGTCAGGGTGCATGGAACAAGTAATTTGATACAAAGACACAGTGTCAGGATCTAATTGGCAGCATTGTTTTCTTTCCTTGTGCACAAAATAAAGGTTGGAATCGTGTTGCCTTAGACTAAAGGCAACATATTATTTAGTTCTGTCAAAGAACATTGAAATTGAATTTGTAACCCATAGCAACATCTTCTCAAACCTCAATTTCCTTCTCTTTTTGGTTTCCAGCCCTCCAGTTCCCTACAGCTGCCAAGAAGGCCTTAGTTCTCCATCCTTCTCTCTCTGTCTCTCCTTCCTCTCCACCAAAACACAACAGAGCTTCCTGACACCCCCTGGAAAGTGCGCCCTCTCTTTCCTTCTTCCCTCCCATTCCTCCCCACCCCCCCCCCCCCCTCCCCCTCCAACAATCCC
>JAOXYA010000021.1:23167740-23180646 GCA_028565675.1 Sorex palustris | reverse complement strand
TGTAGTTCCAGGGATTGAATCTGGGTCAGCCACGTGCAAGAAAAGCACCTTATGCACACTGCACTTTCTTTTTACACAAGCTGGGTTTTGTATTAAAAAAAAATGTCAAACTATCAATTAAACTATGTATCAAGAATTTATGTCAAATGAATAAAAAAAAACAAATTTGACAGCAGATACATGAAATTTTCTGACGCTTAAAAAAATTTACTTTTGGTAATTTGGTAATTCACATCACAGTGGTAGGGCGTTTGCCTTGCACGCAGCCAACGTGGCTGACCCGAGTTTGATTCCTCCGCCCCTCTCGGAGAGCCTGGCAAGCTACTGAGAGTATCTTGCCCGAAAGGCAAAGCCTGGAAAGCTACCCATGACGTATTCGATATGCCAAACACAGTAACAACAAGTCTCATGATGGAGATGCTCCTGGGCCCGCTCGAGCAAATCGATGAACAATGGGAGGACCGTGACAGTAATTAATTTGGTAATTAAACATACACATTTATACTAGCTAGAACTAGCAAAAGACATTCACCTTAAATTTTCTCTACAGGGTAGTATTCCAAATTGCTTATAAACTACTGTCTGAGTAGTATTAGACTACATTAGAATAAGTAATTAAGATGGGGGCAGGAGGGTGCATTTCCAGCAATTCTAGGCCAGCTGTGCTTGTGGCTCGGTGTGAGGACCTGAAGACGCAATGGTTCTTCCAGGGCCCCATGGAGCCAAGGACTGCCCAGGTGACCCCAGGTCACTCCAGGGCTGTACCATAGCAATGCTCAGGGGATGGGGAGCTTGTAGTCCTGGGCATCAAACCAGGGTTGGCCACATGCATGGTGTAATTTAACCCCTGTATTATCTTTCTGGCCCCAGTAATTAAGATTTGAACAAGAAAAGATATCACAAAGCCCATGCAGGAGTTCTGTTTTCCAAGGGGACTCCTCAGAAATTGGAGCGGTAACAGAGCTGAAGTGTAGAAAAGGAGAAATTTTGCCACATCTTCACAGACTTCATCTTGCCCTCAGGAAGTAAAGAGACCTGCGTGTGAGACTTGGAACTACCTGGAAGGCCAGGGTAGAGAGAGAGATTGTTCTAGAAACCATCAGAAATCTGAAGGCAAGTCACATTTGATACCTCTGACCTTCCACAAACATCAATAACTCCCTTTGCTGCACTTTTATTAATGTGAATGTTCTGGGTACCAGTATTGGTGAGAATGAACCTATCAGAGAAACAGACCAGGGTGGCCCCTCCAGGATCCCCACAAGAACTAAACTCCAGGGTGACTCAGAGGAGAGCCAGGCTGTGTTCTGGAAGCAGTCGGCAGGAGAACTATTTACAGCCTGCGAAGGCCCCTGCAGAAACCCAAAGACTCTGTCTATGATGATGTGATGTGGCAGCCAAGGACCAAGTGCCCCTGCTTGTCTGAAAGCAGCAGCTCCAGTGGAGATGAGTGCCTCTCCCCTGGCCACACACACAAACACACAACCAGGGAACACTGCTCAGCAACTGTCAGGGACCCATCTCTGTCCAACACAAACATGGAAATGAGAAGCTGGGACTCGCCCAGAGTGAAAATCAGCTTCCAGTCAGCCCAGCCTGTGCGGGACAGGTGGTGGGAAATGGGTTCCAGGCCATTGGTGGGTTGAGATTTTGAAGCACTTTAGTTGTTTTCTGGACACTCATTTCCAGAATCCTGCAACTCTTTGTCATCTGGCTTAAAACAGAGTTTTGAAAGCAGCAAGTGGAGTTTTGCTTCACCAACAATAGTGATCTTCTGAAGGCGGAATCCTGACTCTTCCTGGTTTCACTTTATAGAGTGTCTGTAAATGTGGCTATACATGGAATCCAACATATATAGCCCTGGCACAGGGCTGCAAGAAAGAACTTGTGGAAGAAAATGCACTGACATCTTTTGGGGCTTAGGGACCCGGGGGACCAGTGCAATGCATGTATCAAATACTTCTTTTCTATTTGCATGTTCGGTAAAAAGAAGCATTTTAAACGCAGAAAACAACAGGACTGTTTGTGTAAGCAGAGTTGACCCAGTCCTCATAGAGTCTCTCACAAAGTAGCCTTGGTAATAGGAATCACTGTGGCTTCTCTTCTGAGCTCAGGATTTAAAGGCAGGGAAGCAATCAATCATTTCTCCCATACAGTCACCTGATATTTATTTATTTTTGCTTTGTTTGGGGGTGACACCTCATGGTACTCAGGGCTTACTCAAGGATCCTTGCTCAGGGATCACTCCTAGGAGTGCTCAGGGAAATGCCAGGGATTGAACAGGGTTGGAAGCATGCAAGGCAGCGCCTTCCTTACCCACAGGACTAGTGCTTGCTATTTAAAGGAGCCATGCAAATTCTCCTTTGGGTGCAAAGAGACAGTACAGGAGATCATGTGCGCCTTGCACGCTGCTGGCCCCAGTTCCACCACCAGCACAGCATACTTCTCAGTGTGGATATGACCCTCACCCTGCCCCGGGACCCTCAAAGTAAATAAAGTCTCTCTAGAAGGATGTAAATATCTGGCCATTGAAGCAGGAATTGGTGGAGTTGATTTTGTCCCTGTCCTCCAGATATCTTCTGTGTCAGGAGAGATATTGCATGTCTACAGTGCAGCTTTGCCTGTGGAAGCCTGCTTCAATTCCCACCACTGCATGGTTCCCTGAGCACCACTGGGAGTGACACACCCCAGAGCAACAGTGAACTGAGAAAAGCCCTGGGCATCACTAGGAGTGGCCCCCAAACAACAACAAAAAGATAAAACTAGTCCAGAGACACCTTTTTCTCTGCTGAGAAAAATCCTCCAAACATCTGAGGCCATCCTGGGAGACACTGTCTTGGTGCAGAAGAGATCAGGTGCTCCATGGATGTGGTGGCTAACAGAGGTCTGAGAGATCCCTGCCACCTCAAGGCAGCCTTAGGTCCTTAGGGATAGGAGGAGAGGATGGGAGAGACCTTACCCAAGAGAGAACAGCCTGAAGCTCCCCACTGGGCAGGCAGCAGGGACCAACGGTGCAATCGAGGTTTCTCAAACCTGGTTGCCTAGGCTGGAATCTCACTGTCCCACCGCCCAGTGGGACAAGGCACTCAGTCTCTCCCGTCTGTGTCCACATCTCACAGGATTATTGCGGATTCAATGAGCTGACACATGCTCAGGGCGTGTTAAGCGCCTCATGGGTGTGGCGATTGCTCACATCATCATCCCACCACATCCCACATGGGCGACGCTCTCCTCTGGCTGCCAGTGCAGAAAGCAAAAATGTGTCTGTGTTGATTCCCTTCAGGCCTGAGACGGAACTCCCCAGGTCTTGGAGGAAATTGCCTTAGAGCTCCTGAAAGTCTCAGGAATGGTCCTGCATCAGCAGGTCACACGTGCTGGCCCAGCAGAGATGCTCCTGGGAACTCTCACTCCAGGGTGACAGCAGGTGGTTGCGACAGAGGCACAGAGGGAGACTAAGACTGGTGGGAGTCATGGAGTGCATCCATAGCGCTAGGGAGCAATAGGCTCAGCCAAACCGGGTTCCCACAATGGGCTAAAGAAACTCTGTCTCCTTAACAGTCACTGTTAGCTCTTCCAGCCGGAAGTGTCCACATTCACTGTGATATACATGGTCCCACCTGAGCCTACAGGGCCACTCAGGCCTGAGCCTTGCTCTCCCGCTCGCTCTGGCCAATAGGTTCAGTGACACTTCACTTGGACACACACCATGGTCCAAGGTCTGAGGCATAATCCAAACCTCAGGTGTGAATTCCCTTGATCTTCCAAAGTCATTCATCTGGGGAGTTGTTGTCTTTGTGCTTAAGAGACAGCCTCGGGGAAGCCACGTGACCTGAGTCAGGTCACATGGCTACTGGGCTCTGGCTCCACAATCGGCACAGAGCCTGGGCACTCTGGTCAGTGTGAGGGGCTGAGACAGGGACAGTGGGAGCTGCCCCCTCCATGACCCTCCTCATGTTTGTTGTAGACGAGCTCATTGTCAGCAGCTCTTTCCTGCCCAACCCTCTAGCCCACCTGCCATTTGCTCCCATCTCTTTGTTTCCACCCCAGTCTCCACTGGCTTGGTGCTGGGGGTGTTTCAGAACAGGCTTTGCACAGAAAGATGCTTCCAAGGTCTGCAATGAGTGTGTGTTGGGTGTGTGTGTGTGGTGGTGGTGGGGGGGTGCTGGAGCCACCAGCATCCGCATCAGGATTCAAGGTGATGCAACTGGGGCGGTTCTGACAAATGAGGCAGCACTGAAGCCCACTGCAATCCCCCAACAAGGGTGCACACCCTGAGCTGAGTGCAGAAGTTAAAATACAGAGAACTCTTTCACCCACACTGGGCCAATGTGGAAGCTCTCTCCCAGGCTCCAGCACAAATAAACAGACGCACACAGGAAGTGGGCCTCCCTTCAGCCACGAGCCTCCTCCTGGCCTCTGCTTGGGCCCTGGACATCTCTCAACACCTCTTGTGTCCTTCCCGGCACCAGGAGGAGGTGCCTGGAAAGAAAGATGTTGGCAACGTTCAGCTGCAACCTGAACAAGATACAAACGCAAGCAAAACCCCACAGACATGTGCCCTGAGTAGGGCTCACTTTACTGTCAGCTCTACAGCTACCCCCAGCCCGTGCCTCCGGGACAGGCTCATGAGGGGAGTGGGGAGTCCCTGCTTCGGAGGAGGCAGAAGGGCACAAAACCAAGCGTGCTCTCCAGGCTCTGGAGGCAACCATTTTCCCAGGAGGCCAGCAAACACTCAGAGCACATGTATGGTTCATATTTCCAAACACATTTTCTTTTTCCCTCTCTCTTTTTGGATCAAGTTTTATAGGAATCAATTCACTTTAAGGAAACACCAAAAAGAGGGTCAGAGCGATAGAACAGTGGGTAGGGCATTTGCCTTGAGCATGGGTTCAATCCCTGGCATCCCATACGGTTCCCTGGGCACTGTCAGGAGTAGTTCCTGAGTGGAGAGTGAAGAGTAACCCCTAAGCATCGCTGGGTGTGACCCAAAAAGCCAAATAAAAAAATTAAAAATTGACCTTTAAAAAAAACATACACATACACACACGCACACCACACCAAAAAAGTCTAGGAGTACGTTTAGTTTTAGGAATTGAAAAGGGTTTCCTCTCTGCACCTTTCAGTACTCATGGAGCTGAATGAATGAACGTCTGACAACGTTTTCCTGCACTGTTCTGAGCTACAGCTGCATCCGCCGAGCACAACCTTTGCTGCACAAACACTTCAACAATGACACTGGCCACAGAGAAGTGGCTTCTGTACTCACATTTGTCCCTGGGGAAGCTGATGGCAATGCAGGATTGGGCTGAGCAAACGGCCTGGCTGGAACTGCCACATAAGAGGTCCCCAGATTTGAAGTATATTCTAAAGGAAAATTGCACAGATGGCATGAAAGTCTAGGCATGCACTTGATCTCCCAAAGTCATGGTTAAAACATAAGTGAAATAATTCCTCTGGCCATATTAATCAGTCATTGGTGGGCATATACCTCAAGGCTTGCTGTTAATCAGCAAAGCATTTTTAAAATCTGGAAATGTGGGAACCCCAAGCAGTGCTCAGGTCTTATAACCAGTGGTGCTGCAGGGGCCAGGCAGTGCTGGGGAGAGAACCCAGGTCTCCGGACATGCAAAGCAGGAGCAGCCTAGGATGCTGCCCGCCTCCTCCCTACCCTGCACCTGTCCAGCAAAGCTTTAATGTCTACAGTAAGTCAGAAAAGGCCCAAGTGTCTGGACAGTAAGTCCGATGCATTTGACTGACTTGGATCTGTTGGCTTTACAGACACAGCAGGGATGTTTGATCATTAAAGACAGCCAGTGGAGCCAGAGAGGCCCGTGGGAACTTACCCTCATTCCCTGCTGGGTTATAAACAGCCACGCTGTTGGGAGAGGTGCACAGCGGTCCCTCAGTGGAGCCAAGCAAACAGCGGACACCAGCACTGCAGAGGAGAGGAAAAAAGGAACCGGAGCCTTCATAAGTTGAACAAAGAATTGTCCTCTAGGCCATCAATGGTACTGCTAGGCACAGATGCCAAATAGCAGAGATGTTTCAATAAAAGTTTGCACGTGGATGCTCCTAGCAGCACTATTCTCCTTAACCCAATGAAACAACCCAAACATAGATCAAACAATGAGAGGATACAACAAATGTGGTAGATACATGTCCTGGAATATTATTCAGCCATGGAAAGGTCATATTGCTACAAGGTGGATGAACTCAGAAATAGGCTAAGTGAAAACAAGCCTGTCAAAAAGGCCATGTGTTTCATGATCCCACCGACATAAAATGTTTGTGTGTGTGAGAGAGAGAGAGAGGGAGAGAGAAAGAAAGAGAGACAGAGAGAGTGAGAGAAGAGTAGTAGATAGTTCTACTGAGGCAGGTGGGGAAAAAGAATGAAGAATGAGTGATATGGGTATGGAGGGGTGATAAAAATGTTCTAGAATTAGACTCTGGTAACAATTGTGCCACCCTGTGAATGTGTTAAATGCTACTGACTTTCAAATGGTCAAAATGGCAAGTGTTAAAGTAAATTTTATGGGGGAAAAAAGGTGGGGGGTGAGGGAAGCCATAAATAAGAGATTGGGTTTTTTTTTTACAATTGTGGTAAAACCCACATAATACGTAACTGACCATCTTAACCACTGTCATGTGGATCAGTCAGTGGCACTGTTCACGGTGGTCACATCATTCTGCGACCATCACCATCATCCATCTTGCAGGACTGCAAGTGTTCCTGTGAAGCACTGGCCTCCCGCTGTGTCCTGCCTCCACCCACCACCATCCTACTCTCTGTCGCTGTTAACACCACCACCCTAGTACCTCATATAAGTGGCATCCCATGCTATTTGTCCTTTTGTGATGGCTTATTTCACTCAGCATCATGTCCTCATAGTTCACCCATGTTGTAGCAGGTGTCAGAAAGTCCTTCCTTTGTAAGGCTGAATAATGTTCCACTGTGTGTATGTACCTCATTTTCTTCCCTGGTGGGTCAGGCAGTGGACACTGGGGTCGCTTGTACCTGTTGGCTGTCGTGAACAAGAAAGGGAGGCCTTCTGAATGTTCTCATTCTTGGACCCTTGACCCCCCGTCTCTTTGTCACTGGTGTAGGCATCTTCTCACAATGACAGCAGCCCCTGGATCACAGGTCCCTGGGGGTCTGCCCTGCCCTGGTGTTCAGCCCAGCAGCCAGGATCACATTCAGAGGAACCAGGACTCATCAGAACTTTGCTCCACTTTCCAAAGCCAAGCTGAGCTCTGGAGCTGGGGCCGGCCACTGCCCTGCTGCCTCCCCTGGTGCTCTGCTTTGGGACACTCCACGAAGGGCACTGCAGAGCTCAGTCCCTATAGGTGATGCTGAGTATTCCCAGGCCAGCACTGGGCCTTCACATTCACCTTTCCTTTGCTGGGACCCTGTGTTCACCTAGACCTTCTCCGCTCTTCCCAGGACCCCTGTGGTGTTCTCACTAGGACCCTCCTGAACACTTTGTTTGGAGGAGCCATACCCAGCAGTGCTCAGAGGCTACTTTTGGCTCTGTGCTCTTGAGTCACTCCTGACAGTGCTCCAGGGGACCATGCAATGCTGGGGATCAAACCCAGGCCCCCACCCCACACTCAAAGCATATACTTTGCCCATTGATCTTTTTCTCCTGCCCTCCTGAATATCCCGATTTAAAATAAAGCTTTTCCAGAACTATTTGGGAAAATAATGTCCTAGATAGCTATACACATAGCTTTCTTTGAAAACTGAGATGTTTTGAATTAAGTCTGCAATTACAAAGTTGATCCTTTTCAAAATATTATACTAACATCTCTACTATATCAAATAGGATTAAGAAATATGACTCGCTTGAATTAAATATTGGGAGCCTGAAAGTCATATGTATGAAGGTCACACCCTGCCCCACTGCACATCTCCACCTGCCCGTGTGCATGTGCACGCGAGCACGCACGCACACACACACACACACACACACAAAGTTCTGTCTTGCACATGAAAATACAGAAACTCATGTGCACACACTCAGACATGCAAAAAATGCACACACATACACAAAGACATACTTTGTGCCCCTGGCCTGATGCTCTTTTCTGCTTGGCCTGTACACCCGCTGATGTTATACAACTTGCATGTTTATTTCCTTTCTCCTCTGCCACCCTTAAGTGTAAGCAGGAAGGCCTTTGCTGCTGTGTCTGTTGCAGTGTCTGAGCACTGAGGACAGAGTGTGCCTCAGAGAAGATGCTACAGAGCCATACAGGGACCAGAACTCACTTTTCTGAGAAGACCAGGCATTTCTGCGCATGGAGTTTTCCTTTCACGTGCAGCTCCCAGTCCTGGGTCAGAAGGAAAGGATGGTGAGGAAGCAGCACTGGGCCAGGAAAGCAGCAGAGGGTGGCCTTCCTGGCCCCATGGGAGGCAGCAGCACCCGGCATCCCTCCCCCAGGCTCAGTCCCCACCCTCTTCATGCCCTCAGCACCCATCAGCCCATCAGGCTAAGGTCGACAGAACACTGGTTCCCTCTTCCTCCCAGTGGACTGTTGTGAGTGAAGGTCCCACTGCACCTCCCTCATCCATCCATTCGTTCCTCCATACCCCCACCCGAGAGTCCACAGGCTCTACTCTCTGACTGGGAGAATCTGGCAAGAAGAATTCCCTGAGCAGCAAAATCTTAGAAGAGGCTCAAGAGACAAACTTCCTCCCTCACGTCCCAGGGCCACTGCCCCTCACCTGGGATAGGGACTTACACATACATATGTGTGCAAGGTGAATTCTCCTCCCAAGCACTGAAGGATGGTGCTGGTGGGGAGGACCAAGAGTGGGAAATGGTGTAGCCCAGCACCCGAAGGGGCATCCAGGTCTCTGTTCGTCCCATAGAGCTATGGGCTGGGACCAGCCGTTTCTACTCTGTGGGCCTGTTTTCACATCTCTGAACTGGGTATCATGACAGTCTTGCCCAGTGCAGTGATTGCCACAAAGTCTAATGTCATGATGATGAGCTACAGAACCTTGCACTGTGTCACCAACACACAGGAAAGAGGGGAATCTGGTGGGCCCCAACATCCCCCAACCACCATGGTGGCAGTCCATCTTGCAGGGGTTCTTGGACCATCTCAGAGGATGGAAGCCAAGGCCCTCTTGTCCTAATTTGTCTGGGTCCTGCTGGCGAAGGACTATCTTGCCCCTGACCCCAAGATCTGCCTTTTCTTTCCTTTTCATACTCAGGACACTGGGCATTCTCAATAACACCAGTTCCCTGGGGAACAGAGGACACCCCTTTCCTTAAGGACCCAGGTGACTGAATATGTCTCTGTCTAACCCAAGTGGGGCCCCTTAGTCTCTCTCAGTCTCTCTCTCTCCAGTTCTCTTTTTTCTTTTTTTTTTTTAACTTTTTGGGTCACACCTGGCGATGCACAGGGGTTGCTCTTGGCTCTGCACTCAGGATCACTCCTGGTGGTGCTCGGGGGACCATATGGGATACTGGAAATCGAACCCAGATCAGTTGCGTGCAAGGCAAATGCCCTACCCACTGTGCTATTGCTCCAGTTCCTCAGTCCAGTTTTCTCAGCTCGAGACACGGGCAAATCTTTTCTTGGCCTTACAGCGAGGGGCTGCCCAGATGCAGCTCCAAAATCTCGCTGGCTTCTAATACCTGTGATTGTCACCAAGGATTCTGGAGGCCGGTGGGCGGGCTCCCCCAGGCTGCCGGAGACTCACCTTCAGGTCAAACACCTTCTTGTCGCAGATGCTACAGACGTGTGGCAGGTGGAGGGGGGCCACGCCGTGGAAGTCATTGAGCTCGTGGGCCTGCAGGGGCCTCACGGGCAGCATGACCTGGTCCTCCTTGGCCCGTGGCCGGCCCCCACCAAAGCCCGCCTTGCTATTGTTCAGCCGGCCCCCAAAAGAAGGTGGGGTCCTGTCGGGGGTGGGCTCCTCAGGGTCATAGAGCTCATAGGGCTGGCTGGGGGCTGGGGGCCATAGGCTGGGGCCTGCGAGGAGATCGGGCTTGCTCTGGCCGGAGAACCCATGGGCACTCTCCCACTGGCCACTGGCGCCCGGCAGCAGTGACCCCACTTCGCCCTTTAGGCCTCCTGCCTGCTCAGTGGCAAACGTGCCCACCACGTGTGACCCCCCTTGGGAGGTGGGCCCGTAGAAGTCCTTGGCAAAGGCAGCTTGGCCGTCTTGTCCCGAGTGGCCATAGTGCCCTTCGTAGGTGACGCTGCCCGAGGCAGAGGCCGGGGCGGGCAGGAAACTGGGCTGCCCGTCTGTCTCTGAGCCATATGCCTGACCCAGGTTGGCTTTGCCATAGTCGTAGAAACCCGCGGCCGCTGGTGCAGCCCCGGTCTTGCCGATGCCCAAGAGGACCGCGGGCTGGGCGGGAGTGGGAGGCACGACCCCACTGAAAGGATGCATCACCACGGCACCGGGGGGCTGGCTGGGAAGGCTCACAGCGGGGCCCGGGCCGCGGGTCTGGCCCGGGGATGAGAAGGCAATCGTATTTGCCGGGAAGCGGGCACTGGGCATGGTTGCAGCATGTTGGGGCACCCCCGTATGGCTGGGAGGGGCGCTGATCACGGACGGATGCCTCAGCTGGTTGAAGAGAGGCTGGGACATGGCCACTTTGGAGAGGACTTGGTTCAGGACTGTGGCGGCTGCGGTGTTGTTGGTGACGGCTGTCTGTGCCAACTTCAGCCGGTGGAGGGTGAGCTGGGCTTGCAGCTGGGCCAGCTGGAGACTGGCCGGCGAAGGGAGCAGAGGGTTCGGGTTACTGACTGAGAAGGGGTTCTTGTCCAACAGCTTGGCGGCACTGCAGGAAGAGAAACATCTCAATGTACAGCTGGTTTTCACCAAGGTAGATAGTGGGGGGGGGTGCATGCTTGTTTCCCATGGTATCTCCTCCCCCCTAAAGAAGATCCTACTCACATACATTCCATATGAAGGCAAGTGTGCAAACAAGTACGCAAAGTATACTTGCACAGATATGCTCTTTCTTATCTCCAGCAGAAAAACAACTATGGACAGAATGATCAACCTTACCCCCAATCAAAGAGAAGCTAAAACTGTTGGAAACAAACCATTTTTCTAATAAAATAGCATTAGTATTTTACAAATTTTAAAATAGCACTTGGGATCAGAGCTAGAGTACAGTGGAGAGGGCGTTTGCCAGGTTCAATCCTCGGCATTTCATATGGTCCCCTGAGCACCACCAGGAATAATTCCTGAGTGCAGAGCCCTGAGCATTGCCAGGGGTGGCCCCAAAAGCAAAATACATAAAATAAAATAAAATAAAATAAAATAGCCCTCTGAGCTGGTGAGATTAAGTGGAATGCACACAAGGTGAATGTTCATCTTTAAACCAGCGTTTTTCAACCTATTCAGGACTGGGGTCCCCTGTGAACCTAATTTCCTTCCTGTGTGCATTTTGACCCTCAAATCTCATGCCATGCCCTCCCCATTTACACAACTTTTACCTGTGGTCCCCTTGAAATATCCTGGGGGCCCTACAAGGGGATCACATGACCCCTGTTGAGTAATGCTGGTCAAAATATATTTATACACCTCTGCTACAAGAACTCTGGTGATATACACTCAGTACAGCCCTATTGTTTGATCCCAAGATTCAATTCTATCCATCTAGCTTAAATAAAGAACCACAATAAAGGTAAAACTTGATACCCAAAGATGAGTCATAATGCCATATTGTTTTTAGAAAGTTAAAAATTACAAATGTTCGATAATAGGGAGGGAAGTTTTAAACAGAGTAAATTGTGATATAGTCATATAACGAAAATTTAAGTAACCATTTATTCTGTTTAGGTTTCTACTTTACTATGATATTTAAGGCATCCAAAATAGTGTACCATGTACCACTCTGAAAAGAAAATATTTGGACCAAAGAGTAGCTCACAGTAGACTGCATGTCACACACGTATAAATAAGACCCTGGTTCAAATTCCCTGCACCACAAAGCATAAAATGAGATGGTTTGGGACTTCCTCTATTAATAAAACAATAAAAATATAGAAAAAGGTTTCAGGGCAGAAAAGATAATATAGGAGATAAACTGCTGTCTGTGCATGTAGCCAATCTAAGTTTAATCCCTGACATCACATATGGTCCCCTAAGCCTTGCCAGGAGTCACTCCTGAGCACAGAGCCAGAAATAACCTTTGAGTACCACTGGGTGTGACCCAAACTCCCATCTCCCCACAAACAAAAACATCCCAACACACTAAACTCCCCTGGGTATCTGTTCCCCCTCCATGCCTCACCTCTTCATTGCCAATGGTAAACACTAAATTTGGTAAGGTCACTGTATGCAAAATATAACTTGGTGGTTTTTTTTCCCCACCAAGTATGAGATCCATATATGTTACGTGAAAAAAAAAATAGGTTTCACCACTGAACAGATGGGAAATTATGTACATGTTTTATACCAAATGTATTTTCACCTCACCTTCATTTCATATTAAAAGTAGTACAAATAATGTGTTCTCCAGTTCACTTTCAAAGCATCAGGAAGAAAACATAAAGAAAACATATGGGCTCGAGCGATAGCACAGCAGGTAAGGCGTTTGCCTTGCATACAGCCAACATGGCTGACCCGAGTTCGATTCCTCCACCCCTCTCGGAGAGACCGGCAAGCTACTGAGAGTATCTTGCCCACATGGCAAAGCCTGGCAAGCTACCTGTGATGTATTCGATATGCTAAACACAGTAACAAGTCTCACGATGGAGACCTTACTGGGCCTGCTCGAGCAAATCAACAGCAGCACTGTGACCGTGACCGTGAATATTCCATCCTTATTCCAGTTTTGATTACTATTTTGATCACTAGTTTTTTTTTTTTTTTATTTATTGAATCACTGTGGGAAAAGTTACAAAGTTTTCAGGTTTAGGTCTCAGTCATGCAAA
>JAOXYA010000021.1:23135039-23145326 GCA_028565675.1 Sorex palustris | reverse complement strand
CTCATTGTATAGTTGAAACCCAAGCACAAAATTTGTAAGTCTACATCTGTACCTCATGGTGTTTCACTAATAAAAATTAAAAAACTAAAAATAAAAAACATGTTTGAGGGAATCAGCCCTTGTAGCCTCACAGATGTCCCCTGTAGCCATCAGAATTGTAAACCCAGCTTGGCTCAGGTCCTGCAGGAAACACATATTGATCACATATGAAATAACCATAATTGTACAAGTGCTTCAGAGGAGAGAGAAGAGGAGAGAGGGCAGCAGGACCTACAGGCAGGAAGAGTTGGGCTTCCTACACAGAGGAGAGGCTGAGGCGCTGGAAACTGAAGGGGGAGACAGCCCGGAACAGGAAGAGGCCTGGGCCTGCAGGTTGTGTAGCCATCTGTCTGGCAATTATTTAGAAAGGGTCCACAAGGGTCAGAGCGATAGTACAGTGGGCAGGACACTTGCCTGGCATACGACCAGCCTGAGTTCAATCACCTATACCACTTAAGGTCCCCAAGTCCCACCAGGAGTGATCTCTGTATGTAGAGCCAGGAACAGGCCCTGAGCATTGCAGGGGTGCCCCCACCCCTTCATCAAGAGAAAGGGGCCACAAATGGCCTTCCCTTTATTCTAGCTATCTTCCCCTTCTGCGTTTCTTACACGGTTGATAAAACACCACCATGCCCCTGCTGCCGCTAGTAACTAGTAACTTGAGCAAGGACTAGCCTCAGAACTGATTCTCCACACCAGCTACCTGCCTTTTCCAAGCCTGATCACATGTGGTCTGACAACATTCTATGGAATCGGGGAGCGGGTGAGGCAATCAATCCAGGATCATAAATTCTGGATGACACAAGGACCAATCCTAAAGCCAGGCCCACTGGGTTCAAAGCTATGCAATCGATCTCAGGAGTCTGGCAGGAGGTGGGCGGAGATCCAGTCCCCCTCCATCTCCCTGGGGACTCAGCTATGATGTCACTGTCTCACCTGTCAATCAGGGATATCTGCCCCCCCCCCACCGACCAGGTAGCTATAAGGTTCAGATAAGCATAAGTGAACCTGGTAGGGTTAAGTACTCCATGAGCCAGAGACACTATCATCTGTCACAAGCACACCCAGATATTAACTTCAAGGTGAGTGACATCCTCCCAAGACCCCGAACATTATTAAAGAGAACAGAAAGACAAAGAAAGGGAAGCCAATCTCCACACCCTTGACCATGGGGAAACAAATGAGCACTGACAAGCCCATCACCCACCTAGAGCCATTCCCACTCGGCAGAGCACATCACTGCCCCAGGACGCCTGGTCAGGCCTTCCCCTGGCTCTGGGAGGGCTTCCCAGCCTCAACCTGAGGTCTGTTCACCAGTGGCCCAAACAGGGCCCATAGCCAAACCACAGGGCACACTGGGCCAGGCAGTCTCAGTCCTACCTATGAGCTGAGACTGAGGCCAGACTGCCTCGATATGACTGAGCCCCAAAGTCTTGGGCACATGGCTCAGGAGAGCTGGGCGCGGGTTGAGGCTGTGAGACTATCACACACAAGAAACCACAAGGACGCCCCACATCCAGAATGCTCTTGGGTCCCTTCACGGTGACTCTAATTACTACCGCTTCCGGTAAGGTCTGTCAGTCTCCCTGACAAGTTATCACACCTGGCTATGATGGTGAGGACTCCCAAGCTTGTAATTAGTGTCCCAAATGGGGACCATCTCAGGAGGCCACAGACTTAGCACCCCTCCCTCCCGCATTGTCATTTGATCCCCACAAGAAGCCAAGGAAATTGGTGTCACCTGCCTGCCTCATAGACCAGGATACTAAGGGGACCAGAGCTTGATCAAGCCGACGGCCTGCCACCAAGAGCTGTAGAGAAATGAGCAGAGTGTCTCTCATCGTGCCGCTCTAAAGGGCTGTCTCCACAGGCAGAAGGGGAGATGGGTCAAAGCACACCGTGCCAAGAGCAAAACAATGTCTGGCCGCCTAGCGCCCTGCCCCTGACAATGCTGAGCCCTGGGACAGACACCCAGCACCACCCTGAAAGCCAAACCTCAGCCTTTCTGTGGCCAGTGCCTGCAGAGCGGTGATGCAACTCCTCCTGGGACAGAACATTCCAGCAAGAGGCAGCCTGTGGGGTGACGTCAGGGGATTCCACAAAGGGGGGGTTGCACAGAGAGAGGGCTTGGCAGGAGGGAGAGATGGAGCCACCAACGGGCTCTCTAGCCCCAGGCAGGAATGGTGCCATTTGCAACCCTTCTCCCCTCCCACCAGCATGCACACACAGCAGACCCCCGCCCCCTAACCCCCCCCCCCACAAGAGTCCAGTCTGTGCCTGTCAATCTTGAATGGAGAAGCCTGGTGGGGCCAGTGCCCTCAACTGCCTCCACACACGCCACGCCACTCCAGCTATGTGCCATAAAATTAGTTTTACAAGAGCAACGGATTTAACACTGCCGCCACCCGAGCCCATTCCACGGGTTCTCGAAGCCCCCTCCGAAGCAGGCTGTGCCACCAGAAACACACCCAGAGGGAGGTGCTCTGTCTGCCTCTGCAGGGAGCATTGCTCTGTTATTCTATGAAGTTTTGCAAGAATGGAGGAACCTAGTCAGCTATATCCTTATGCCTCTGCTTCACCGTGAGGTTCAAAAAACCCCCCAATTCTTTCTAGTTGTAATGGACATTTTGCAAAGCGCAATCTTTTTGGTATTTTAAGGCAAAAGGCTTCTAACGGGAAACAACTGAAACCTACATTCTTTAAGCCTCTAGGCCCTCAGGGTCCCTGCATGGGGTCCAAGATGTCCGTTAAATCCATGAAATTGATGCTCTTTGCAAATCATACTGGGAGTCATTTTTCTGGGGGGAAAGTCCAAAGCTTTCACCAGCTCCTTAAAGGGATTTTCTGACCCCAAAATGCCAGAGTGACTGGCTCGCTCAGGGCTGGCACATTCTCAGTCTCAGGTTCTCTCGGAACATTCCTGAGCATTCAACAAGGGAAGAACGATTATCCCACGGGCCAAGGGAGGAGAAAGGCAGCGGCTGCCCGAGCCCCTAGGTTTGGGGCCACTTCCTCAACGGCTCAGTAACTTTTCACAGTCCCCCTGAAGTAACGTGGCCTTGGAAACCAAGTCTCTAAGCCTCCGATGGAATCCTGAAAGCTCTCTGAGGACAGAGACTGGCCCCCCACATGAGCCAGAGGTCAGGCTCCCGGGGAACACGCCAGGCACCGCCTGCGTCAGCCCTGCACACACGCACAGTAGGGCTTGCTAAGTGCTTGTCGGTGATAATGGTGATCCTGTCTTCCTTGCCCGCTGTTCTCACTCCTCATATGATTCACACGCCGCAAAAATATCTGCTTTGGCTGCAAAGAAAGAATGTACCCTCTTCCCGGGTCGAAGTGCCAGACGGCCAGCAGGGAAGCACGGTGACCCGACCCGGCACCCAGGCAGTGCCCACAGCGGCAATTCTGAAAGAGAAGTGGAAGGTTTGATGGGAAAAACTCAGGAGCAGATGAATACCCTACCCCACCTCACTCCACAGGCTGAGAGGCCCTCCTCTGCCTTAAGCCGGGCAGCACCCTTGCAGGGCTGGAGGTCACTGACCTGATGGGAAGCATCCTGAGACAGCCCGCACCCCCCACTTCCCTCTTCAACAAAGGCCATGGACAGGGAAGCCAGTTTCCTGCTATGTGCAAGGCCAATTTGAGTAACCTATGGGAGCTACACACGCATGGATGGAGCTAAATCAGGGAGCTGCAGGGTGGGTGCAGGAAAACATTCTGGATTTTTTTTTGATGGGTGGGCGAGTCACATCCAGCAGAAGACAGGCCAGCATGCTGGCACTCAGGCATGTTGCAATCAAGCTTTTGCTTCACTGTAGGAAAGGGGATCGAACTTAGCATTGGGCTGAGGCATCTGGAGCCTGCTCAGGGGGCTGGCTCCATCCCTAACCATACACCTCTTCATTATTCAGCTAGGAAATCCTTTACACAGCGCCTGAATGACTGAGGACAAGTCTTTTTCAAGCTGGGCAATTAGCCATATGTTTAATTCATTCTTCATCATGCATGGCCCATTCCTGCTAAAATGAAGCATGTGAGATTCTCTGAGACAATTTTGCTTCAAGTCAACGAGAGAGCCAAGACCATGATAAAAAGCCAGTGTTCACTTTTACCCAGATTTCCTGATCTTCCTGTAGTTGGGGTTGGAGAATAGTATGGGATTAGTTCTGGTCTCTGAGATAGGCGGAGTGGTATTACCATCCCCGTGCTGAAATGCTTGGTTCCAGAACTTTCTCTGCTATCTCAGTGACCAAGAAGGTCAGGTGTTCTAGGAAGTGCAGTTATGAGAGGGAGGCGTCCATCGTTCTGGTTTCCTTAGACAGAGGATGGAACAATCTCTTTGAGGTTTACCACACTGGTCCATGTTAGGATTCAGAAAGAAGACACTGGCAATGTTTTAAGGCTCTATCATTTTTCTGCTATAGCTTAAGTTTAGTATGGTAATAAGAAAGCTGATCTCTGTACACAAATCAATAAAACACAACACAAAGGAAGGCTGACACTGCCTGGCCCACCCAAATGGCTGTTGATGGAATGAATGAAAGACTATCATGAGAGAACGGAAGTCTAGGACCTGACATTTCCACTTCCATTTGAGAGTTGAATTAGAAAGACTACAGGAGCAGAAGAATTACAAAGGGTAACGACATAGGGGCCGGAGCAATAGTACAGAGGGTAGGACACTTGCCTTGCACACAGTCGACCCATTTGATCCCAGATGGCCCCCCAGCACTACCAGGAACAATTCCTAAGCACAGAGCCAGGATTAAACCCTGAGAATCACTCAATTTTTGGTGTGAGCCCCTCCCCCCAAAAAAACAACAACAAAAAGAGTAACAATATCTAAGGAAAATCTACCAGACTGATTGCTTTTTCCCAGATTTGTTTGGGAAGGTGCCTAGCACAGCCCTGTGCTCCAGCCCCTCTCCCCATGGGACTGTGAGACACAGGCCACAGTCTGAGCCAGCTCCACCAAACCCTGAGAGGCTAGGTCTTCTACCAAGCCACCTGGTAGAAATCACTCTTTTCTAAACTGAGAAATATGTTGGGATAAGGACCATGTCACCTCAAACTTCGAAGGGGCCCTGGAGGGAGGACTGGCCCCCACCTAGCACCCTGTCCATTGCCCCCCACTGGTGACTGCACTGGTGACACCCACAGCTCCCAGTGGCTTTTCCTGACCCTTTGGACAGGTACCAGCAACTTCTCTCCTCAGTGTATCGCTCACCCATACTGGTGCTAACAAAAGTCCTGCTTTATAGTGATGGAATCCTCCAAGGATGCCTCAGATTGGCCACTTTTGGGGTGCTGAATGCTTTGCCCCTCTTGCAGCTCTTAGAGCCGGAAGGCCAAGTGGCTGTCTCAGTGTACTGGCAGCACTGCAGAGCCCCACTTCAGAGGGACTGTGCCAAGCCCTGTTGGTCACAGCCATAGTATCAGTCATACACCAAGAGCTCCTCCTTTCCAAGACCTTGTTGCCCTCCTGGGGTGGCAGATACGGTTACAATTCTTGCTGCCCAGCACAGGCACAGGCCTGGGTTCCGGGCCTCTTGACTCAGGGAACACTCTATCTCCCTTAAGAGGGTCTCCTACTACTCCTTAATCCAAAGTCGGCCACAGCTCAAGTGCCTACTCAGTGGGCTTGGCAGGAGTTTCACTTTCCACCGAGGCCCAGGAGCACCTCCAAGAGGCTCAGCCCAGACCTGCCTTGCCCAGGTCTGTGCGTGGATGGATGGATAATATTCTTCCTGATAATATTCCTTTGGGACACATATCTTCTAGGGATTAGCACATCGAAATGTCATCGGTCTTCCCATGGAAGCATTTCTCACCGTCCGTAGGCAGTCGAAAGGCAACCCTCCATGGGTTCGGAAAATACACTCATACAATAACAAAGAGTCCTGGATTCTGGTCCCAAACTGGCCACTGAGTAGCTGGGAAACCCGAAAAACTAACCACCTCCCCACTCAGCCTGGATTTTGTCACTTATAATCTGGGCCTGGGGTTGCTCTCCCTAATTTAGGGAGCGACTGAAATTGATATTAGCAAATGGGAAAGTGCTTTCAAAACAAATACTCAGTGGGACAAGAAGTATGTCTACCCATTAATAGTTGGCAATATCATAAAGGCTCAGATTTCTGTGCCAAAATGATTAAGCATTTCAGCTCTTTAAAGCATGGAAGGTCTATCGTTAGCACACCAAAAACATAAAAAAAAGTGTCCTTTTCTATGAGGCCTGGTCCTTGTTCCCAAGGAATAGGACTACAAGCCAGTACTACAAGCCAATTTGCCCTTGCTACAAAATGAAAGTGGAGAGAATTTAGCAAGGAGGGAAACTGAGGCCCATCAAGGTCAACTATTAACCAGTGCTGCTGGACCTCCGGCCCTGTTCTGAGTGTGGACGCAGTAGGACAGCCCACGGGACCAAAGCCTGCCAGGCTTGGAACCTGAATGCAGACTCCTTGGCCAGGACTATTTCCAGGGTGGTTATAAATCCACTCCTCTGCCCTGCTAGTCCAACCTCCACGTCAACAACTGATCTTTTCTGAAGCTAACTGTGAAAGTCCTAAAATAGCAGAGAGAAAAGAATAAGAATAAGATAGTGGGCAGAACAAAAGAGCATTCCAGGTGCTAGCAAGGGGAAACTGGGCCATGCAACGAGGAGGGAAGAGACTTAAAATACAGAAGCAACGTGAAGAGACCCCAAACGACTGACAACCACTTTCAGATGCCTTACACAGAGTCCCGTTGGTGACTTAACTGGCTGCTAAGAAATCACAGGGGAAGAAAAGGCGATTTCTGCCCAACAGAAATCTATATTCAAAGCCAGGTGAAAATGTCGACACCCTTGACACAACAGAATAGGGTTTTTAAAGCAGTTTGTACTATCCCCAATGCATAAAGACTGAAACATTTTAGAAGAAATTCTTCATATGGCATGCATGGACTATTGCAGTATATTCTAAACTATAGCATCTTTTAGCTTGAGAGCATTTAACACTGTTGAATATTACATTGATTATTGATACCACTCCTCTTTCTCCTAGTAGTACCACACACACACACACACACACACACACACACACCCTCTCACCAGTGGTCTTTGGACTCAGGAACACTCAAAAACCTCTGCCTTTGTCATATCTCAAGAGGACCTGGGGAGATCTCAGAGACCCCCTCTGAGGGGTTTCTAACACAACTGTGGGATGGGTCTCCCCAAGAGGGGCAGAGAGACTTTTCTCAATAGCATCAGAGGGAGACTCTTTCCACAGATGCCCTTGACTGGAGAACTAACACCAAAGATCTGTGGATCACGGGAGGTCTCTGGCCACAAAGAATATAAATGATCTTTTTTTTCACTTCATTACATTTTATGAACTATAAACTCATTTTTATATTCTAAGTGGGGAGTTAGTCTATACTGGTTTATCATTTAATTATCTGGTCCATACCAGTGAATACCAGTGTTTAGGAATTATTTTTTTAAATAATTTTCAATTGCAGTTCTGTGATTTACAATACTGTTAATGACCGTTTCCCATACACATAATTCCAACACACACACACACAAACCAATGTAGCCACCTCTCTCCCCCATGGGCCCCAACACCCCTCCCTCTCAACTTGTGGATTAGTTCTCCTCTGTGTTGCCTCTGACTCTCTATTAATACCTTGCTGTATATCTTTAAGTCCCACATATGAGAGAGATCACTCTGTGTCTTTCCCCTTCCTTCTGACTGATTTCACTCAGCATCAAACTCCATCCATGTTGCGACAAGTTGCATGATTTTATTCCTTCTTAGGCATGGCATTTCAATGTGTATATATACAATGACTTCTTGATCCATTTCATCTGGAGTTGAGCATTTGGTCTGTTTCCATATATGGCTATTGTACCAAGAGCAAAGATGAACATGGGTGTGCATATATTATTCAGAAGCAATATTTTTGTGTTTGCGGGGGCTGGGGGGAGGAAGAGAATAGATGTCAAAAAGCGGAATTGCAGGGTCATACCAGAGTTCCAAGGATGCAGATAATTGTGTTATGTACAATGAAGCCAGAAGAAGTTCTTGTCTTTGCTGCATCCTCTGCCCTTTTCCTAATCAAAGAAGCAATCACGGCTTCCCCATTCTTAAGACCAAAAAGAATGGAATTTGGGGAAAACTCATGCAGGACAACTCATCTTTTCCACCCTCATAGTGACAGATAAAGTCTTTCTCTTCCTCTCTTCTCTCCCGGGCACCCCACTCCCATAATATCAATGATCCCCCCATTTTACTTGAGAAGTTATAATCATATAAAGCTAACCTTTCTCTTACTCCCTTGCTAACCCACCTGATGCTGTTCTTATTTCTCAAGAACCCAGAAAGCTGAGGGTTTTCCCTGTACCGTGTCTGACACTGCATTCCCGTGGGTGAGCCTCCCCAGATGAGGGCTCTGTTCCCACTTCCCCTGGGCCAGGAGCCTGGAGTGGACAGCAGTACCTGACAAGGCAGGCTGGGAAACCAGCTTCTGTGTGGCCCCATCTGAACAAGAAACCACGCAAACAAAGTCTTGTCTCTTCTCCTCCAAAAAAGGACAGGAAGGAGGGTCCAGCCCCTCCTTGAGCAAATTGCACTCCCCCACTGGGTGCTTCCTGCTTCCTCCTCAGCCCTCTTCTGATTGGGGAGGGAGCAGAGATGGGGGAGGGACATATTTGACTGGGAGTTGGGGATCTAACGGTGGGAAAGGTGCAGAAATGGCTCTTTCAGGGGTCCAGTAGGGAGTCCCAAAGTCAGTTGTGTTCTAATAGGTCCGGAGATCCCTTCCACTGGAGCTGGCATATTTAGCTCCCAAAGACATGGAAATGAAGTGCAAATGCCTGAATCTCATGGGAACTGCTTGAAGCCCCGCAGAGTGCACAGTATCTGCTTCTGAGGTGTCTGCCCTCCTGTTTGGCATCCTGGTCACAGTTCCAGATTCTCAGGGACTCTCCTGAGAGTCAGCTCAGCACCAACACCAACCTGTCGTGCGAACACAGAGCTAAATATTCCATATGTTCCTAGCCCAACTGTTCGTAGCTGTTTTCACTCTCCAGCAAAAATGTTAGTGCAAAAGAAACCGCAGCTGTGAAGGACCAATCGGCACAGTAACAGACTGGGCAAATTCTGGGCTCTTCATGCTCTCTGCTTTCTTTCAATGCCTCTGCTCTAATGTGAAATCCTAGGTGGGAGACAAAAACCTAAGACTGGGGTAGCTGAAGGGGCCCTAGGGTTGCCCCTTGCCCCCCTCTAGCCTCCAGTCCCCCTGCCGCTCCAAGGGACACACGGCAAGAAACAACCCAGCTGAAGAGATCAGACATGCCAGCCTCTCGAATGAGTTTGGACTTTGGTTCTCTGGGGAATGGATCACGTTTGCAAGTGTAATTCATCTTTAGAATTATGTTGGGGTTCTCACAGGGCTTCTAGGCCAAGGCAGCACATAACTCACAGAGGAGAGATGACCCCATGCCAGCCGCACCAGAAGCTTCCTGGCTGAAGCTCCCGGAGTCTGGGGACCCGGCAGAAGTGCCAGGGGCTTCTCCCCAATGGGCCCTATGTGGGCGCCCAGGGGATGGCCCGCTCCAAGGCCAGAGGCCAGTGGCAGAATGTCATCCCCTCATTCTCTGACTCTCAACCCCAGCCCTCAAAACTGACCACTTCCCCCAGGAACAGAAGGACCTCAGCATGCCCAGCACAGGGTGGGGTTGGGGGAGGGGCACAGGGGATTAGAGATTAAAAAACTGGTAAACTGGTACCCAGCCTGACCCCATCACAGCAGGACAGCCCTGCAGCTGGGGCCTCAGGTGACCCCTTTCTGACCCCTTGCTGAAGGGCTGGAGGAATTTCCCAAACAAGAAGGACAAAGAAACACAACAAAGACTTAAAACATCAGTGGCTCCTGAGACCCTGGGGCCAAGGGGATTATCCCCAAGTTTACCTACACCCACAGAACACAGTCCTCTCCTCCACAAATAGCACCACCCACTCCTGAGGCTTCCTGGGGCTGTGCTAACATTTCTCTGGGTGCCTGCAGGCAAAGGAACCCCAGAACCCCAATTCCATACGGCTGCCTGCCAGAATCAACGAAGTTGCTCCTCTTTTTGAGGCTGTAACCTTCAGGGCTTTGTGTCTTTTCATCTTTCTTGTTTGATTCCTCCGCCCCTCTCGGAGAGCCCAGCAAGCTACCGAGAGTATCTCGCCCGCATGGCAGAGCCTGGCAAGCTAC
>JAOXYA010000021.1:23084478-23106092 GCA_028565675.1 Sorex palustris | reverse complement strand
GTTGGGTGGGGGGGAGGGGGAGGGAGAATACCAGTGGTGCTCAGGCGAGAGGCTTAGGCTGGGTGCTCAGTGGTACCCAGTACCGGAGATGGAACTCGGGGTCTCACACATGCTAGGGGCTACATCCCTGACCTCCAATCCTTGTTTAAAAAACAAGAGGAGGCCAGGGTGATATTAGAGCAGGAAGGCCACTCGCCTTGCACTGACCCAGATTTGACCCCCAGCACCCCATATAGTCCCCTGAGTACCACCAGGAGTGATTCCTGTGTTGCAGAGCCAGGAATCACCCCTGAGCACTGCCAGTGTGGCCAAAAGCAAAACGAAACAAACAAAAAATCAGTATACACCAACGTTCTTGGTTATGACCAATGTGAACATGAGGGACAACTGGTAACTGAGGAACTCTAGGCTGTATCTGCAAATGCTTTGTATGCTTAAAATGATTGCAACATGAAGTTGAAAAGAATTGCAATCAACTGCTCAGCATGGCCTGAGGCCGAACAATCTGCAGCAACTTTTCGAAGGAGAAAGTCACCTTCCAGATCAGTCTTTGCAGGGTCTAAAATAATTTCAGTGTTGTTGGCAGGAAGGTCGACAACATTAGCAGAGGGTTCCTTGCTACAACCAATAGTTCCTTTAAAAACACAATGTAACTTGGAGAATTCCCTGTACATAAATGTACGGAATGAAAGGAAGAAATCGGATCTCCGGAAGTTGAGACCACAGAGAGATGGAGGGAAGATTTTCCTGGAAGTGTCTGTGCAGGGAGGAGGGCTGGCGGGGAGGCGGGATGCAGACCCCACTGCAGAGGAGACAGCGGACAGCAGAGGGAGACAGCACTCCCGGCATGCGGGGCTTCCTGGAGCTGAGAAGTCACCAGCTTCTCTGCAGCCTTGACAAGGGAATGAAAAGTGTTAGCCGCGAGGCCCTTCTTCATTTATGAGGTCTGCAAGGGACCCAGGAGAAGCTTGCTGTCATGGAGTCAGAGTCTATTATGAATGTTAACAGATCACAATTATCATGATGCCAGAAGAGAGAGCAAGAACTGGGACTGAGATTGCAAGAATAGAGATGAGAGGAGCAGTGATAGAGCACTTGCTTTGAATTATGTGAGGCCCTGAGTTCAGTTGCAGAACCTGGTTGGGGGGGGGGAGAGAAAGAGGGAGGGAGACGGAAAGAAAGAAAGAGAGAGAGGGGGTCTGGAGCCAGAGCATAGCGGGTAGGGCATTTGCCTTGTGCAAGGCTAACCTGGGTTCGATTCTCAGCATCCCATATGGTCCCCTGAGCACTGCCAGGAGTGCAGAGCCAGGAGTGACCCCTGTGAATCACCGGGTGTGACCCAAAAAGCAAAAGAGAGAGAGAGAGAGAGAGAAAGGAGAAAGTGAGAGAGGAGTGAGAGAAAGTGTGTGTGTGTGAGAGAGAAAGAGGCGGGGAGAAAGAGAGAGAGACAGAGGGGGGAAAATAAAGAAAGTGAAAGTGACAGGGGGGAGAGAGAAAGTGTATGTGTGTGTGTGTGTGTTTGAGAGAGAGAGAGAGAGAGAGAGAGAGAGAGAGAGAGAGAGAGAGAAAGAGAGGGTATAGGGAAGAAGACCATAGGAAGAAAAACATCCTCCCCGCTGAGTATAACTGGACAGCCTGACGCCCTCTCAGACTCCAAGTCTCCCCGTGAGCTGACACTGTGACAGGCGCCAGGTGACAGGGTCCTACCTACAGTCCAGACCCACTATCCACGTATCAGCCTAGGTGTGGCCAGGCACCCTGGGCTGATGCTGGCTCAGAGCTGTGCCACAGCCAGCTATGACAGGGAACTGGTGAGCGGAAAGAGGGGGAGCCAGAGATGAGAGGCTCCCCCCTACCCCCACATGCCCCCACTCTGTGCTGCTCCTCCCTCACCTCATGAACCTCTGCAGTGGGCAGCAGATGGGCGCTGCCTTCTGGAGAAGGAAGAGAAAGCATTTTATGAATGGATCCTGTTTGACCAGGGCCTTGGAGCCCTCCCTGCCCTCCGCTCCGCCCCTCCTCCCGCAGAACATTCCTTCAGCCCATCTGCTCGGAAGCAGGCCACACACCCAAGGAACAAACCCACCGCCCACCACCAGGCTTCCGCCCCCTCCCCCAAGAACATTCCAGTGGTTCTGCCCAACTAATTGCTCCCTCCCAGGGCAGGCTGCGTGACAACAGGTGCCAGGGCAAATGCCACTGCTCCGTCTCTAAACCACACAGTTTTTAATGAGCTTATAGCGTT
This sequence comes from Sorex palustris, assembly GCA_028565675.1. NCBI lineage: Eukaryota > Metazoa > Chordata > Mammalia > Eulipotyphla > Soricidae > Sorex > Sorex palustris. The sequence goes on along the minus strand of JAOXYA010000021.1, from coordinate 23,103,847 downwards.
GTCTAGCAAGTCCCGGAAAAAGAACGGGGCTGTCCTCTGCTCTTCTCCAGAAACTTCAAGCGGGAAGGTCACAGGGGACAGAGTCTGTCTCGGGAGGAAACTGAGAAGGAGGTGCCCTCCAATTGCCACTCGCACCAGATGGCATGAGCTGTGAATGACAATTGCCAAATGAGCCACTCTGCGGCCATCTGCGGGCCAGGCCTGTCTGCCTGGATGGGAAGTGTCTCTGCATGTGCCTCAGCCTGTCAGGGCGGGAGGAAGACAGGCCTGTCTGCCTGCCCGCCTCAGCTGGCTCTCGTTCAGAGCACCGCCCGCTGCCCTATCCTACCAGCCTGGCAATCGGGAGGGGTCACAGAGCATATTCACATGCTCACATTTGATTTCCTCAACACCTGGTGAGCAGGCACCACAGACAGTGAGCTGTAGTTCACTGCAACAGTGAACCAAGACTTTGGGAACTGCATGAGGTACCCAACCAAAGAAAAACAACCACAGAAGCCATGCAGTGACGGAGAACAAGATGCCAACTCTGAGGCACCTCTTATGAGCCAGGCACTGTGCTAACTACTGTCTAGCACCTTCACCTGGACTAGGAAGCAAAGGAAGAGATAAAAAATGTAGGTTCTGCTGCACAAATGCAAAAACTGAGGCTCCACGAGGCCCTGTTTCCTCATGGCCGCATGGCAGACTGCATGGGTTTGAACCCAGACCCTGCACGCTTACCCAAGAGGGTGTCTCTGATTATGGGGTACAGCCAAGCAGGGACTCATCACCAGTTCAAGAACCAAGTGTCTGCAGGAGTCAATGGTGCAGTGAATCTGATCAATGTCTCCTGCTCAGGCCACCCTTAACAGTACTACACCTCGAAAATGTCCCAGCTTGATTAGGGAGGAAGTGACTCTACTCCAAATAGTCTCCTAAGACATGTTTTTTTTTTCTAAAATAAAATTTGGCACCCCCAGCTCCACCCCTTCATAACTCCAAGTCTCAAGTCTTAGCAGGGATGCCAAGCTCACTGACCAAAGCATTGGCAGGAGAGCAGAACCCAGATCCCCCTGGCCTTGCCACACAGGCACTTTCCGGAGTCAAACTCATCTCACTGGAAGTGAACAGTGTGTCAGAATTACCCAGTCGGTTAGTTTCCATGGTGGCCCTGCCACAGGTAAACCATTCCGAAGGCCACAGCAGAGGGGACAAAGATGCCATAGCGTCGCTGATCTCAGCATTCCAAGGAGCAAACAGCTCTGCAAACAAAATTCCTTTCACAGACACCTTCCTGGCCAGGAAAGCCAGCATGGCGCGTTCCAGTGCTTTTACACATACACTTCGATTTGCTCTTTGATTACATTTTTAGAGAAACCTGCTTTGTTAGGTAATTTCCCAGGATTCCCAAAGCTCTGGGTTCACCCTGGGATCAAATGTCGTTCTTTCCCTTTATAGTCTTTATTTCGATGTATGCTTTTGGAGTTAACTCTCTATTTTCTGGTGTTAACTCTCTATTTTCTGGCTTGTGCGGCTGTTCTCCACCAGACTGTAGGCTCGCGCACAGCTGTTTTGTCTGTCACTGTACACCTAGGCGGGCACCTGGCATGTAGCAGGAGTTCAACAAATCCTCCTCTTAGCTGGCTGAGCTAGGAATCAAGTGTCCAATATGTGAGACTTGGAAGGAGCAAGCTTGGGAGGACTCAAACCTCTTTCACTTAGAGCAAGACATCGCAGAAAGCCATTATTTTTCCAACCAGGAGGACAGTGTTACCCTTAGACAGATTTTCGGGTCATCAGCTACATTCCTATCAAAATCACCAACTATTGAAGATTCTCTGATTTCAAATCGCTCTGTTAGAAAATCTGGACAGTGAAACATAAGCTACAGTTCAATTTTTCCCAAGTGCTAGAAGCCAAACTTTAGCCTTATTTGAAAACTTGAAAATTCTAATTACTCTGGGTCTCTAATACAATTTTTAACATTTTCAGCAGCATATTTTTTAACTTTTATTTCTCTTTGTAACTTCTTGAATCTTCACATTTCAAAGCCAGGGTTGGATAGGAAGCAACAAAGAAACCACTTTTGATTATTCCAAGACTAGGTTGTCACAAATGAGGAGGAAAATCAGGAAAGGACAAAAGAATTGCACTTCTTTGTAGACTTGCACCATGATTTTTGAAAGTCTTGAAAGGTGTAATATTTTTAAGATTCTAGAGAGGTGGGGCTAGAGCAATAGTACAGCGGGTAGGGCGTTTGCCTTGCAAGCGGCCAACTTGGGTTCCACCCATATGGTTTCCTGAGCACTGCCAGGAGTAATTCCTGAGTGCTAAGCCAGGAGTAACCCCTGTGCATCAACGGGTGTGACCCAAAAAGAAAAAAATTCTAGCGAGGAGAACCAAAGAGATAGTATAGTGAAGTATTATTATTGTTATTGTAAGTATGCCCAAGGTGTTTACCTTGCACAGGGCCAACCTGGGTTCGATCCTCAGCCCATATGGTCCCCCAAGCACTGGCAGGAATGATCCCTGGGAGCAGAGTCAGAAGTAAACCCTAAGCATTGTCAGGTGTGGCCCCCCCCAAAAAAAAGAAAAGAAAGGGGAGGAGAAATAGTTCCAGTGGGCTGAACCCAGCCTCACATGTACAAGACCTCGATTTGGTCCCCAGTCCTGCATGGTTTTCCTGGCACTGCTGAGACAAACCCTGAGCACAGAGCTGGAAGTAGCTCTTGGGTACTCCTACGTATGGCACAAAAGAAAGGAAAGTAAGAAAAATCCTAGTCCAGAGACGGTTCCATGGCAAAAAGTGCCTGCTCTGCTCTATGGTGCTGCAGCAAAGGACTCCATCTCTGAGGGCCAACCCAGGTGCATGCGGACACTGATGCCACCTCTGGCAAGCACAAGTGTTGGGACCATAACACCCCTGGTGAGAGCTGCAACCAAAGGTGTTCCAACACCACAACTAAATGAGTGTGACCTCCAGAGAGCATGAGTGCTAGCACCGTCACTCAGGCATATGTCCCTGACTGACAACGCAAGCACCAAAACCAGATGTGTGAGCCCTGACAAGCACCACAAATAAGTGTATACAATTCCTGATCCTCGTCACAGAAGCAGCAACAAAGGGAAGAAAAGGGGGATAAAGAAAGAAAAATTCTGTGACTCAGAATCGCACATAGAGGACAAAACTGCCCTGTGGACAGTTTGAAATGTGCAAAGCCTCAAGTATGAGAAGCCCTGAGTGCTGCTTCTCCAGAAATTCTGAGAGGATATTCCTCATTAGCATCTTCTCCTGGACATCAGTTTTCTGCTACTGTTTTTAATAATCCTTAAATATTTTGGTTTAAAGATCCCTGCCTTGGTTATTATTGCATACATTGTTTAACTTTATGTACAATTAGAAATACTAAGTATGTCTATTTTTTCTGAGACACCGGTCAATTATCTGTGGTCAGCATCATCAGGAAATGGGAACCAGCAGAGCATAAATACTGGGAATTTCTGCAGATCCTGAGTGTAGCCCTGGAATGCGCAACTGGCACCAGATCCTGGGCCAAATTTCAATACAATGGCGATGTCCTGATTTTACCCTCCATGTTTTGGAAAATGAAAAAGTGATACTGTTTGTTCTTGGAGTAACATAGAACTTCATCTAAAATTTTTAGTCCATTCCTGAAATGCTCTAGAAAAAGGAATCTAGCATAAAGTATCTGTGTTTCCTCATTATTACAAGACACATCAAGGAATTTCTACTTGAATAATCTTTTATTATTAAGAGGGAGAGGCAGTACCAGAAGTGAAACCCATATCAAATCACACATGCAAGGCAAGTGCTCTACCACTGAACTATACTCCTGCCCCCGAATTTTGTCTTAACCTCATCCCTTTTTCTCAGAGACTGCACTATAGTTTTAGGTATAATTGCCCATAGCAGCTAGCATTACCCACCTACTTCCTACTAACTATTCAACTAGGTTATATTTATATATTATATATTATCTAATTTAATCCTCCCAATAACTCTGGGGTCTTTTTGTTTTGGGGTCACACCTAGTGGTGCTCAGGGCTTTTCACTCAAGGATCAGTCTTGATGGGGCTCTGGGAACTATATATACAGTCCCAGGGATCAAACCCAGGTTGCCCACATATAAGGCAAGTACTCTACCTGTTGTGCTATTCTCTGGACACTTCTTTTATATTCTTTATCTCTATTTATGTGTTACTTTGATTTATGCTTTATGCCAGGTGCAAGGTAAGCACTTTACCTGCTGGACTATCTCTCCGCCCCCCTGAAGTATTATTATTGTTATTGTAAGTATGTCCATGCTCATCGCTAATAAATGGTAGAACCAATGTAAACCAGGTTGTTCTAACAGTCAGGGTCCCCCTTAGAACCCAAGGGGTGGGGAGCCACACTAATTTCATCAGGAAGGCCCAACTCGTACTAAGATGCAGTAATAGATCTTGGTGAAGAACACAGTCTCCAGAACTAAACTGTAAGATTCAACCCACTGCACATACTAGCTGCAAGTTACTTAACTTTTCTGTCTCGGCTTCTGTTTTCAGTCCCTTATTAAACAGGACATAGCTACTGTTGTTTCATAAGGCCATCTAAGAGTTCTTAAAATCACACCACAAACACATACTAATGGTTAGCTGCTCATAATGCTGCTGCTGATGGCAATGTAAATCAATGATCAGCTTCTCTTCTTGACTGGGTTCTCCCCAAGCCAAGCCCACATTCCCAACTAATATTTTGCCCACCACAAACAAACAAAGATCTAATTCTCCTACACTGCTCTCTTCACCTATATTCTACCACAGTGTCCTCAGGACCTAACTTCAGAAACTTTGCCTCCAGCTGTCTACAACCTCTCTAAGACCCCAACTGCTCCAGGAGGACTTCCTCAACACTGAGACTCCTTCCATTCCTTTTTCACATCTTGCTCCCTCCCCTGATTTAGCACTTACATCATCATCAATCAGAAATACAACCTGAATGAATACAGAAATACCCAATAGATATTTTACTTTATTGACCTTATCCCCCAACGTGGCTTCAAGATCCTTAATAATAGTCTATGAGATGCATCTATGGCTTCTCCAGGCAATAATATGGAACCAGTTCATATACACATACACCTCGTCATAGAAGACATCATCTCATGAGGGAATCCTAAAGTTACTGGCCTAAATTTTTTGACATATTTTAAGTAATGACTTGAGAAAATGAAATTATCTCCAAGAGTAGAGAATGAAGTCAAGAGAAGTCTAAAGTATATAATCCACTGATAGCCTCAAAAAATACCAACCCATGTACTTGATCTCAAAGACTTAAGAAGTTTTAATGTGTGCACTTACCACCAGCTTATTAATATGTTGGCTTTCTAATCCAGTTAAAATTCATTTGGATTAAAATGCTTCAGGGAGCTTCCATATGATCCACAAAGAACTGGGAGACACTGACTTTATGGAGTTCATAACAAATGCCCAGCTACAGATTCTGTAATTCAAATCTGCCTGTCACCTGGGAATGGACTGGGAACTGAAAATAATGCCAAGAAGACACTCGGAACCTGTTTGAACTGCAGGACTCTGGAATCCTGTTTTAACTAATGAGGAATGGAGCAAACACAACAGCCTGGGATTGAACTGCTCACCGATGTGAGCCTAAGAGAGGCACGGAATTTGCAAGCTGGGATACATTTGCAGGGTTTCTCATGGATTTTACAGAACAAAGAACTGGTCAGCACATGGGCTTCCACTGTCACTGCCTGGTAATGTCCGTTGGGAGTCCTGAGCTCCATTTCTCACAAAGAGCCACCTAACGCCAAGTGCTAGTGGGGTGAGGGGTGGGCCATCCTGGGTAACAGAGCTGGCAGGAGTGGAAATAGATGTACACCTTTTGGAAAGTAATTTGAAACAGATTAGAGAAATAAATTCATAGAAAAAACTGGACAATATTCCCCAGTTTCACCCTCATGTAATTATGAGACTATAATGTGGAAAGAGTTTTAGGCAAAAGATATTTATAAATTACTTTATTTTCCTATTCTTCTAAAAGAAAGAAACCTCCACCTCAAGACCTAACAGGGGAATGGCTACATATGCTTGATAAAATTCTTCACAATTGCTCGATGTTTAAAACAAGGAGAGGGAAGTGTAATCAGTGCAGAGAAATTTTGGAGAGGAGACTTGGGTGCTTTTTATTCTCCCCAATAAACACAAGTTCTGCTTTCTTTGAAAAGCCACGCAAAAGAGGTCCAAAGTCCTGGCCAGCCCGCGAGGGACTTCAGCGCTTGGGAAGACTGGAGCCGCCTTCCCACTCCAGGAGAAATGACCTTCACTCTGGGGATGCTGTGAACTCCCAAACCCACCACGCCATGACCCGAAAAGTTCCCAAGCGACAGACAGGAGCAGCTTTGGGGGCACAGAATGCATACCCCTTGCCAGTGGCCCTGACAGCAGTGGTGGGATGAGGGGGGATTCCTAGCAGACACCAGCCACACTGAGGGGGCCACCAGCCACACTGAGAGGGCCTAGAGCGGGCCCAGCACCAGGCTCGGATTTCTCAGGCTTCTTCAGTTTTTAAACATCATCTCCCCACCCAGCCCAAAACACACACACACACACACACACACACACACACACACACACACACACACTGAAATATTTGGAGAGCTCAGCAGAAATGACTGGGATTAAGGAGAAGAAAGCTGATCAAGCTAGCAAGTGACAAGTGTTATCACCTCTCCCGCCCTCTGGCCGGGCCACCAGGGGTCCCTCTGGTCTTCCTGGGGTCAGCCCTACAGGGTCCCAGGCACCTGCTGGGCCCGCAACCACCTGAGCCCAAGGAAATGCAGAAAGTTTGCCTGCAACCGCCCAGGTAAAAGCAATCTGGCACCACCAAAGAGAAGTGACCCGCTAACAGCCATCCAGCAAGGGAGGAAGATCCCCAGAATGGGTCCTAAAATACCCAGAGATCCCCCCAGGTCAGCATGAGGGGGGAGGCAATTAAGCATCCCAAATCCGCAGAGATGAGTGGCCGATTGTCAGCACCTCTGCAGCCAGCTGTCATTCTGACCTTCAGGCCATAAAAGGATAAGTCTCTCTTATAAAAGATGAGGAAGACTTCCTAAATAACAGGGAGAGCCCTGTTGTTCATTAATAATAATCCGTACCCATGCATCTATTCTGTAAATAAATAATCTTTTCCATTTATCTTTCAAAATATTGATTTTAAGAGAGGTGTTTCTTGGCAATACTGTTGATAAGCATGGGGTAAAAATTATTGAATTACCATGAGATACACAATGACAAACTTGTTCATGGTTGGTTTTCAGCAGTCATGCAATGTTCCAACACCCGTCCATTCACCAGTGGAAAAAAAATTTTTTTTAAGTCACTAATTCTATTCTTATTGTTTTCAATCTTGAATGAGTGTTCCAGGGATATAGCACAAAGTAGAGAGCACATTTTGCATGTAGGAGACCCTGGGTCAATCCCCAGAACCACAGACACACTCAAAACTCTTGAGTTAGAGAGATTTTAACATATGGTACATAATACTTATTAGGCACCGAACAAATAAATACTAAAGCGTTCATTCCTTATTGTAGCACTGTAGCACTGTCCTCCCATTGTTCATCGACTTGCTCAAGTGGGCCCAGTATCGTCTCCACATTTCTTATTAGTCCAAAGAAATTGTGCTATGATTATTCCATTTCTACAGCAGAATTACCAACCAGGTCTCATAGCTAGTAAGTGGAAAACTGAGATTCAAACCTAAGGCCAATTGGTTCTTTGATTCCTCATGAAATTCCCCAAAGTTTCATTAATGAAACTTATACCCTCCTGCTGACTTTGAAAACTGCTGACTTTGAAAACTGCTGCATTATTGTAAAATAATATGACAAATATATTAAGATCAATAAAAATCTTCATAGTAATTCCATTCCTGGGAATATTTCAAAACTACATACATTACTGAAGGGTTTTTTTTAATTTCTGTTTTTTGGGGGGGGGAATCGCTTTTTTTTTTCAGTTTGGGGGCCATACCTGGCAATGCTCAGTGCTTACTCCTGAATATGCATTCAGGAATCACTCTTGGCAGTACTCAGGGAGCCGTATGAGATGCTGAGGATCGAACCTGGGTTGGCTATGTGCAAGGCAAGCACCCTACCAGCTGTACTATTGCTCTGGCCCTAAATTACCATAATATTGATAAGAATAAAAACTTGAAACCATAACTGTCCACCCATGGTGAATAATTCAACAACTTTTAGGAGGCCAGTTTAGTGGAATATCAGGTAATCACGGAAATTTAAATTATAAAGATGATGCAGCAGCAATATATATATACATATATATATTCTATAGTCCATTGTTAACTAGGAAATTTTATGTAGCATATAATGCCATGCAGTGTATAATATTTCAAAATATATGCACATGACAAACATAAAAGGAATGAAGACAAAACAGGCAAGTAACTGAGCCTTACAAAGAGATTATTAGTAATGACTTTTCTCCCACCAAATTTTTCCTTTTTATTGTTAGAAATAAAGTCTGGAGGAAGGGAAATATGACTTTAAATACTCGTGAGAAGATTCTCAAGCATTCAGAAGGGATGGTCCTCACACATGTTCCGAGTCTGCTCGATGCCCTCCCCAGGGAAGGAAAGGCTCTCTGTGGCAACTGGAATTAGCACTCTGCGAGTTACTCCAGCGGAGGCAAACACTGGGGATTCCAGGCCAAGCCCCAACCCCACAAATCATAACAGTGAGAGGAGCAGAGGCTGGCACCAGGCTTCACACACACAAGCGCCACTCAAGAGAAATACAGTCCCGAGGAACATGGGCTCACCGCTCATCTCGGAGGGGAGTTTAGATTCTTCCTTCCCCATCTACCCGTGCCAGGTACTACCCAAACAGCCTAGGACAAATTGAGTGAGCACATTTTCTTGGAACTTTCCTGAAACTCCTAAAACCCCTTAGACTCTCTGAGGAGGGGGAGGTGTGTGCGTTGGGGGGGGGGGTGGAGATAATGTTCTCCTCAACAAAAACAACCAGACAAGATGAATTAAAGGTTTCAGAGAGCTGAATCATTAAACTCACCAAAGGTAAAAACTGAGTCAAAGGTAAAAACCAAAATATCTGAAACAGTTAAAGCAAGTGAGTTTAAATGTTTACAAAGAAACAGCATATAATAATAAAGGGCTGGGTGGAGAGATAGAACAGAGAGTAAGGGGCTTGCCTTGCACATAGTCCACCTGGGATCCATCCCCAGGCACCCCACCAGGAGTGATTCCTGAGGACAGAACTAGATAAGCCTTAAGCACCTCTGGGCATGGCCCCCAAACAAACAAAAAACACAAAGAAATCACCTGCAGCATATTATTTTGAGTTCAGCAATCTGCTTGCTTTGTTGTTTCCCTTCCTTTGCTGCTACTACTGTTGTGACCAGGAATCACATGCACTTGGCTGCTGAGCTGGCTCGGGGGTCGCACACCCCACTGCCACCAGGTTCTTGTCTTTTACCTAAGTCACAAGCAACTGCCTTGCTTACAAACCAAGAAAGCAATGTTCAATCACTGTACTTAAGTGACAGCACACACCTTTTTCCTAGCTCACCTCACTTTATTCAACTGAACACTCCCCAGAACAGCAGCCTGGCTTAACAAAGTCTTTTACATGTAACTGCAATCAAGGTACAATGTTTTTTGAATTACAAACAATGTTGTGAGTCTTTAAGTTTTGTGATTTTAACCCCAATGCTGCTAAATAGATCATTAAGGGTCTGGCTGGAGAGATAATATAGCTGATAGGGTTTGATCCCCACTACCCCAGATGATCCCCCAGGTATTTCCAGGGGTCACAATAACTGAACACAGGGAGCCAGGAACTGCCTCAGGGCACTGTTGAGTGTAGCCCCAAAGCAGAAGGCAGTTTTTCCCTCCACTTAGAAGTGACAGCACCATGGGCTCACGGGTTGGAGCACGTGCTTTGCACACTGGAGGCCCAGGCTCAAGCACCAAAACTGCATGGTTCCAAAGCACTGTACTGGGGGCTGGAGCAATAGTACAGCGGGTAGGACGTTTGCCTTGCACGTGGCTAGCCCGGGTTCGATTCCCAGCATCCCATATGGTCCCCCAAGCACTGCCAGGGGTAATTCCTAAGCACAGAGCCGGGAGTAACCCCTGAGCATCGTCGGGTGTGACCCAAAAAGCAAATAAATAAATAAATATAAATAAATACAAGAAAAAATAAAAAACAAAGCACTGTATGGTCTCCCCACAACACAACTGGAAATGACCAGAGTTAGCCAGGAGTAACTTCCAGCACTGCCAATAGTGGCCCCAAAACAAAAACAAACCAAAGTCACCATATCACCCTAAAGGAAACTCAAGTCAATCTATGCTAGAAGTGTGTTATGTAAAAGTGTAAAAATAAATAGCCTAAGTTTAGCAAACATGAGGCCAGAGTGATAGCACAGCAGGTAGGGTGTTTGCCTTGCACGTGGCTGACCAGAGTTCAATTCCTGGCATCCCATATGGTCCTCTAAGCACCGTAAGAAGTAATTCCTGTGTGCAGAGCCAGGAGTAACCCCTGAGCATCACTGGGTATGACCCAAAAAGGAAAAAAAAAGTTTAGCAAACAGTTAAGATTTTTTCATTCAAAATCACCAATTTTAAAATCAACTAAAATAAGAGCCAGGACTTACCATGAATGATAATAACAGGATTATTTTTCTTGGTTTTCTTATTTTGGTTTTTGGGCCACACCCAGTTGTGTTCAGTGGTTACTCCTGGTAGGCTTGGGGAACCTCATGTGATGCTGGGGATCGAACCCACAGTTAGCTGTGTAGGAGGCAAGTTCTCTACCCGCTGTGCTATGCTATCACTCTGTCTTCATCTGTATCTCTCTGTGTCTCTGTGTCTCTGTCTCTGTCTCTCTCGTGCACGCGCACTCTCATATTTTACTTGGCAAAAAGACCCACAAGAAACTGCCCTTAAAAGCAATTCAAGGGGCTGGAACGATAGTAGAGCAGATAGGTCGTTTGCTTTGCATGCGGCTGCCCCAGGTTTGATTCCCAGCATCCCATATGGTCCCCTGAGCACCGCCAGGAGTAATTCCAGAGTGCAAAGCCAAGAGTAACCCCCTGTGCATTGCTGGGGTGTGACCCAAAAAGCAAAAAAAAAAATCAATTCAAAAAGAGCTTTCTGTCATTCTCTGTCTTCTGGTGAAACATTAGGTCAAAGAAGATTTTGGATCAATACTCTGACTCCTTCTTTCCTCTCTCCAGTGTCTTCAAAGATCAGTCCTTAAGGTTTCAAAGAGAGTGTTTAAGAGGGCTTCTGAACATCCCCCAGCACCCACCACACTCATCCTGAACTCTGGGCAGAAGTGACACTGCTCAATTTGTCCCCCTCCCTCCACCTGTTGTCCCAAGTCTCCGTGGTATGCCAAGGCCATTTGCACTTTCTGTCTGACAAAGTCTCCCTTGCATACCAGTGGCTCCTCTTCAACCCAAAGCGCAGCCTCTAAATTGGCTCCCTAGAGAAATATGTACTATCAGGGGCTACTGGGGTCCAAGCATCAGACAACGGCCAAAGGTTGGCTGGTGGGTTGGTTTTTTCTGCCTTCGAATTTTTTCTCAGTATAATTAGCTCCACCTTAGTGCTCTGGAATGCGTGGTGAGTGACACACAAATTCAGGGAGCCAGGGACCAGCAGGACCACCGGCTAGTGTCCTGAACTCCCATGCTGGCCTCACCAGTCTAGGTAGCCCCCGCCACCTCTCAGGAATTCCAGGCGGGATGCTTGGCATAAGTAAGTAATTGAGTTAAGGGAGATCTAAAGAAAGACTTCACGTTCACATTCATATGCTAAACTCGGTTAAAAATAGACTCAAGAAGGGCCTGACTTCACTTTTAATTTTAGCCTGGTGATGAACATGCCCTAAAGACAGAAAGTCACCAGGCATTTTCCTGAGTGCAGTGATCTTCATATTTTTATAAAAAGGAAATGCAGCATGTTCTATTAATAAAAGTGCTGTAGCCTCAGTTAAATCTGGACCGTTGGTAAACCAGGGCTCCCTCTGGCTAAGCTTCTCTGGGCCAGCGGCTCACTCACACCCAAGGCCCGGCAAGTGGCAGATCATCGGCAGGGAGGAAGAGTGAGCCCCAGATACCCAGGGATCAAAGGCCACAGGTGTGGCTCCTGGACACTTCCCAGGTGACCAAGTGACTCAACCAAATGATCAACCAAGTGCACTGGATGGAACCTCTTCAAGGGTTTGTGAAAAAAAGCCATATTGCCAGAGAAGCTCTCTGGGTTTTGAGATTTAGTGAGGAAATGGGGGTGCAGGGGAGGGGTCAGGGTTGTAAGAGAGCTAGAAGGAGGGAGAGAAAACATGCCTCCTCTTGACAAGCCAATGTGCCTTTTCCTTCCAGTGCCAAAGATGGCAAAGCTCTAGCCCATATCCTGCTGGATTCTCTCTGGACCCATCCAGGAGGAGCTTCTCCAGCTGTCCTGTCAAGCCACATAAAAAATAAACAAAACGGGGGCTGGAGCCATAGCACAGAGGGTAGGGAGTTTGCCTTGCACACGGCTGACCCAGGTTCAATTCCCAGCATCCCATATGGTCCCCTAAGCACTGCCAGGAGTAATTCCTGAGTGCAGAGTCAGGAGTAATCCCTGAGCAGCGCCAAAAATAAGTAAATAAATACATAAATTAAAAAAAACATACGGCTGGAGAGGTAGTAGAGCAGTTGAGGCACTTGCCTTGAATGTGGCCCACCTGGGTTCAATTCCCGGTACTGCATTTTAATTTGGGGGTTTTGTGTTATTTTTGTGTTGAGAGGTTTTGTTTGGTTGGTTTGGTTTTGGTTTGGGGGCCATACTCAGCTGTGCTCAGGGCATAAGCTTTGCACTCTGGTGGGGCTCGGGGAACCATATGGGGTCCCCGAGATCAGAACCAGGTCGGCAGCATGCAAGGCAAGCATCTTGCCCATTGTACTATATCTTCAGACTTTAATTTTGGTTTGGGGGCCACCCCTAGTCATGCACAGAGCTTACTCCTAGAGGTGCTCAGGGAACCCTATGGGGGGCCAGGGATCCAACCTGGGTCAGCTTGTTATACCTGTAATACCATCTCCCTAGATTCTAAAATAGAACTTTTAAATTTTAACAGCATCATAATTTTTTGTCACAAGTATAAATAAACAAATAATCTTGCCTCAATATGCAATCTGTTCAAATGCTCCAAGTCATCTTATCCTTTATTTTTTAATGGTTGGTTGGTTTGAGCTAGGATCCAAAGATTATAGACTGCAATGAGCTGATAAGTACTTTGAGTCTTTTTAATCTACAGATAATCCTTCTGCTGTTCTTTCTACTGCAATGTATGTGTCTTCTGGCCTACAGAACACCCCACATTCCTTTCCTTGAGGGACAGGAGGAGAAGGGTGTGTTTGGGTCACATCTAGTGTTACTCGGGGCATATTCCAGGATCTGTGCTCAGAGGACCATAAGAAGCACCAAGGATCAAACTGGGGCCAGCTGTGTGCAGCACAAGTGTCTTAAACCCCGTACTATCTCCCTGGCCCCGTTACATGCTGTCTTTAACTTGTTTTTAATCTCTGAAGTTTCTGGACAGTAAGTTTAAATCCCTGCGTAATTCTCTGTCTCTGTGTCTGAGACAGGAAAATTTCTTTGAAGAAAGAAGGACAGAGATGTACCCAGGAACAGCCTGTCCTGACTCAGAGGCATATTTGACCCTCCCTGTGAGAAACGAGGCATGGAGGATCCAGACTGACCATCAATACTTGGACCCTCAAAGGGCTGGAGTGCCGGTGTGGTGGGCATGGGCTCCCCCATCTCACCCCAGGACTCCATAGAGTGCCACCCTGAAAGAAAAGTCAAAATAAAACCAACAATTATGGGACCAGAATATAGAACAGCGGACATGGCTGGAGATGGGGCTGGAGTGATAGCACAGAGGTAGGGAGTTTGCCTTGCACCCAGCCAGCCTGGCCGAGCCAGGTTCGATTCCTCTGCCCCTCTCGGAGAGCCTGGCAAGCTACCGAGAGAATCTAGCCCACACGGCAGAGCCTGGCAAGCTACCTGTGACGTATTCAATATGCCAAACACAGTAACAACAAGTCTCAAAATGGTGACGTTACTGGGCCCGCTCGAGCAAATTGATGAACAATGGGAGGGCAGTGACAGATAGATAGATAGATAGATAGATAGATAGATAGATAGATAGATAGATAGATAGATAGAAAGAAAGAACCAACGGTTAGCTTGATTCTTTGTGAATGGTAAGTCATCCTCCGAACTGGAAAATCCAAGTGCCTGGTGTGCGGAGGGAGCACTCGGTGCCCTCCCTTCCTGCTCCACTTTCTCCTTTCTTAAAGCACAGCTTTGATGTGCACTGGGATGCTACCAGGATGCTACCACAGCCAGGTGATGACTCCCCTTCAACACCCTTCCCCCCTTCCCCCCCCACCCGCCACGCACACACACACACACACACTGCAGGGCCTCATCCCTCATCCCTGCTTCTTCCTGCCCAGAATCCCTCCTGGGTCAGAGATAAAGTGGCACGTGGCCCTCGTCCCCTGCTTCCCGCTCCTCCCTGCTAGAGCCCTGTCGCCTGCTGCTGCCTCCATCCATTTACAGTGCTCAATGTGCATAATCTCATTTGCTCCTCGCAATAACCCTGTGCCCACTTCAGCCTTTTTTATATCCCAGAGAAGGAAAGTACAGAGAGGTTAAGTAATTTGTCCAATGCTCCTCAGCCAGCAAGTACATCAGCAGCCAGAAGACAAACTCGGGAATTCCAGCCCCAACCCCTGGCTTCACTGCTGTCCTTTGGTGCTTCCCCATGGCAGACCCTCATAACCTTTCACCCTCTTAAACCTCTGGGTTTAGGCGCACGTGCATGCGCACACACACACACACACACACACACACACACACACACAATTTGTCTCTGCTAATTACCCTTCCCTCTAAATCACAGCTTTCTTAAACACAGCACCCAAACCTAAGCACAGTCTCCTCCAGCTCACCCCACCTTCGTGTATACATCCTCGGTCCTCACTATGTCTGACAAGAACCCCCATTTCAAACAGGCGGTCTTCAGTCGGAGGAATCACTCTGAGGCTCGACATGGCCTTTGGCAGAGCTGAAACTGCTTTGCCACCTCGCTGACTCCTCTCTCTCCCTGAGAGCCTGCCCTGTTATGTGACGAGCCCTGGGGCGGGGGTGAGGGGTTGAGATCCAGAATCTTCTGGACCTACCCCGGAGCCATCCTTCCTGCAGTTCCTCCCGTACCCCCCACCATTGGCAGTGACACACTCTCACTCGCCCTGATCCCGCCTAACATCTGTATTGCCATGTCACCACAACTCTCTTCTCCACCTGCATTCACATATGATCAGAGTATGAGACTTCCCTGGTGTGGATCCTTCCAGTAGTTTCATGCAATTGAAAATCTTAGGCTTAAGGGGAATTCCAAGCAGTCACTTCAAGCAATTGTCCTGTTCAGATTCCATTCACCTGTCGGCACTGTCCCCGTCGCAGTCAGGTCCCAGGCTGGAGACACTCAGCAGAGAAGTCAGGTTTCCTGCCTCACACCCGGGGTTCACCCTTAATTCCTACCAATGCGGTGCCTGGGTCATCCGCTGTGTTCTCAAGAAACCCCCAGTCCCGAAGAAGCCACACGCTGGCCTCCCTCCCCCAACATGGGGCTGAGAGGCAAAAGCCTGACCTCTGCTCATACAGTGACGACAAGGCGGAGCCCAGGGCAGAGTTGGGGTGCTTCTTCCTGAGTCTGCGCCCCCACCCTGCAGCCAGCCACCCTCACTTCTCCAAACAAAGATGCCCGGGTCTCTCAGGTCCTTTCAGACACGCGGCCCAGATTAAACCCAAACTGGAAAACCCAGCTGTGGCCTCGTGTCCATCCTCACCCCTGAGGTTAATCGAGATCGGTGGTTCTCACAAGTCAGATCCAAAGTTAGGGTGCAATGAGGTCGCTCATCTCTCATTAGCCAACCAACCACGCCAGGGACGTGCCAGATGCTGAGGACACCTTCACAACCTGCACCAGTCCCCTGAGAGGACTCTCTGGGGCTTACCAACCCAAGAAAATGGCAGACAAGGGGCTGGAGCGATAGCACAGTGGGTAGGGAGTTTGCCTTGCACGCGGCCGACCCGGGTTCAATTCCCAGCATCCCATATGGTCCCCCGAGCACTGCCACGAGTAATTCTTCAGTGTGTGAGCCAGGAGTAACCCCTGTACATCACCAAGTGCGACCCAAAAAAGCAAAAAAGAAAATGGGGGGTGAAGGGAGGGCAGTGGGGTTGAAGAGGAATAAGCACCACAGCAGTGTCCAGGGGCATTACAGGAACCAAGTACGCAATTCTGCTTCCTGTGTAGAGAGTCCAGGAAATCACCCCAGTAGCAGGCAGGGGAGCAGAATCCACAGAAAAGAAATGGGATGTTCCAGAGGAGAAGGAGGTGGCGTCAGCAGAGGGGTGAAAAGCTGGACAACCAGGTTGAGGTCAGCCTGGCGGTGGTGTCCACATGGGTGGAGTCCCAACACACAGGCAGGAGGCACTGGCTTGGAGGAAGCAGGTGACCAGGTAGGGGTGGCGCGGTGTGGAGAAGAGAGATCTGAGGTGGACCCCCCCACTGCAGGCAGGGGGAGAGGCTGCGAGGCCAGAGCTCCCACAGAGGCAGTGGGCATGCAAAGGGGGAAAGGGAGGCTCTAAAGAAAGGAAGGAGATGGGACAAGTTGGAGCGGGTCAGAAGGGCTGGCACTGAGCCTGGACTTGCCAATCACTGGCTAGGTGACCCTGAACCACTTAATCCCTACCTACTTCACAGGGTTGTTGGAGGATTAAAGGGGATAATGAGGAGGCAAAAAAGCGCCCTGTGAATCCTGCAGAACGTGAGAGGCTGGTGACTGCGCCCCTGCACACTGCTCCATCTGTAGCTGCCTCGTCACGAGATTTAAAATGACTCTCTCGGACACGCAGCTCTCTCGGCTCACTTCTCTTCGGGAATAGCTGGGTGCCCTTGGAGAAATCCAGTTTTCTTTCCTGCCAGAGAACTGGAGTAGCTACCCTGAAGGTCTCTTCCAGCTGGAAGATTTAATTAAATCAATTAATCAATAGTTAATAATTAAATTTTAATTCTACTAATTTCTTAATTAAAATTTCAGCTGCAATGTGTTGGTCTCCGGCACCTTACCTAACTTCTGTGGCAGTAGGTATTTGTCAAATGAAAGAAAATTGAAGGAAAACTCATTAGGAGAGAGAGAGGGAGAGAGAGAGAGAGAGAGAGAGAGAAATATAACTAAGCCAACAAGACAGACAGATCATGAAAGCAAAGATGCAAAAGTATGTGTTTTTTTAATTTTTATTAGTGAGACACCATGAGAAAAGTATGTGTTTTTTAAGTATTTTCAGTGCCATATTTATTTGTTCTGCTCCAAGACAGTAATGAAGTCCGAAGATGTTTTCACCCAGACAAAATGATAAAAATCCTTATGCAAAATATCTCTGCTCCTAAAAGGTTAAATTATCATTGGTCTAGATATTTACCCAAGAAAACAAAGATATTTATTCACATAAAAACTTGCTAAATAATGGCCAGGCCAGCTTCATCGCTAATAGCCCCAAACTGGAACAATCTAAATTTCCACCAACATGCTAATGGATAAACACTACATAAATGAAATGGAGTAACAATAAAACAATAAAAGGGAGCAAACTTTATGTGTTCAAAATACTGGAGGGACTTTAAAATAGTTACGCTGAAAGAAATTCCACAGAAGGTCTATGCAAATCATCTATGTATCTGACAAGGGTCCAGCATTCCAAATTTTTAAAGAACTCAAAAAAAATAAATAGCAGGACGGTGGCCATGGAAGTCGGAATCCGCTAAGGAGTGTGTAACAACTCACCTGCCAAATCAAATAAATAAAAATAACTCATAAAACTTCACAACAACAATAACAAAAAAGAAAACTCAACAATAAATGACTCAAATAGACATTTATGTAAAGAAAACATACAAAAAGCCAAAAATACACAAAAATATTTATATCATTAGTCAACACAGAAATATGAATTGGGAGCCAGAGCAATAGAACAGTGGGTAGGGCACTTGCCTTGCACGCGGCTGTCCGAGGTCCAATCCCAGCATCTTATATGGTCCTCTAAGTCGTGCCATGAGTGATCCTTGAGCACAGATTAGGAGTCTGAGCACTACTGGGTGTTCCCCCACCCCCACTCCCCACTAAGGGGGAGAGAGAGAGAGAGAGAGAGAGAGAGAGAGAGAGAGAGAGAGAGAGAGAGAGAGACAAAAAAAAAACCACAACAAGGTATCACTTTATGCCATTAGAATGGCCGTATGTTTCTTAATCATTTTAATGTTTTTCAGGGACTGAGTTTGGGGGCACAAATGCTGGTGCTCACAGCCTATTTCTGGCTCTGTGCTCGGCAGTTACCCTTTTTGGTGCTTGGGAAACTATGCTGCCTGGGATTTGAACTGTTGTTGGCAGACTTGCAAAGTTTAAACCTTAAGCCTGGTACTATCTCTTTAGCCTTCATCCTTTACTTTTAATTGGAAAGAAAGAAAGAAAGAAAGAAAGAAAGAAAGAAAGAAAGAAAGAAAGAAAGAAAATAACTCTGGCCAGAGAGTCTGTGGAGAAATTGAAATTCTCACTCATTGCTGGAGGAAATATAAAACGATAGTCACTTTGGAAAAACAATTGGTAGGTTCTTCCAGAAATAAAAAAAAAATACCATATTACCCAGAAATTCTACTTCAAGATAGGCACCCCACAACGAACTGAAAACAAATGTTCAAACAAAAACTAATACACAAACGTCCATAGCAGCACTACTCACAAGTCAACAGACAGAAACACCAGTCCATCAACTGGGGAAATGAATAAGCAAAATGTTGAGAATCCACAAAATGGAATATAGCTCAGCAACAAAAATAATGTAGTGCTGATACAAGCTATATCAAGGATGAACTTTGGAAACATGACAGGTGAAAGCAGCCAGTCACAAAAGCCACACTTAGTGCAGCACAGAGTTCCATTCACAGGAAATGTCCAAACAGGCCAATCTTATATGGGGGGTAGAGGTGGGGAATGCGGGATGATTATTGATGGGAACCTGACTCCCCTTTGGTGCAATGCAAATGTTCTAGTGGCTATGTGACACTGTGTATGTTATATAGCCCCTCGCACATTTACTACCACTGTATTAGCATTTTTTTCAGTTTTTTTAAATTTTTTTTATTAGTGAAACACCATGAGGTACAGTTATAGACTTACAAATTTTTGTGCTTGGGTTTCA
>JAOXYA010000021.1:23053354-23068221 GCA_028565675.1 Sorex palustris | reverse complement strand
GAAACCCAAGCACAAAAATTTGTAAGTCTACAACTGTACCTCATGGTGTCTCACTAATAAAAATTTTTAAAAAAAAACTCCATTTGGGAGTGGGTCTGCAGCTAAGCTGTAAACCTGCTAAGAATGTATGATGTCCAGACAATGTGTGCATGGAGGTTTCCAGGTTTGAGCCTGAGTCAGAAGTAGCAACTGAGAACAGAGGGGTCTTATGCTATGACAGAGAGAAGGCAGGTGCAAAAAAGCGGCAGGAGCAAATAGCTCTGGTGCATCCTTAAAGCAAATACCCACATTAAAGGAGAGAAAAGTGGCGTGAAAACTATCGGCAGAGTGCAACCACCACCACCCGCAGTGGGCACGGGCACAGCCCCTTTCATTTCTCAACACATGGAAAGATTTATTTGGGCCAACTGAGCTACAATTTATGAACACATGCTTATGTGTGTTGCTTAATTGCTCCCTTTTTGCTCATAAACTACATTGATATCAGCATGGACAACCTCTGCCACCAGCCTGCTGTCAGCAAGTTGGGAAACTTGCCTTGTCAACCATCAGGAGACTTATTTATCTTATATAATCCAGCAGGAGCTAAAAGAAACAGGAATATCAACTTGGCTGTGCCACTTCTGCTGTTGCCCAGACATTGTCAGAATTAAATGATAACGGCATCATATCCAAAATAGTGGAGATGGATCTTATCATGGAAACGGCACTAGGAATTCAGTCATGGGACTGGTGAGGCTTATGCATACAGAGAAGTATGAGTCTATACTCCTGAAATTGATGTACATTATAAACCAGTAGCAATCAAAATTTTAATTAAAAATAATATACAGGGGCAGAGATATAGTACAGCGATTAGGGCACTTTCTTTGCTAGCTTCAAACCTGGTTCAATTTCAGGCACCCCATATAGTCTTCTCAGCCCCACCAGGAGTGATCCCTGAGCACAGCCCAATGTGTCCCAAAACACAAGACAAAAAGACTAATGAATTAAGGGAATTAAGAGCCAGTACTGCAGGTAGGGCGCTTGCCTTATGTGCTGCTGACCCAAGTTCAATCCCTGGTACTTTATATGGTCCCGAGTTCCACCAGCAGGATTCCTGTGCACAAAGCCAGGCCACACTCGAGCACAGTCAGGTATGGCCCCCAAACCAAGACAAACAACATAATACAAACAAAATATTTGGAGGTCCTTTATCCTCTCTCTCTCAAACAGCTGGCAGTAACAACCTGTCCCCTAACTTGTTGGTGGTAAATGTCTAAGACTGAAACCTAAGTTGGAAGGAAATTCAAGTGACCACCCATTGAGCAAGGCAAAACATAAACCCACCACCAACACCCCCTTGGTAGTGTTAAAAACCAAATTCACATTCCTGATTCAAAACTGTGCCTTCTTAATGAGAGTCAGGATTTCCCAGCCTTCCCAATGGTGGGAACGAGTAATATTAAACTTCCAGTATAACGTACTTGCTGGATATCAATGAGATCCAGCAAATTTCATTAATCAGAAAGAGAACAGCTACATTCTTCCTCCTACAAACCTAAATTACCCTAACTCTGGAATAGAGATCACTTTACTTTCTGCAAAATTGCAATACTCTAAGCTAAGCACGCTGACTAGCCACTCACATCAGCTGCGAGCAGCCGCAATTCCCCCTGATCTAATAGATACAATCATCAGTGAGACCATCCCAAGTGAGAACATTTCTGTAGCAGAAAACACAAACCAGATTAAGTGGGATTTAGTGGCCTAAGAGACCCCTTCAAGATCCTGTCTGGCTGAAGGAAGAGAAGCACCCTACTTCGGAATTGTTCTTTGGAGATTAAGCTCTGGCCTTTTTCTTTTCTTACTATCTGTCCCGTTCAGTTCTCTTTCATGTCTGGTGCCTGATTAGACCCCGGTTCCAACATTTTGTAGATTCTTGCTTACAAAGCTGTGAACTGAGCATATACTGATTGGTTTACTTGAGGATTAGCAGCTGTGGGCAGAGAAGAACTATTAGTTTAACTGAGTGGAGAACCTACAGCCACAAGAAAAACAAATCAGAGAGAGAAACTGGATGATGTGGGATCATGTCACTGAGTTAGTCCTAGAGGTTACTCTCTGCTCCCCACCCCTCCATGGCTACATAAGCCGGCAAACTTCTCTTCCCAGAGTTCCCATGTCGTTTGACAGATTAAGCTTTTATAAGTATTAATTGGGTATACTGCTAAGAAGGTAGCGATAGAATAAGCAGATAGAAGAATAAAAACGAATGGTAAGATTTTTCTGCTTTATTTCTTATCCCCTACAGCAGTGGCATTAGAGCAGCTCTGTACACCATATGTATAGTCATTTACCGTAACTAATGGGAATAATGTCCTACATTTCATGATCTCTTTGGCAATTTGAGAAAAAACTCATAACGAGATGGCGACGCTTGCACTCTTAAAATACGTATCACAATGAACGCTGGGCAAATTTTGAAATATTTAAGTGTTTAAAATATATCCTAGACAGCCTTTCTAGAAAAACAACAAAACTTGCAGAATGTTAAGGAAAGAACCCATGGCCTCTTTATCCCTGTATTCGGTAAGTGCTTAATCCTTTCAGATGTTTTCTCTTGCCGTATGTTTTACATGCAGTATAAGATGGTGTTTAAAATTTTCAAAATTCCTTCTACAAGTGTATCTCTGTTTCCCCTAAGAATGGATTCAAACTGATGTTAGAAACTGGCACATATGTTAGACATTCTATCCCTTTTCCAGAAAAGGGCCAAATCAAAGTGTAAGGTGACATTCCTTTTGGGCCAATTGTTATTTCCTTCCCAGATTCTGGATGGAATTGTCAGCAACCCCTTCAATGTAGGTGGGCATCACACACACCCAGCTTGCGCTCCCTGAAGATAAGTGGACACCCTTCCCACACGGGGTGTCTGGGAAATTATCTGCAACCAGAGCCATCACTTGCGACACTCTCTGTGCTAAATCAGGGGAGCACTTTGCTTCGAAAACACAGTTCGCCCGTGTCCTAATGCCACGTACAAGACTATAAACTTTAGAAACCAAAGATGGATTTATAGCATCATAAGCCACAAACAGAAGCAACACTAGCTATCAACTGCTAAACCGAAACTCTAATTTTATATCTGATCAGTATTCATTGCTTATCAAAATGATTTGGAAACGGAGGAAATAATAAGTCATCTATACCCAGATTAAATATGCAACTGGGGGTCAGATACTACCCTAGAGTTTAAAAAAATACCCTAAATTTCCCATATTTGTAAAGCCTGGTAACTTTTTAAAAAATCAAGAACTAGGATTTGTTTCAGAATACAACGTTAAGATATAAAATATTTTCTACATTTATTATGATTAATAAACTTTATTTTGAAGACTTAAAAATAAAATATTATGCTTGAGGAGAAAAGTTTTTACAAAACATTCATCAGGCACACCAATCAATGCTGTCTACTATCTTCTGCTAAGAAGAAGATAGAGATTTTAAGTTCTCATATTAATTTGACTGCCAAAACTACAGTCATTTTGCCTCTTAAAGTGGTATGGAAAATTCTGTTGTCCAGATGGCTTCTATAATGCTTAACATTTTATCCGATACTATCTCCACTTTGGTCAACTTAAAGAATGAACATTTAATACAATAATATTACAAAATATTAGTTATATGTGTCTAAATAAGGCTGAGAATCTTTACAAGTAATGACATCAGAAGTCAGGTGTTAACAATAGTATAGAAATCTTCGACAATCCTCACTGCCACTAAGAGTCAATAATAAAACTACATACACTCGAGTAGAATAAAATGCCCGCCACACAAATTAATTCTCAATGTGCCCTTCCCACACTCAAAGATGATTTCCATAAAACAAACTTAATTGCATTATTCCTTATCATGCCTCATGTTTTAACATTCCCATATATAAAATAGCACCAATCTCTAAAGATTGAACACAATATGCATGGGTAGAAACTGTTATTTATTATAATCATTATTATTTTTACCAGTCATCCACTTTACCCTAGATGAAAGTCGTTTTTAGTAAAAATCAGTATAGACAGATGTCAATAAGTGAAAAATTCTTGTTATCCTTAAACACTGCAACATGAAGATTGATCTTTATCATGTGAATGAGATCAAAACGTCTCTTAAGAGTTTCAAAAAAAAAAGAAAAAACTCACCAAAATAACAAAAAGGCACAGGTTCCTCCCCCAAATTTATTAATATGTGTTCCCTTCAAGAAGAAGTTCATCTAAAGCTCTAAGCTCACAAAATTTCCAGACGGCGGAGCATACAACTCAATCTGCGCTGTGGACAGTCTCCCCGCTACATTTTCTCAAAGATGGCTGGTGCAAACAGCACCTCATAACTACGCAAAAATGGTTGCTCAGATTAAATTATGCAAACGTAGTTTCAAAATAACCTGCTCAAGTTTCAGCGTATTAATGATGGACCTGGAAAGCATTTGCCCTGCTACGCCTGGTTCCAGCGGAATTTCAGTGAATAGAGAGAGGGGCATACACTCTGAACCATCCTTATAAAGAAAGACTTTGAAATAGAAGCGCACAAACATCAGGTCCCATGGGTACATTCACGGTGCTTGGACCCGACCTCTGAACACCAATCTGTCACCAATGCAAAGCACAGCAGAGCCATCAGCCTGCTCAAGGTCTCTCTCCATCCTGGACTGCGCCAGCAGAAGGGGCCATCTTTGAAATGTTCCGTCTGTATCTCTTAAAGTCAGTATTCTGAGCTGGAATGTTCAAAATGTGGGTGAATCCACCAGGTAAATCATTTCTTGCATGAGATAACTGAAATACACTTGCAATGATCATGTCTCTACAAAGTCACATTTTTTTTTCAAACGCCATCATCTTATAATCGAAACGTATGTACGATTTTTTTTTCTCTGAACATAAAATTCCTAACTATTTTCCTTAAGTAGAGGTCGGTGATAGGAACATACAGGCTGATTTCTGTACTAAATTCGGTACACTTAACTGACAGTCTAATCTTGACCCACAAGACACTGGTCTGATAAGAAGCCCATTAAATGGTTCCCAAGCAGCGGGCTTTTAGTTGTTTTAGTAAATAAAGGTTGGATTTTAGATATATTTTTCTCTTGGTTTATATTCAGAAAGTAAAATAAAATTTTGGCAATGATGTACTTAAACTGTCAATCCCTTTAGTAAGTTTTAGCCAAAATAACAGGAAGAGCACAACAAAATATTTTCATTTTCAAGTAGTTGGAAATTTGCTAGTAGTTGGAAGCTACAAAATAAGGTCAAAAGTCATAAATGGAGTTTCAATATTCTACCAGACAAACTTTAAAAAAAAAAAGTGGGGGAACCATTTTGTTCTGAAATATGATACGACATTCCTTGATACCAGAAACTTGAATTTTTTACTATTCTCTTACGTGTCGGTCTTACCGAACAATATTTAAGCATCAATTACTTCCACTTCCACCCCATCACCGGTTATTTCTCGCCGCATTTTGGTAAGTTTACGTAAAGCACAGCAGCCCTGCAAAATGCGTGTGCTCCGCTCCCAAGAACCGACTGCAGCTCGACTTCTCCGTCTGGTCAGTTTGGCCCAAGTCCTGTCATGCCCACTTTTCAAGGAGATTTCGAGGATTTCACTACTGGCCCTGGACAACCCTTAGAATAACGGGACTCGTGACCAACCAACCTCGTAGGCCTCAGAGGGTCCAATAAAACCGTCCAGAAGGCCAAGGAAACGGCCCCGCTTTTTTTGCTGCGGGGTGGTTTCCCGCAGGGGGCTGCGTGGGTTTCTGGGGCCTGCGGACCCCCCGCCACCTACTCACGCACTGGGAAGGCTGCTCGGAACAAGTCACGACCCCCACACGGGGCTCGGGCAGGGCTCGCCGGCCGGGTAGTCTAGAGGCAAAGGGCGCGCGGCTGACAACTCTGCGCAAGGAAGGGCCTTCGTGAAAAGTGTAAACACCTCGTTCAGGGCGAAGCAAAAACGTGCTGTTTCTCAACCCTCCCCGTCCCCGTCGTCACCCAATGTCACCACGACCAGGGCACCGGCAAAGGTGGCTGCTCCGCGGCCGCATTGCCCTTACACACACCCCCACGCGCGCCTCCCCAAACATTCCAAGCGCCCCGTGGGACGACGAAGATGAACTCGACTCCCTGGGCCGTTTCCCCAACCCCCCCTTCCCCACAAAGTGAGCTATTTTCGTTCAAAAAACCGTTGCTCCATCGACCGAGGGGAGATGGAACCACAAAGTGATTCTCTCCCCACCTAAGGACCCCGGGGAAAATGTTCATTGATCCACGATCACCGCTTGCCCCTGAGCCATCAGAAAGACACCGACTAGGAAACTTTCAGCGCGGCGCGGCCGGGGTGAGGCTGAGCAGGACCCGGGAGAGATGGAGCCCCGGAGTGGGGCGCCCAGGGCGCGACCCCCCGCGACCCCCAGCGCCCCACTGCGCGCCCCGCGGCCCGCCCCCGCCCCCTCTCTCCCCTTCCCTTCCCTCCCCGCTTACTTTTGGATGATCTGGGGCAGGCCGGCTGCGGGCGGCTGCGGCTGCATCCCTCGTTGGCCCGGGGGCGCCGGGGGCGCGGGGGCACCGGGCACGCTGCGGGCATCTCGGTCCGCCTGCTCCGGGCCGCTGGGCTCGGCGTCCTGGCTCATGGCTGCGGCCAGCACCATGTGCGGCGAGAGCGGCCCCGGGACGCGGGCGCTCACTGCCCGGGGTCCCCGCGCCCGGTCCCCTTGTCCTTCCCGGTGGCGCAGGGAGGAGACGCGAGGGGCGGGGAGGAGACAGTCCCGGCGGCGCCGCCTCCTCCTCCCCGGCCGGCCCGGCCACGCGGGGGTGGGGGCCAGGGGGCGTCTCCCGGCCGGCCCGAGCCGCGGGGCGCTGCGGGGCGCCCGGGGTGCTGCCGATCCCGAGCGTGGCGAGCGGGGACGGCACCCCGCGAGCGCCCCGCCTCCGCGCGCCCTCGGGGTCCCCGGGCGGCCGCTCCGCAGAGGCCGGGAGGCGCGCGCCGACTCTCGCGTCCCGGGGCGCCCGGGGATCCCGCTGCCCCCCGGGGCCGGTGGGCCGAGAAACCCCAGATCTTCGGGGGTCCCCTAAGGAACCGCTGATGGGCCCGCTACTGGTCAGGTCCCCCTCTTCTCTCAGTGCCCCGCCACCAACCCGCAAGCGCAGAGAGAACACCAAGTACCGTTTTATTCTTGTGATTTATTGACCAAACCCCGGTGAAGATGAAAAAGGGGAACGGAGGTGAGGGTGGGGTGGGGGTTCGTCGACCCCGCGCCGCCGCGCCCCGAGCCTCCGAAGTTGCCCGCACACCCGGGTGCGACGCTGTGCACGCGGGTACAGCGCGCGGAGACGCCCCGCACCGCGCGGCGTCACGTCCCGGCTGCCAGGTAGGAAGGGCTGCGGAGGCGCCCGGTGCGGCAGAAACGTCAGGCTCGGCGGAGTGCGGGGAGCACGGCTCCCCCGGAGTTCCTGTCGTCCCCCGGGCTCCCGGGGTTGTTGAACCCCGCACCCTCAGCCCGGCGAACGAGGGGAGCGTCCCCGCGTGCCTGGGAAGTGAGAACGCTCGTCCCGGCGCCCCCTCGGCCTGCAAAGAAGTTTGCTGAGCGTCTCCAGGCCACCCATCCTCTAGCCATGCTAGGAACATTCTGGAGAGTCTGTGCTCCCCGGTACCGGGCAATTAATTGAATTCCCTGAAGGATGCTCTCTTGTCTCCCCAGACTGTGCGTTCCTGCCGCCTTCCCCACTAGTCTCTGGAAAAAAAGGTCTCTCTTGATTTTGTACTCCCTGCCTACAATGCCCTCTCCACGCCTCCTTTCTCTCTCTCCACTCCTGTCTTTACTCTTTCAGAGGATACATGGATTCTTTGTGTTTGTAAAGATCGTCAAAATTCGCAAAACTGAGTCACACACAGAGGTAAGAATGTATTGATTGTTCCCTGCATTTCACAAGTGAGGTCTCCCCAACCATATCTGGGAGAGGCAGACCTCAAAAAGATCAAATCTCTGAATAATTTCTTCATCATCATTACTTTCTATCATTAAGGTTCTGTTGACAATGGTTTATCATAGAACTCCGTGTTCTACCCCTTTTTAGTTCAGAGAAATGAACTGGAATTATCATTGCAACTTTCCCAGAAACAAAAATGAAAAGGTTCCATATATTTCTATTAAAATCTCCTTGTGAGATTTACCCAGAGACAGTGGAAAGGGCTGGGTAGCCAAAGATCATACCTGTTTATTGCATTGGAATGAACCAACATCCCTGAGTGTCAGCTATCAGATATGTAAACAGGGTTTGAGGAGCCCCTGACTTTCATTGTCCCTGTCAGGGTTAGAAATAAGGCAGTATCTTGCATATTTGGTATGAGAGGAAGTCAACCTGGCAGCTATGACAAGACAAATAACGATTCCTTATATTCTAACTTTAGAGTCAAACAGAACAACATTCTGAAACTCCAGGAAACGAAGTACTTTGAAAGTCAATATATATAAGTAAATCCATCTCCATAACATTTTTACTAACTAAAGAGATCATATTGTATGAAGCTAACTCATTCTCAGAAATAAAAGTCGTGGCAGATGTGACATACTAAGAATGGTGGATATACCAAGACATTCACGGAACTTTTTCCTGTCACTCTGAAGTTTTCAAAATAAAAAAAAAGTAGAAAAAGTAATCACAGGCATTTACAAGATTTTTCAGCAAGTCCATTTCTATTTTTATAGCTTAATAGTTGCACTTGGAGCATTATGTAACAGCTGAAGTCTGAATTGCAGCTGATGTGATGGGAGAAGGTAATGTTGCAGCAAACCTAAAGCTAGTGCATGTCCTTGCACGGATGCCCACAAAACGCTATGCAGGATCATCACAAACAACCCCTCCCATTGTGCGACTGAAACATGAAGCATACTTAACAATTCCAAGGGAAATTATTTTTTAGCTTCAGTTTTTTCACTTCTGCCCAGAAGGAATGAAAAAGATCCCTTGCTGGGTCTTTAAGCCATTGGAGAAGATGTAATCTTGATTTTTGTCATTCTCACTTCCTGCCATACCCACCCCCCACCCGTGTACACACACACACACACACACACACACACACACACACATACACACACACCAGGATAAACATCACAGTTATGAGAGTGAGAGAAAGGCTGTGGGAGTCACCTGACTTGACAAATGGGGAGCATGACTCGATGAAGTCTGGTAACACATCTCTTTGTTCCACTCTGCAGAAGCATCCTGTCCCTCCTGACCTACAAGTAACCCGGAGGCTGCAGTGAGGCTGTCTGCGGCTGTCAATGAGTATATTGTACATCTCAGCTGCTAAATGCCCTCATCTATTATGACTGCCTTCATGTGCACAGTAACCAGTGACGAAGCTGCTGCTGTCCATGCTTCAGTCTGGAGGAAATGGAGACTCCAGTAGCTCTGAATTTTTAGCTCCCCCAAACACCAAAAAAATGTTTTGTTTCTTTTTGTTTTTAGGCCACACCTGGTAGTGCTCAGGGTTTACTCCTGGCTCTGAGCTCAGGGATCACACCTGGTAAAGCTCAGGAGACCATATGTGGTGCCAGGATTCGAACCCACTATACTCTCTCTCCAGCCCCAGGCAGCTGAATTTTAAGGGACAGAAGCAGGACCCCACCATCAGACTGATGTAACACTGGCTCACTGACTACTCTGCCTTCAATACGGCCAGGGAGCCAAGTGGCTACCTGCCTCTTCTGGAAAGTAGAAAGTGCTGGCTGTGTTGTCCCCCCCATCCCACTCCTATCCCCGCTCCGGGCTGTCACTTGCATCCATCCCGGATAGTAAATTAGGGAGAGGGATCCAAATAACCTTTCACAATCAAGAAAATGCAGAGAAACCAAGCAGGCTGGTGCTAGGAATCGGTAGATAACAGAGCCCAGGCCTCTGCCTGGTATTAACTAGGGTCATTCTTGAACATGCCAGGGACTCAGGGGCCCCAGCTCGTTTGTATTATTAATTGCTTGCTGGGTTCCAGACACCTGTCCCAGGAGCATTCTCACATCTTATTTCATTTTATATCCTCCTTTCATAGGCAGAGAAGCTTGAGGAACCTGTCCAAGGCCACAGGGACAGTAAACAGTGGACTCACTGGGCCCACCAAATCCCTACTCTCTCTTAAGAGGGAACCAGCCCACCTCAGAGCATTTATCTCTGCCAAGATTATCTCATAACAACAATAATATACTTCATGTATATTATTGTTGTTACTTTTAAATAACTATTTGGTAGACTGTAAATTGGGGGGGGGGGTTGCGAGGGCTGGTTGGGGGTTACAGCACCTAGTAGTGGTCAGGGCTTATCACTCAGGGATCACTCTTGGTGGTCTTGGGGGACCATATAGGATGCCAGAGATTGAACTGGGTTGGCTGCTTGCAGAGCAAGCTCCCTGACCACTGTACTATCTCTCCCACCCTAAAGTCATTTTTATAGTTGCAGAGCACTACATCAATCCCTCTATTCAGTAACTTAGTTAGTAATTCTTAACATTTAGTTAGTAATTCTTAACAATATTTAGTATACTAAATATTGTTATTGTTGTTGTTGTTGTTATTTGGGGGACCATATCCGGTGGCATCCAGGGCTTACTCCTGGCTTTGTGCATAGGGATCACTCCTAGTGGAACTCAGGGACCATCCACTTGTAGTTTCAGGGATCGAGCTGAGATGGGTCGAGTGCAAGGCAAACACCTTACCTCCTGCATTGTCTTTCTGGCAACCTCAGATCTGGTTCTTGTTGTTGTTGTTGTTGTTGTTGTTGTTGTTGTTGTTGTTGCTGTTGGTCTTGGTTTGGAGGCCATACCCAGCAATGTTCAGACAGTCATCACTTTGCCACATGTGAGGCAAACAAATGCCCCCTACCCACTATACTATCATTCCAGCCCCAGAATCTGTTTTTAAAGCAGAAATTTATATGGAAGATTAGAGGAGAAACATACTGAAAATGTATAGGAAGGAAAGAAGGAAGGGAGGAAGGGCAGGAAAAGAACAAAGAAAAATGTGTGGACTACATTTTCAACAACCTAACAACTCCAATAATGACAGTGAAGTCATTAAAGTGCCAGCAATTGTGTGAATACTGTTCTAACCTACACGTTTGACAATTAGGGATAAATATTTAGCAGCCTCTCCAACATTAACCAAAACATTTTCATTGGTCTCTGTGTTAGTACTAACAGTCACTGTTTTTTGTGTTACTTTGTGTCAGGCTGCCGTGAGCACATAGTTCTCATTTAATCCTCTTTTTTAGATGGTTGCATTTATGACCGTTTTACAAATAAGAAAATAAAGGCTCGAAGATGCTCAGCCACCTGACCAGCTTCTACCAGAAAAGGTGCAGATCCCTTTGCTGTGCCCATTACTCCTAGGATCAAACTTTCAGCCACCAAGCACAGGGCGTGGTGTGACAGGAGTTTGAGACTGGACCCACCGCTCTGCTGGGTCCTGGCTGGCTGCTGGCTCCCAACCCTTTCAATAACTCCTCCTTCCATTCCTTCTCTGCATAGGACTTGGCTTCTTTTCCATCCTCTCCCCTCACTCCCACCCCAGGTAAACGTTTCCTGCTGTCCCATCCGCTTCCCGGAGTTGTCAGCCTGTCTTTTACTTAACTTGTTGGAATCCCCTTCTGTGCTTTTAAACAATCATGAAATTAAACCCTGTGCTGGCTTCATAAAGGATCGTCCCTGTAAAAACCCGGGAGAGACAGTGGCTGAAGGATGCTGTTTAAAAATAATGTGGTTACTCATGGAACTGGATGCACATTTGAATTTGAAGGAGACAGTCCGGGAACTTTAGCTGAGGAAAAGTGAGGACATGACCTATGAGGTTCTTTTCTGCCTAACAACTCGCTGAGGACGTCTCTCATTGGCTGTCAAGAAAGGCTTCGCCTCCTTCTCTCTGGTCTGGAATTTACCAGCCAGGCAGCCTGTCCTCTCAGCAGCTGCCCAGGTATTGTGTTAGAATCAAAGCAGCTCCCTGGCTGCGAGTCAGAAACTCCAGTGTCAGTGTTTCCTGACCGAGGAAAGCAGGTTGTCCCAAGCAGGAGTGAGACAAGGGCATCTTTGACTTCCGGAAGAAGCATCACTTCCCCAAGCCCAGGTGGCTTGCCAATCCTTCACCGCAAGTCCAATACCTGGCACGGACCGACAGCTACAGCCGGCTCTCTGCCAACCCAGCATGGGGCAGGGGCTGCCTGGGCCTGGCTTCGTGGAAAGGCCGAGTTTGGAGCAGAGGACAGCTCTCCGGCCTTGATCATTCCCAAGAGAAAGCAAAGCAGCAGGACACGGGAGGGAGTGAGGGTCATGGGACATGTTGCAGCTGAATTTTCTTGGGACAGGGGAAGGGAATGAGGAGTGATCTAGGTATGGCATGAATGTGGGAGAAATGTTAGCTGGTGGCTAATTGCATGATTTAAGTTCCATGGGGCTCGGCACCCCCCGGGGAGACCCGGCTTCTCCAAGGCCTGCCTAATCCCTGGGGAATGTCACTGGGCCTAGGGGGGCCCCAGCCAAGCCAAACTGCACTTCTCCCAGGCAGGGAATTCCGGGATCCGGCCCCTCCCCCACTGGCCTCCTCTGTCTTCTCTTATCACCCGACTGTCTGTCTGTCAGGCCAGTTGGTCGTCAGGGAATAAATATCTAAGGCTGTTTGCCCACCAGCCAGGGATCAGGTGACCGGTATGGAAAGCAATGCCGGAGGCGCCTGCGTGCCAGCGTGACGCCAGGGACAGTGAGAGCCGCCATGTGCTGACCTCATTGAGTGGGCACCCAGGCAGCTGGCCCGGCACTGGGAACTGGTGCCACTCCCTGGGTGGCACCTCTGGCCATCCCAAGGCCATCTCATGCATGGGACCCCCCCTGCCACACACCCTCTCTCCAAAGGGTCTGAAGACAGAGTGGCTGGAGGGGAAACCCAGTCCCACTAAGGGCCAGCTGAGGCACTGATAGCACTGCAGTTGGCCCTCTGAACCTCCACATTCCTGTCTGGAAAATGGGAACAATGCTGCCCATGGCATCAGGTTATATTGGGAATAAAGCAGTCCTTAAGCAAATGACTCTCTGTCTCTGTCTCTGTCTCTGTCTCTCTCTCTCTCCCTCTCCCCCCCTTTCTGTTTTTGTCTCTCTGTTTCTCTGTCTCTTTGTCTCTCTTTCTCTCCCTCCCTCTCATTTTTTAGGGTTATTCTTTTTGGAGGGGGGAATGGCAGTGGTCATACCCAGGGCTTACTCCTGGCTCTATGCACAGGGACCACTGCTGGTGAGGCTTGACCAAACCTGGGTCAACTGCATGCAAGGCAAAATCTTGGGGCTGGAGTGATAGCACAGCAGGTAGGGTGTTTGCCTTGCATGTGGCCGACCCAGGTTCGACTCCCAGCATTCCATTTGGTCCCCTGAGCACTGCCAGGAGTGATTCCTGAGTGCAGAGCCAGGAGTAACCCCCGTGCATTGCCTGGTATGACCCAAAAAGAAAAAAAAAGAGGCAAAGGCTCTATCTGCTATACTGTCATTACTCTGGCCCCAAAGGCACAAACTTTTTGCTAGAGTATGTGAAGACTTAACGCAGGGCCTGGTGGCTATAGGTGGTAATCTTCTTCTTCTTCTCTCTCTCTGTCCCCCCTACCCTACCCCAACACACACACTGTGGTCTAGGTACATAGATGGGCGATAAAGCATGAACTCGCATCCTTAAGGCTCTGCTTTCAGTCCTCGCCAGCGCAGCCACTTCTGCAAACTCCCAGGGCAGGTCTGCTGGGCCTGGGAGAGAAAGACTGGTTGTTTTTGTGCTGGGTCCAAATATGAGGCTTGTGAGTGGCAAGCACGAAGTCCCCACTGCTCTCCATCTCTGGCCTGGAAAAGGGGGTTTGAACACAGACTCACTTTACTCCCTGCCCTCCTAGCCTAGAACCCCTCCACTGAAGAGCAAATTAGCAGTTGCAAAATGACTTGCAGGTGGGGGCAGAGAGATAGTACCTAGTACCGGGCTTAAGCACTGGCCTTGCCTGTCACCTGCCAGGATTCAGTCCCCAACACCACATATGTTTCTCTCAGCTTCTCCAGGAAGGATCCCTGAGCACAGAGCCAAGAGTAAGCTCTAAGCACCAAAGACTGTGACCCAAACACCAAACCCCAAAACAAAACAAAATGACTTAGGGAGTTTTTGAAGTTAAAATATGTTTTCTGTCCAAAAGATTTGTGGCACGCCTAAGGCATGGCCTCCAGATATGGGTCTTATTTGGAAACCAAGTTTCATATCTGTAGCCTGGCTGTGATGCAGCGGTTAGAAGGAACTGCTCCTGTTGGAGTCGGGGGCTATGGGTATAATCGGACAATAGTCACACAGGGAGAACAGCCACTGTGTGGGAACAGCGTGACCCAACCAAGCGGCCACAAGCACAGGGATGGATCCACCCCCAGCAGTGAGGAAGAGGCAGTGAGAGGATCGACGCCCAGTCCAGGGGCCTGCTGACAGCGGGCCTCTCACTTCCCTCCCAGGACTCATGGCTGAATACAGTTCTGCTGTCTGAAGCACCTGCTGGCTGGTACTTAGGGCTGCCCGGCCTCCTCCACCTGTCCAGTGTCCTCCAGAGCGCCAGCAAACTCTCAAGGCACTTGCATCCTTACAAGCTGTAGAAGCAAGCACTGAGACAGGCAGGATGGAGACAAGGCTCCATGGCCCAGAAATAGAGGCCTCAGATGCCCCAAAGTTTGGCAGCCTCCCCCAGGGCCAGAGTGTGGACTATGACACATTTATTTTTTTAATTTTTATTAGTGAAACACCATGAGGTACAGTTGTAGATTTACAAATTTTTGTGCTTGGGTTTTGATTA
>JAOXYA010000021.1:23002027-23018848 GCA_028565675.1 Sorex palustris | reverse complement strand
AATATATACATATATTGTATATATGTATATAATGTGTATATATATATATATGTATATTGGGCACCTCCGACTTGGTGTTGGGGACCATGAGGGCTAGACTTAACAGTGATTAGGAGGACAGGCAGTGTCAGAGACCAAGCCCAGGTCCCTATGAACTTCTCTTTGCTCCTCAATACTTGTGAAGTGCTTGAGGGCAGGCCCACATGACTCCAAGGAGTGGTGATGGGTTTTTGGCTAGAGTCACACATTCATCACATCCAGTGAGGGAGTCAGGAGAGCCTGCATCCTAGCTTCTGTCAATCCAGACCAAGGGGCCCCATGAAAGATGCCAGCAGTGGCCAGGGACGTGGCTCATAGGGAGAGCACTGGCCTGGACTACATGAGTCCTGGTTTGATTCCAAGGCAAAATAAATAAGATACTAAAAGCAGAATATAGGGTGGGAAATGGAGGGCATGGGGCAGAAGAGATAGTACAGTGTGGTGTACGATGCTTGGGGTTCCATCCCCGGCAGCCAACATGGTTCCTTAAGCCCCACCAGGAGTGATCCCTGAGCACAGAGCCAGGGGCAAGCCTTGAGCACCACTGATGTAACCCCAAAACAAAAAACCAACGAAAAAAAAAATCAAGGCAGGGCAGT
Organism: Sorex palustris; assembly: GCA_028565675.1. Classification (NCBI taxonomy): domain Eukaryota; kingdom Metazoa; phylum Chordata; class Mammalia; order Eulipotyphla; family Soricidae; genus Sorex; species Sorex palustris. The sequence continues at coordinate 23,018,210 of JAOXYA010000021.1, read as the reverse complement.
GCCACATATCTGAATGAGAGGCTTTGACCATGGGGATTGGATTGGGTCAGGGTTTTTATTCATGTTATTATTGTTATTATGGTGCCAGGGATTAAACCCAGGTCTCACTCACTTAATGGCATGGGTTCTGCAACTGAGCCACACTCCTAGCTGATTATAGAAGAAAATTTGATTTTTTGGGGGGGGTCACACCCAGTGATGCACAGGGGTTACTCCTGGCTCTGCACTCAGGAATCACCCCTGGCAATACTCAGGGGACTATATGGGATGCTGAGAATCGAACCCGGTTGGCCTCGTGCAAGGCAAACGCCCTACCCGATGTGCTATTGCTCCAGGCCCTATAGAAGAAAATTTGATAGTTACCAAGAGGGCAAAGGAAGCCAGTCCCACAGATGAGTCCTTCAGGGTGACACAGAGAATAGCAACCCTGGGCGTGCAAAGGTGTCTCTCGACATGAATTTGTTCTCCACCCTGTTCCAGAAATGAATTGTGACATAGCCTTCACTCCCCAAGGTTTTGAGTTTTGTTTTTGCATCGTGGATACGGAAAGAAAAATAAATTGAGAAATTTTTATGGAAATGTGGTGGAATTTATATCCCCAACACATGCTAATAGGGGAGTATTGCCAATATTTTGGAGAATTGATTAAAGATTAGCAAAAGACTTGCTTCTGAGTGGCCTGAGTTAAGAGGGAGCCAGCGGCAGTAGGGAGCTGACAGAGGCTGTCAGGCGTTCAGAAGAAAAATCACCAGCAACTCACTTCTAGTCCCACCTGGGGACAATTTTTCCTGGACTAGCCGGAGCAATAATACAGTGGCTAGGGCATTTACCTTGCACGTGACCGACCCGGGTTCAATCCCCGGCATCCCATATGATCCCCCAAGCACTGCCAGGAGTAATTCCTGAGTGTAGAGCCAGGAGTAACCCCTGAGCATTGCTGGGTGTGACCCAAAAAACAAAAATAATAATTTCCTGGATGCTTTCACAATAATCCACAGGTCCACAGGGCTCCCAACAGCACAGGGGTGCCCATCAGTCATTTCTTGCTGCCTTCCCTCAACTCAGGAACAGAAGTGACCTGAGCGGGCTCACTCATAGAACCTCTTAGGAAACAACAGGGGAAAACGAATTTCTCTATTTTTCCAGCCACCTCTTGACCTGAGGCAGCTGGAAAAAACAGAAAAATTTCTTCAAGTCTGGGAATAGAGCAACCGGATGGCAGCTTCTGTAGTTCCCCACCACCTGGCACCGGCAGCCTGTGCAAAGTTGGTGGTGGCAAAAAAAGGAGGAATAATTAATGAACAGACTATTAGGGGAGTGAGAGTTAGGGCCATTGCCAGCTGTGGGGCTTCACTCGGCTCACCCCTCAGTGACTCACTGGCTTATGAGCAATCCTCAGATGCCTGATTTAGAGGCCTTACTCACCCTTCAGAGAAAGACTTGAAGGCAATAAAGCAAATGTCAGCAAGTGGGACGCGGCTTAGCACATCATCCCTTCTTCCCACTCCCTGACTCTTCCTTGCTGGAGGCCCCTCCAAGTCACTGCCACCCGGACAAGACTGCACCAGGCGCAAACTAGCAGGACACATTCTCAGGTTGGGCTGAGGCGTCAGCTAGCCAGACCAAGGCCTGAAGGAGTTTGGTTCGTGGAGGTCAGAGGTTAGCTCCACAGCAATGCAGTTTGTGACAGAGTGAGGGCTAAGGACCCAGGACCCCTCTATCCCATCTCTACACTCCAGTTCTCCAGGGGAAGTCCTCCTTGGACTGTGCAAGCGAGGGGGATGGGCTGGCGAAATGGGCCGTCTAATTGGATTGGCTTTCTGACCTGTGCGCTTTCCAAGGGACCTGGAGGGCCAGTTGGGAAAAAGAAAAGACCCGTGAGAAACAGGATCTTAGTCTATAAAGTGCAATGTTTAGGAAGATCTGGGCAACTGTGGACCCTGGATACCATCTTGCTTTCTAACCTGATACATGCTTGGAGAGCCGGAGGCCTTCTGGGTCCTCCAGAATTGAGGGCATGATTGGAACACCCCACCTTGGCCCCACTTGACCTTGTGTCAGGGACCAGCTGACTGGCAGTGGCATACATTATAGCCAATTTCTGGTTCCCCTCTGATTAGGAAAGAGTCCTCATGCTAGCCTGCCATGGTGAAAAAGGTATGGAGAGAAAACTGTATTTTACTGCTTCTTCCTTCTTCCATCAACCTAGAGGGAGTTACTCAGGAGGCAAGTGGATTGGAAGTTGGGATTTCAAACTTCTCACTGAGGAACTTCTTATTTAGTAGCGTCTGAGGGAATGAGCTGGAAAAATTAGTTCCAAGAGTTAAAAAAAAAGGGAGACAGGCAGTAAGGTGAACCTTGGTTTCACCTTCCCTGAGTGAACATCTGCAAAGTGCCAAGTATGACAGGGAGGGAAGAGGCTGACCACAAGCTTGGCTCTTAGGTACACTGAGAAGTGCAGGTTTAAGGGACTGTCAGGATCATCTAAAGCTGTCCACTCATTTCTTCGATTCAAAGTTCAAAATTTAAGGTCAGCGTGAGCAAATGCTCTTGACCTACAGGATGGCTGCACCTAAGGACTCTCGAGCCAGGGAGCTAGGAAAAGGTTTGATTTGAAAAGAGCAGGATTTCCTATCATTACGTTCCCTGGCTGGCGTGTGGGTACACGCACAGCCTCTGTCACACCTTCAGTTCACTTAGAAATAAAACCCAGGAAGTAGGCTGGAGCCCCACTGAGTGCACCTTTCACCTTGGGGTGTAGCTGAGTGGAAAGCTGATGTCTTTGTATGCGTGACGCCTTGGGTTTGAGCACAAAGGTGAATGCCACCTCATCCCAATTCAACAACATGAAGAGCTTTTTTTCTTTTGCTATTTTTATTTTGCACTATATATATCTATATCTATATATATATATAAAAAACCCCAACAAAAACAACCAGTAACATACTGCTTTTCTTCACATTCATATGGATTGTAGGAAATTATTGCCATTTCCCCTGGAGATAATAACCTGTAGACAAAAAAAAGAAAAAAGAAAAAAGAAAAAAAATAGTACCACATCATGAAATCGGAAAATTCCCGAAGTCAACAGCTTGGAGACAACCCCCAGGGGCAGGGAAGGAAACAACAGTTCACAACAGACAGACCAGCACACTCTGACGGCAAGCTGGGAGAATGGCCCCCTTGGTGCCACTGGTGTGGACTACAGGTCTCTTCTTCTCTCCTGGTACACACCGCCATCACCGCAAAGAGCTGATTTTTGGTCTATGGTTGAAGAACTCTTTGCAAAGGACGTAAGAGTTGCTTTGAGGAGAGGAGCGATGAGGAAGGTTCAAGTATGAGGAAGAATCACCCCGAGTTCGAGGTCAGGGAAAACCCTCAGTGACAAGAAAACCCAGAGGCAGTCCATGTCTTGTCCCTGCAACCAACCACCTCCAGGGGACTCAACAAGGGGCAGGAGGGGGCAGTATCTGACAAACATCTGAAGGTTCAAGTCAGCGCACTTGTCGGTGCGCCCAGACCCAGGAGGGTCTTGTCCTGACCACATGGTGATGGAGATCATGCCTGGAAGCGACAGAGACAGACACTGGGACTGCCAGAGGGACAAAAACATGGTGGAAATTGTGCTTCCTTCAAAATGAGTTGGCTTTGAAACTGCCTTTTCTCCTGGTCAAGCAACTACTTTCTGGCCCCGCGGGGGCGGGATATTTATTGCCTTGCGCTTGAAATGAAAAGGCGAACTCTGAGAGGTGCGAGGCCCGGGCAGCCCTGGGGCGGGGGCTCTGCGAGTCCAGTGGTCAGCATATGCTGCGCCCGCATCATGGCTTGGCCTTCCTTCGGTCCCGAGAACCAGTCCCCGAGGTCTGTCCGAAGTTCTTTTGCAAGCCTGGTGACCACTCACTGGCCCGTCGGGATCACGGGACGGAGTGAGGGGGGTCTTCAGTATTGCACAGTATGAAATGTCCACGAGTTTAAAAAAAAAATGAAATCACAGTAGTTCTTGGGCCCGGGCGGCTTGGCCCACCCCAGTCTTAGCAGGACGTGGCTGTGGGCCTGGAGCCCCTGCTGAGCTCGGAGACGGCCGAGTGGGTGGGGGCGGGCGCCAGCGCTGAGGTAGGGAATGTGCAGTAGGGGCTCGGCAGCTCGGGGCTCAGTGTCTGCAAATGGGCCAGGAAGGAAGTGCTGGCCGCCTCCCCCTGGCAGGAAGGCGCCTGCGGGGTGGGCGTGGAAGGCAGGATCTCCGACTCGTACTGCAGGAGCTGGCCCATGAAGCCGAAATTCGGTGAGATCACGCCCCTCCTCTGCTTGACGTAGTCAAAGGCCTCCTTCAGGCGGAGCTGCTTGGTCTTCATGAGGTAAGCCATGCAGATGGTGGGCGACCGTGAGATCCCCGCCTCACAGTGGACCAGGACCTTGCCTCCCTTTTCCCGGATACAGTCTGGAAGGAAGGAAGGAAACAGGGGCCGTGAGTTGGGGCTGGGACCCACAGGCAGAGACGAAACCCAAGGCTTGACCAGCAAAGGCACCTCACTTCGAAGACCACCCCTGCCCCCCAAGAGTCTCCTACGATGGTCTTGAGTCTCCAGAGTGGGAGCTTCGGGGTCTTACCATAGCCTGTCTCCAAAGAGGACTTTTATTAATCTTGTAGCTGCTAGGGTCAGGGATGTGCTCACTGCTACAGCATAGTTCTTGCATGTGGGAAGGCCCTGGGTTCAAGTCCCAACACTGCCCCAAACAAACACAAACCTGTGAAATTTTTTCTGGGCCATGCTTGGCAGTGCTCAGGAGACCGTGTGGTACTGGGGGCAAAACCTGGGCCTCTGGCATACAAAGCACTGGCTGGAGCCAGTTGAGTTTGTCTCTCTAGAGCAAACCCACTACATCTTACAGGTGATTCTCCATTCTCCCAGGATACCTGCACAGACTCTCGCTGGAGGTGTGAGAATTAAAACCATCCCTTTCCTACGGATTTCATCTACACACAGGATCCACGAGGGAGTTTAAGAAGGTGCATACAAGTTAGCACGGAGGAAGGCACCTCTTTCTGAGTAGGTTCCAAACTCAAAAGACTGGCTTGGAGACGTCATTTCTAGCTCCCAGAGTCTGATTCTAATGACGATGACCTAATCCCTAGGCTGGTAGAGGCCTCTGGTTATGTCAGTCTGGTTATGTCAGGGAGGGATGCTTGGCTCAGCTCCCAGGGTTCCCACCACCAAACATGCAATAAATAGAACATGGCCACTAATTATAGCTTGGGCTCCGTGACGCTTAGGAGACAAGGGTAGAAATGTCTTGCGTAAACCCCACTCTGCACAATGGCAGCTGCTGTAAAGCTACCACCGTGGGTTGGCATTCTGCAGCTCAACATGACAAAAAGGGGAGATGCCCACTTCTAAGCCACTCCTCTCGCCCACCAAGAGCTATGACCGCTACAACAGGATGAGGCACAGCACATGTACACATCCAGACCGAGAAAATAGTGACGGCGCAGGAGGTTAGATGCACTGGCACCCTGGAAGGAAGGCCAGTGTGCAAAACGCTTACATTTTATTTCAGGTGGGGCTGGAGAGATAGTATAGCAGACAGGGTAATTGACTTGCACACAGTCGACATGGGTTCAATTCCGGGGATACCATATGGTCCCCTGAGCCCTGCCAGGAGTGATCCTTGAATGCAGAGCCAAGAGTAAACCCCTGCTACCACTGGGTGGTCCAGAACAAATCATGTGGCACTGTCCTACCGCTGTTCATCGATTTGCTCGAGCGGGCCCAGTAACGTCTCCATTGTGAGACTTGTTGTTACGGTGTTTGGCATATTGAATACGTCACGGGGAGCTTGCCAGGATTTGCCGTGCAGGCGAGATACTTTCAGTAGCTTGCTGGGCACTCCGAGAGGGGCAGAGGAATCGAACCTGGGTCACGATAGCACAGCGGTAGGGCATTTGCCTTGCATGTGGCCGGCCCGGCCGACCCAGGTCCAAAACAAAACAAAAAATTTTTTGAGAGGAAAAGTTAACTCTATCACCCACCTCACTCCCTCCTCAAGTGCATGAATTTTGCAAATGCATCTATAAAATCTGCAAATCAATTTTCTGAAGTCAGGAAAGAACCCTGGAGTTTCCCCGTTAGAAAGAAAACCCCAAAGGGCACCCCAGGGTAACACATTAGCGCTCCCCCCCCCAATTCAGTCTCTGAGTCAAAAAAAAAAGTCCCTATGAACTAGTTCAAAGGGGAGACCCCAATTTCAGGTTGTGACTCAAGAGCCCAGAGTGCTCTGCCTCTGCCTTTGAAGGCCACTTCCGGCGGGGCTACAGGACCCTGCTGTGGTCTCCTTCTGGTGTCTCCTACAGCAGAGCATGCACTCCAGGGCTGAGCACTCGCCCTGCCTGGCCTGCATCGCTTCCAGATCTCTCATTCTCAGGCAACGAGCCGGGGGTGGGTGGGAGAATGCTTCCTGAGCTTTCCAGATGCTGTGGGTTTGTGTGTTGGTGTACAGACACGATGTGCACACAGGATGGAGCGGCTCCTGAGAACTGAATGGGGGCGGGCTCCATGACCTCACCGGGCAGCTATCTAGGTAATTAAGTAACAGGCTAGGAAGGGCCAGGCATTCCCAGGGAGAGGGAGAGCCGAGTTCGGGTTCCAAGCCTGAACCCATCATTCTGGTTCCCTCAGGAGAATGCATGGGATAGGGTAGGCTTGGTCTTTATGTTTCTCACAGGGGCTTCCCGTGGGGCTGAAATTGTGTGCAGTGAGTGGAATGGACCTACTCTCGTGTCTGGGGAGGAGCCCATTCCTGGCTACCTGCACTAAGAAATTATCATGGAGCTCAACAGCTCTCAGAACAAGATACAAGAAAATCATGTCTGAGCTTTGATAATGATGCAAGTTCAAAGAGGCAGGTCCAGGGGAGAGGGAGCAAGCCCGAGGGCGTGGGAAATGGTGCTTGGAAATTGGAGAGAGAAAAAACCTGAAGAGAGGTATAGAGGCGGAGAGGCCGGATGGGAAATCCCGGACCCCGTGAGCACTGGGGACCCTGAGGCCTCCAGCCCTCTCCTGGCAGAGAGGCTGGGGGGAGGCCTCAGCCCTGGATTTCAGGCCCACACTGTGGAGCAAATGCGACAGCCTCGTGCCTCCCGGATTTTCAAACGACAATAAGAGACGCCAACTTTTCTGTTTCTAAAAGCATGAAGCTGAGGCAAGTGCTATCTTTAATCCAAAATTAGTTGAAAACGCAAAACAAATTGCCCCCAAAGCGGTCTGTCTGCCAAGAACTGCAGAAAGCTTCCCGGGGCCCTTGGGGCTCTGTGTGAAAGAGGCGTGCGCCCCAGCCTTCTGCTTCCTTTGAAAAATATCCCAGCCCACGTGGAGGCCCAGCCAGGGCGGGTGCCGACCCGCCTCTGCTGCCCTCAAGGGGGTGCCTCGAGCGCAGACCATTGGGCTACCCACCCGACTAGGAACAATGACAAGCGTGGCAGTGAGGAGCGCCACACAATCCTATTCATTCATTTATCTGGCAAATTAAGGCTCCTATTAATAGCCACCGCGTCCTCCCCCTCCTTCCTCTGGTGGCAGCACTCCTTCTCGGCTGCAAGCCTTAGGGATGGTACAGACAACGGGCTTTTTCGTCCAGGGAGGCGCCCCATCAGGATGGGGGTGTGGGGGGGTGGGCAAGGGGCTGCAGTGGCCCCGGTGTCCAGACCTACCAATGAAGTCTATTGCTTCCGGGAAGTGGGAGCTGATGTCGGCCGTGTGGCTGTCCTCCACGGGGATCCATTTGTAGTGGAGGTGGGTGGTGCAGGCCTCGGACGGCCTCCGCGACACGTTCAGCAGCGCCGTGATGTGCAGGTTGGCCAGGAACTCACACTGGGATGCATGGTAGGCACTCCCCAGGTAGAGGAACGGAAGGATTTCAACCGGGCCACCCTGGAGGCAGGAGCAGAGGACAACCTGGTAAGCTTGGCTGCAGGCCCACCCCGCTAAGAGGAAACACATCAACCCTGGGATTTTTTGGTGGTGGGTATCCCCCCCACCCTCAGTTCTGGGGGTTGAGGGGAGCTGCTGGGGGGCAAGCAGACCTACATCTCCCACACGCCTAACACGCACCCTGACTCTGACGCTCGCTCCCCAGCAAGCCTGCATCTACTCGCTCTTAGAAGTGGGACTTCCCTTCCTGATTTCCAGGTTCAGTGCTCAGAGTCAGGGTAGCTGGGCACAGCCTCCATCTCATGCAAACTCTTGACCCTTCTGACGCAGGGACCGGGAAACCCACGCAGTGAGTCTTTTCCTTGTCCCACACGTCCAGTGGCGTGAGAAACAGCACCATCCTGAGTGAATAAGTATACGGAGCCGAGTTCCGGCTGCTCTAAGTCTCAGGGTACATAATCCCACTAAATCCTGGGGCTGCCCCTGATGTTTTTTATCTATCTGGGAGTCAGCAGCGGAACTGGGCTATATACCCAGGGGTGCTCAGGGCCTCCTGGCAGTGCCAGGGCCTGAACCACGGTGGGCTGTGAGCAAGGCAAGTGCCTCAACCCCTTGTGTTATCTCTGTGGTCTAACCCTGATGTTCCCTACAGTGTATTTCATCAAACGCTGCTGACCCCAGGATGCATCCAGCTTTCTGAGATCTAAACTTCCCCTCCACCTTCCCACCACACACACACACACACACACACACACACACACACACACCAGAAGGGGGCCTTCCCCACGTAATCTTTTCCATACGGGGCTGGACCTTCAGGGTTTCAGTGAGAAACACGTAGGTCCTCATGCTACAAGGGGCCACCCACACATCAGGTTTCTAGTTAAGGTTTCTCCCACTCAGCGGGGAGGCAGAGAGGAAGTTAACAGTGGGCTAGCAGGGACTCTGGCTCTGGGGGCATTTATAGAGCTGCAACGACAGGAACCCAGGGGGCTCAGCGGGGAGGGGGTGGGGGGGCGAACACAGGGCTGGCCACGGGCGCCTTTCCCATCTCATCCCTCTGCTTCCTGTGTTTCCTTTTCCTGTGCTGAAATGGGGGAGGGCAGAAGAGGAAACGCTCTGGCAGACCCGTGACCGGGAAAAGGGGTGCAGGCTGGGAGGGGGCTCAACTGACCCTGCAGGCAAGGGGCATTCGCTCTTCCTTTTCTAAGAGGTGGTGAAGCAAAGGCCAGGGGCTACTGGGAAGACAGTGACAGGGAATTTTACAAAAGATTGGAATAGAAGCAGCAGCGTTTGCTTAGCCCGACAGCGGTCTCCCGGTTCATCTCCGACTGAGATCTCATCCCTCTCTGGGGTGCCTAGAGAACGCTCACACACTGGTCTCGGGCCCTCTCCTGTTTTCTCCACAGTTTGGCCTGGCGCACCCCCAAAACCCTATCTTTCCTTTTCTGAGTCTTCTGTTCAGACTTGAAGGCGGACTGCAAAGGCGGGCAGAAACCCCAAAGGTTAGCACGCTCTCGCCTCTTCTCTCAACACACAGCACTGCTGAGAAGTAACACGAGGGGTTCCCCAGATAAGCCTTGGGGACTCATCAGGGCCTCCCCACTTGGCCAAAGGACAGATCTGCCGCGCTTTCACAACATCCTGCCAATTCTTGTTTCTCTTTCACTTTCTGGGAAACTGGGGGAAACACAACCCAAACAAACAAGCAGAAATCCAGTTGGGCGGGATGCCCGTGGCTTCAAAGTTGAGGGTTCCTCATCCGCGGCGTGTATTTAATGAGGGAAAACAAACACAATAATAATCTTGGCACCTTGCCACACTAGGAGGCTTCCTGACCACAGGGCCCCTTCATGGAAAGGTCACCTGGCTACTCTCCGAAGTCTGTCCCCAGGGACAGAGATCTCTCTGCTTGGGGCACACCACAAGCTTCTTAGGCAAACTGTCTTCCTTCTTAGAATTTGGATGCAACCTTATTCGGGGGGTGGCGGGGGGGCCTGGATAACAAGAAAGGCTCCTCTGATGGAGTCAGAAGGCTGGAATGGGCCTTCTTCCAAGACAAGGGGTGGAAAATCCAAGAACTAGGTCATGGAAAGAGTCAGGACAAGTTGAAAAGAGGCGCTACGTGGCCCCGGATGCAGCTGCCAGATTCTCAGGAAACCCTTCGCCTCCGTACCCACAGCTCTGGCCTGTGCAAAATGGGCAAGGGGGCTTTAGGCTCAGGCTTATCAAGAGTCGGATCCTCGCCTGCCTTTCCCTCATCCCCCTGGTCCATAGGCACCCTCCTGACAGAGCCTTCCGTTTTATTCTTCCTTTAACAAATTGTCGCAGCGTACAATCCTCTGTTCTCTTTCCCCTCATGCCAGCACAGGGGCACAGGCCTCAGGCAAGGCAGGCACACGCTCTCCCACTGAGACACATCCCCGGCCCCTACCACATGCAATTCTTTGAAGGAAACGTGTCCACATGTTAATAGCCACATGCATTTCAAGCATCCCAGGGATTTCTTGATCCCAGAAATCAAGGAAATGGAGGCGTTAGAAACGCTGGGAGGAGCTGAAGTAGCTACCCAAACAGCAGTTGTCTGCCTCACAACCCTTCTTCCTCAACCTGTCCTGTCAAACACCAACAGGACACACCTTTGACAGGTCCTGGGCTGGGCTTTTCAGAAAATACAGAGCAGGAAGAATCAGAGCAAAGATCAACACAGGAAGCCCAGAAGTCAGCCCAGAAAGGCCTTCAGGGAAACCCGAGCCCATATTTCAGAGTTTCTCGGCACCTCCCAGGCCAGCTAATAACGTCTCTTTCACTTCCCCCTTTTCTCCAGAAGCTGCCGTGCATCCTGAGGCTCGTTTGTGCTTGTCAGCTTGTTCGCTGGAAGGAAGCCATGAACCCTCGGATGGAAACTCCAGCTGGCAAGCAACAGAAGCTCTCGGAAGCTACAGGCCCCTGCCAACACCCTGCTCTGCAAAGGAACCAGCCGCGGCTGGTGAGCGGAGGACGCGCGAGGGCGCTGGGGAAGGAAGAGCCAGGAGCTGGGCACCCCCTTCAGGTCTCCACCCGCCTACCTGGTCATAAGCCGGCCGGAAGCTGATGTTGAGCACTGGTTTCCCACACGGGCTGATGAGGCTTCTCTCGGTTTCAATCTTCTCTTGGGAAATGGGTTTTACATCCACGCAACACTCAGGATATTCAGAGTAGAATGTCTCATACCCCCCTACGAGGAACGAGAAAAAGAGGGGGTGAGACAGATGTAAGCATTGATTTCTCAGGCTGTCAGGAAAAAAAAAACAAAACGCCAAGGGTCAATCAATACTCTAAGAGTGTAAAGGAGTGAGAACTATGAAACTAATACAGATGACAATTATCAAGATAGCACAGCGGGTAGAGTGCTTGCTTTGTAGGCAGCTTACCCAGGTCCAATCCCCGGCATCCTATATGGTTCCCTGAGCATTGCCAGGATTAATTCTGAGTACTAGGAGTAACCCCTGAGTACTGCCGGGTGTGGCCCCGAAACCAAAATAAATGGACTACACACATTTACCAAAAAAAGAGAGTCAACCCTAGTCTGGAGACGTGGCTCACCTGTAAAGGCATGCCATGCATGCAGACTCAGGTTCAATCCCTGCTACCCACCACCCCCAAATCAGAGAGGTAATGATTAGCTTTTTGTGTCTATCAGGAGAACTTAAAATTGTGAAAGGGGATATCTAATACCAGGCAAATATTAACCAAATCCCTCTAGGAAACAAAAGCAGCTTCTTATTTATCGAAAGCTCAGGTGTGACTATGCAGACTTTCATTAACTTACACGGAGAAGGAGACGCCTACATTCGAGCATGTCTCCTGGGCCCACAGCAGGGTCACAGATGGAACCATGTCCACTCTAAGGGACTGGGGGTGATAAGACCAACAGGGGCTTTCAACTCAGGACAATCAAAGGGCCAGGCCCTTCCTCACTCCCAAGGTGCTAAAGAACACTGCTGATGGCCCCTTGCAGGGGCCAATTTAGTCATCCACCGAGAGAATTACCTTCCAAGCCAAACTGGAGGAATAGCCTTCCAACTCAATTCCCAGCCCCCTAAAGGAAAACCAATCACCCTCCCTTTCTACCTCCGTTTTAACCTCCATCCTGACACCCAACTACCCCCCACCCCCACCCTTAAATCTACTCCTGGCAGGTCTGAGTTTTCTAAAAATCCTTATTAAATTTCCCTAAAGGGATCATTTACAGTAAAATGACAATTGGGTCAAGTCACAAAAAAAGTGAACATATGAAAAAGCCTCCTCAAGCAGGGGAGAGGGTGGGGTGACTCCAAGGAAAACCTGCCCGTCTGCACCGTCAGAACAGTGAGGGCTACTAGGTGAGGTGGCCGGTCTCGCCTGAGGAAACCCTGGGTTTCCAATCCAAAGCAAGCTAATTTGCTTCCACGAGCCTCCAGTAAAGGCACTTTTTTTCTGGCCAAGAAGATTCACCTGGCATCAAAACATCAATTAAATATGCATCCTGAGGGGGCCCAGAGTGACAGGACAATGGGCAGGGTGCTTGCCATGCACGTGGCCTACCAGGGTTCGATCCACCACACCCCAGAGCCCCACCAGGCGTGATCCCTGAGTGCAGAGAGACGGGACTAAGTCCTGAGCACCGCTGGGTGGACCCCCAAACCAAACCAAAATATAAGCAAGCAAACAAAACAAATAAAACCTCCCAAATCAACATCTGGAAAACCTGTATTCTCCCCCAATGCCCTTCGTTTTGTCTCCTGTTGGTATTGACACAGCCCTGCCCCCAGTCCGTGGACCACCAAGTGCCTCTTTTCAGCCCCTGGCCGGCAGACAAAGGGTTACTGGATTACAAGGCCATCTTGATCCCGCTCATAGCTGCAGCCAATTCGTAGAATGAGTCATGGTGCCATTACTGCTTCCTCTCAGCTCCGGGGAACTGCCCCCACCCCTGCTAATACCCCTAAATCTCCCTTCACCAACTGTCCTCTGGGCCCGCAGTCCTGGTGCGGATGACAGGAGGCCAGGCCATCGAGGGGCAAAAAGGAAGCAGAGGTCTTTGTGGCTGACTTCTTTTTGATGTTGCTCATGGTTGAGCGACACCCCACAGTGCTCAGGGGTTACTCCAAGCTTGGTGCTCCAGGGTCACTGCTGGTAGTGCTCAGGGCACCATGGGGTGCTGGGCATTGAACCTGGGCCTCCCACCTGCAAAGCCCGCGCCCTGCGCTCCCTCTGGCCCGAGCCTTGCTTCTTGATTCCCCGGTCCTTAGAAGCAGCCTTCTCCCTGCTAGAAGGCAGAGGAAATTCCATTTTCAAGGGCCCCCAGCTTCCTCAGAGGATGGGTCCCTGCTTAGGAAGTCACTTCCTGTGCCTATGGCTCAATATTTTCGGTTCCAGGAATCAAACCGAGGGCTGTGGGACAGGAATGTGGAATAAGAAGCTTGGGACCGAAAAGCCATCCCCGTCACTCGGCTTTAAATAGAGCACTTAAGAGGTGGCCACGGGAGGACAGACGGGACGCCGGGGTGTGGGCTAAGCCTGCCTGCTGACGAGAAGGCAGGCAGACAAAGAGTCTCAGTGTAGGTGAGGGGCAGATAAACAGCCCTGCCCTGCCTGTGCGAGCCGGGGTCAGGAGGAGTCCTCCAGATTAGAAGGCTTCTGCCTTTCACCCACTCCCATCAGAGGCGTGGAGAGACAGAACATTCCTCTCCGCTGCCTCACTGGGCTGCCACTTCTGTGGCTGCTTCAGCTCTCATCAGAGAGATTCTGCTTAGGTTCATCGCCATGTTACCAGGGCGAGCCGGGGCACAGACACCCTGTGTAATACACGCGGACAACGCCATCTGGTCGTCTTCTCGTTGGCAGTGTTTTTTTTTGCTGGGGACGCCCTTCCGGCAGCGCTCAGGGGCTTGGGCACCATGCCACCTGATCCCAGCAGTGGGATCTGACATAATAGTGCCCAGGAATCAAACTTAGGGCCTCCCCTTTGAGTGATCTCCTCGGTCCTCATTTTTTTTTTTTGGCCTGAGGTTAAGGTTGGTGTAGAAGGCAAATGGCCCCAAGATCTAAAATTAAAACCTAATTCACATGACAGACCAAAATAATTTTTTTCTTTTGAATCAGGAAGATGGTTCAAAGGGCTGGGGACAGGCTTGGCATGTGGGAGAGCCCCGTGTTCAACCCTTGGTACCACGTGGCTTGCTAAGCACTACGCGAGGCATAAACCCCAAGCACTATCAGGAATGGCCCCAAAACAAATAAAAAAAATTTTGGCACCAGCATAAAGTATACTAGTGTTATAAAGGTAGATATTATGTAATTTCCCCTGAAACTTAAAAAAACACATACTCTTCAACCTCGCAATTCTCATTTTACTGAAAGACAGTGCACACTCAAAAGCATATGGACAAGGATGTATTCTGCACACATGCACACTGCTTCAAATAGTGAGGCGAGACACGACCCATGGGGGCCCGGGAGAGTGCATGAAACAAGGCCAGGAATGGAATTCTGCAGTAGCACAATTGCCTTAGATGTGTGGGACCAGGGGTTTGATTCCCGTCACAATAGTGGGGGAAGGGGGGGAGGATATATCTATATGAGAGCTTCTAACTGTTCACATTTTTAATTTGTGTATGTTCCTTCCCTTAAAAAAAATATTTAGGGACTGGAACAATAATGCAGGAGGTAAGGTGCCTGCCAGGCACACGACTGACCCAGGTTCGATCCCCAGCACCCCCTTAGGGTTCACTGAGCCCACCAGGAGTGATCCTAGAGTGCAGAGCCAGGAGTAAGGTCTGAGCACAACCAAGTGTGGCCCCAAAACAAATGAAAAACCAAATCATTTCAGGGGCTGGAGAGATAAATACAGCAGATAAGGTACTTGCTTTGCTCATGGCCAACTTGGATTTGATCCCTGGCACCTCATATACCCCAGGGCACTGGCAGGAGCGATCCCTGAACTCAGAGCCCGGACTAAGCCCTAAGCACTGCACGGAATGCCGCCCCCCCCCTCCCCCAATAACTCCAAAACATTTTAGACATTAATTTCCCTGAGATGGTGCTCTATAAAGATGCCCACTTCCTGTGGCAATAACTTCTATACCAGGAGCATGGCCTCCCCTGGAGAGGGTGGGGAGCAGGGGCAGGCAGGACTGGAGGAGTTTCCTGGAACATGTCTTTTATGCTCCTGAGAGGCGGAAGCTTTTCCTGTACTCAGTGCTAAGAATAGGAGACAAAAACCACATCAGGAAGAGACAGAAATCAGAGGACATGTGGGAAACCTCTACAGAGCTTGGAGGGCATCCCTCATCCTGGCCTCCCAGGGGGGTGCTGAGACTGCAAAAGGAAGGATTATCATCTGCCACAGCTATTTCCCCAACAGGAATCAACAGGAGGGAGTTTGCTCGAGGTGCTAATAGTGGTGTGAGCTGCCAAGCCCAAGTGCCTCTGGAATCTGGCCTGGAGCGTGAAATTCTCCAAGTTTGCATATTTTTATTAATTTAAAATACTTTTTTCTTTTTATCTTTGACCATTCCAGCAGTGTTCAGGGGTTTATGTATGCCTGGCTCCGTGTCTGGTTTGTAAAGGGCATCAAACCTGCAAAGCATGCTTTCAGTTCCAAAAGCAGGATCTCCCGACCCCGTGCATGTTTGAAAAAGAGGGTCCGAACTCGGCAAACTGCACCCGAGTTCTGAACTACATCATTGTTCCATGCAGGCGTCTGCGCCCAAAGCTACAGGGCCCTAGGGTTCTCGTCTCCGCACTGCAGACCAGGCTTCTATATTATTTGCTTTATGAAAGACTCAGATGCAAGACTGGAACCGTCACAGGAAGTGATGACCCAGAAATCAATGCTCTGGCGGTTGAGAGCCAATCTCCCACCCCCTCCACAAGTCAAAGTCAGCTCCCCAGGTGGAAATGCGGGCAAACTGCTAGCCCGACTCCTGGTGGGTGGGGGGTTCCTCAAATCAAAAGGGATGGACACCCCCCCCACACACTGCATGGGCCTCCCCTCTTAGGTCGCCCGCCTTGGGCTCCAGCTGGAATCCGCTGGGGACTGTTTTTGGGGGGGCACGGAAGACAGGAGGCGAAAAGGGTGGGAAAGCTGTCAGCTACAAATTGAGGCGAGAGAAAACACCAGGGAGGAGAACTGGGGCCGGGGCGGGTTGGGAGGGAGTTAAAGGCCGGACGAAAACAGTAAAAAAAAAAAAAAAAAAAAAAAAAAAAAGGCAAAAAAAAGAAAAGGGGGGGGA
>JAOXYA010000021.1:22983829-22999578 GCA_028565675.1 Sorex palustris | reverse complement strand
GCGGCCGCGCGTCTCCGGCTTGCCCGCCCCGCACGCGCACGCGCGCACCCGCTCCCGGCCGCTCGCCGCCCCAGAAAGCCGGGGATTCCGCCGGCGGCGCCGCGTTTTATGTGAATGAGCGAGCGGCCCGTGACGTGGCTGCCCATATAAGGCCGCGGCTGGGCTGCCCTTCGGCGCTGGCCACGCCCCCGGGGCGGGCCCGCCTGAGTCAGCCGCGGGGAGAGGAAGTGCCGGGCGGCGCCCCGCGCGCTCCGTGGCCGCGCGCGGACACACTCACTCGTGCATCACCGCCGGCCGCCGGCGTGGGGGTGGGGGGTCAGCTCGCCACGGGGCCGCGGTGACCCACACCGTGCGGGAAGAGGAGGAGGAGGAGGCGGAGGCGGGCCGCACGGGGGCGCCTTGCGTTTCCTAGACTTCGGTTCCGAACCCACGGGCCGGTGGCTGGGGGGTCCGCTAGGGTGATCGAGGTGCTGGAACGGGGGGGGCGCGGTGGAGGGGGCCCCCACAGGGATCCAGCTCTCCCGAGCCGAAGTCTGGGCGCGGGAAACGAATTGTGAGCCAGGATGTGCCTCAAGGGCTGATTTTTTTTTAAAAAAAATAAAACAGGACCCGAGGAGGATGGGTTTGTGTCGGTAATTGCCGAAATGCTACCTGCCCAGGGGTGCCTTATCCTTGTTTTTCTCCCCGTTTCCGGTATGTTTGGAATTTTCCGTGATAAAAGTACACCAAAAGGGGGGAAAAGGCCCGACAAAAAAAGAGCCAAGCGGTGAATCGCCTCCCAGGGAGTCTGCCCTGAAAGGATGGACAGAAGAACCTTCCTGTGCGGCTGCCCCACGCCAGTCAGGATCGAAATGATGATTAATTTGGGGATCAGTTTTCTGGCCACTAGGAAATGTCGTGAAATCAGCGGCAGCCTCAGCAGGCAGACAGGGATGCGGCTCAGTTCAGCCAACTGCTGCTGTCCAGGTGGTTTCTGGATCGGGGGGATTAGCTGTGGCTCAGGAATAATCCCAGCTCTCTGCCCACACCAGTCCCTGGCAGTGTCAGGCGGCCCAGCCACATTCTTCGGGGACCTGGACATCATCCACCCATTCAGCAAGTGTTTATTGAGGGCTCAGCTAAGTGCAGGGACACATGTGAGCAAAACAACCCCACCACCATCACGCACACACCCCAGGCTAACTGCCTCTTGTTAGCCTGCGACTGCTGGAAGAGAAGCAGCCCATCTCCACTACAGAGGGCTTCTCTCCTAGGCTTCCAGGGGAAAGGAAGCAGAAGTCAACTTCTGAAGTCACTGCATCAGGTGGCCTGCCAGAGAGCTGTTTAGCCACTGGGTCAGTGTTGTCAGTTGTAGAGCCCGGGCCCTGCCACTGCATGAAGCTGAATGGAAGTTGGATTCTCTCTGGGGTTATTCGTGCCTCTCCTGAAACCTGCATCTCCTCCAGGGCTTCCAGGTCCACCTGCCCCCAGAGCCACGCACACTCACCTCTGTGAGGCCACGCTGTGTTGGGCTCAGCACAGCCAAGTGCACTGGGCTCTGGACCCAGGTCCCAGGACTGGTGGAGCAGGGCAGGACCCTGAGAAGACCTCCCAGAGCCAGCAAACTCCAAAGGATGAACTGAGGTTCCAGGTTTGTCAGGCCTTGGAGTGGGTGGAAGGCAGGGGAAACTGATGGAGTTAAAGAGGAAGCCCACCTGGTTTTGTCAGAGACAGGGCACCCTTGGCATTGAGTGGAAGGTTAAAATGGGTCCTGGGGTCAGAGGGCCTCATGTGTCATTTGGGGCATTTGGAGTTTCTCCTTTCCTGAAGCAGCCCCCTGAGGAGGGTTTTGTGGGGTGCAGGGGGGAAGGGCAGGTGCGCATGCGAGGACCTCCCAGAGGCTCTTTGACCTGAGGTGGGGGTGGGGTCAGGACCCAGGCTAAAGACAGATAGGAGGCTTTTGTGGGTAATCCAGCCCCCAGCTGATAAGGGCCTGCCGGAACTTGGCAGTGATAGCCAGGGATTGAAGAGGCCTGGCCCTTCGGAAGAAACATTTAGGAAGTAAATTGCCGGAAGGGAAGGGTCTGGAGAGAGGAGTGACGCCAGGTTTTTAACAGGGTGGCTGGGTAAATGATGACACCTTTAGATAGGGACCTAGAGGGAACAGATCCGGAGGGCAGTGAAGAGAGGGGACAGTTAAGTTTAGATATTAGTAAGTTGGAGATGAGGGGGGCTGGCAGGGAGGGAGGGATGGCAGGTGTGCAGGCTTTGTGGGTGGGAGGCCCAAGATCGATTCCCGGGCACTGCATGGTTCCCCTGAGCATTACTGGAACTGACTCCCAGCAACAGACAAGAAGAAGCCGCTGAGTATTTGTAGGTGTGAAACCCCAAAAAAATGAAAAGAAAAAAAATTCACAAAGAGAGTTACAAGGATGGAGAGATAGTACAGCAGGCATTTGCCTTGCCATGCGGCCAACCGGGGTTCAATTCCTGGCACCCCATAGGGTCTCCACCAAGAGTGATCCCTGAGCACAGAGCCAGGAGTCAGCCTGAGCACCGCAGGGTGTGACCCAAACCCAAATAATAAATAAATGATTTAAAATAGAGTTGCTCTGAAGACACCCAGTGGGATGGTCATGAAGTAGCAGGTGAACCAGTAACTAGGACCCAAAGCCATCAGCCAGGCTCCCCCTGCCCAGCAGTCTCAGGATTCTGCCTTCCCTATCTTTCTTTTTGACCCCAAGGCAGGACTGACTGTGGGCGTGTGGACTATGGCAGCACAGGGCCTCACACTAAAAGGGTTCTTGTTCTTGGCGATACTTGATTGTCCCTGTCTTGAAATCCGTAATACTTTTTGGACAAGAAATCCTGCATTTTCCCTTTACACTGAACCTAGCAAATTGACAGGTCCCACCCACAACTTGCAGCTGAAGGACTGCTGTTAGTCTCCTCTCCCCCCATCCTCTATCCTAATCTCAAAGCCTTGTCCTTTACTCTCATCCTCAGCAATAGTTGTTTATTGTTTTTTTTAATTTTGAGCATAATTGAAGATGTTTCAGATCTCCTCCCAGCTTGGCGCCCTAAAATTGTTGCTAATGGTGCAGTGCGCTACAGGGGATCAAACCCGGTGCTCCCACATGAGCTCCAGCCCTTTGAGCGATCTTTCCAGCCCCAACACCATCTTTCCAAGCATAGACCTATGGGTCCAGAGTCCAAATGCTCTGCTCAGAAACCTTCAATGACACATAAGGGTGAAGCCCACATTCCCCAAAACACCAAGGTCCTGGTTCTGGCCAACTGGCCATAGTGTACCTCTAACCTCGTTTGTCCTTTTCCTTCCCTGCTGCCTCAACCCCCCACTGTCACCCTAGTCCCAAACTCCAGGCCCATGAAGTCATCTGTTTCTGAAGCTTTCCCAGTTTTTTTTTTTTTTTTTTTGCTGCCTCCACTTTGGCTAGGAATCACAAGCCTCCCCCATTCCTCTGAAGAAGAATCTTCTACCTTCGCCCACCGGCTCCAGAGATGTTCTGCACCTCTCCTAGTGCACCCCCCAGCCCCCAGCCTGTACACCCTCCTGGGGGTTCTCTTTCCATGCAGTTCCCTCTTCCCCAGCCTGACACCTGGGTATTATCTGTAGCCTGCTGCCTCAAAGGCCCCTGGCCTGACTTGCTCACAGGCCTCAGCACCTGTGGGAGCTCAGTTGGTGGCTGGGATTCAGTGCCCGCTGAGATCTGAGCGCCTCTGGTCCTTGCCACAGCAGAAACTAGCCTAAGGCCCTGGACGAAGAGGCCAGATGGGAGGTTCTGGGCTGTGCATGCAGGAACCCAGGTTCTATCCCTGCGAGGTCCTGGAAGAACCACAGATCAAGAACTGACCCCTGAACAATGGGTATTCCCCATCAGCATTGCTGAGTGTGCCCCCAAAACAAAACAAAGAAACAAGAGCAGGGTTTCTGAGACTGAAAGGACTGAATTGTGTGAATAATAATGACTGTCCATGAATGATTCCCTCCTGCTTTGGATGGGGGTAAGTGTGGATTCTGAGAGGAAAAAAGCAGACTTAATTAATGTGAGAACCAGGGACGTGATTCAGTGGTAACAAGCTTTCCTGATGGTGTGAGGCCCTGGGTTTGATCCCTGGCACTGCAAATAATAATAATAATAATTTTTTAAAAAAATGTGAATTCATCAGGCAGGATCTTTCTTAATCCACTGCTAGTTTTTCACAGTAGAACACAATTGTTAGGTTTCTTGCCTTTTTCTAGATGGTTGTTGTGATCTTGAGTCCTAACTCTTTGAAAGGTCATGGGTGCTTCCTTTTTAAAGAATGTTGTAGGTCTGTGCCTGGGAAATAACTCAAAAGGGTAGTCTGCATGCTTTGTATGTGGGAGTCATGGGTACAACCCCCAGCACCACATGGTCCTTGGAACGCTGCCAGAAGTGACCTCCAAGCATGGCTCTAGGAGTAGCACCTGGGCACTCTGGGTTGTGTCCCTAAAACCAAAACCAGCCAACCAAGGAAACAAACAGGATTTGTGGATCTGTGTCTTGAGAAACCTTAACACTTAGCAGTTTCCCATGTCAGGGTCTTGGGGACTCCTGTGTCTCGTGTACCCAGAGCTCATGGCAGCTTGAATAGATGCTTCTGGAATTTCTCCCCAGCCTTGCTTCAGTTTCCACCAAGACCTCCACAGCAGATTAGGGGGACCAGGTAGCCTGTGGGGATAGATCCGAGAGTTCCCAAGGAGCCAGAGCAACCTGAAGCCAGCCTGAGGGCATTCTGCCCACCCACTGCTTTTTGCCCCTTCCCCTTCTTTCCTCATTTATTTGTGATCATGAAAGTATTGCCTGTTCATTGTTGAAAAGGTAGAAAAGGCAAAGGGTCTTTCAAAAACAAAGCATTGATTTCTCTGGCTCAAGATGTCAAATGAAGATGGCTATAATCAGGTGGACCGGATCTCTGCCCTCCATCTCAGATAAAGGAAAGTTCTGGACTCTGATCCTAACAGAGTCCAGAGAGGAACCTAATAGCCAGTTCCTATCCAGTCTCTGCCATTACCAGCTTTTATTCACTTACTTAATACTTAGAAATGCCTTTTATTTTATTTTTTACTTTTGGGGTCACACCCGGTGATGCTCAGGGGTCACTCCTGGCTCTGCCGTCAGTAATTACTCCTGGTGGTACATGGGTGGACCATATGGGATGCTGGGCATCGAACCCGCACTATCACTATCAGCCCCATTGCTATCACTCCAGCTCCGTTGCCTTTTACTTTAAAGAGGCATTTCTCATTCCCATTTCCCTTGTCCTCCAGGTTGTAGAATGGAGCAAATGGAGTGCTGGGGCACACTGTGAGTGTTCACTGTGGGACTGTGGAAAATCCCTTTCAGTCAGAGTCACAGTTTCCTCTTTTATAAAATGAGACACTAGAACTTATCAGTTGACAGTGTCTGGGCAGTGACAAGACTATCTATAAAGCGGAATTTCATGATGCAGTTACCAGGTATGTTTGCATGCTGGTTGTTTCTGATAGTGTTATCCATCAGCAAAGCCATTCTCTCATGTTCTAGGTCAAACACATCGTTTCCTCTTCTGTAAAATGGGAGTGAAAGTAGGATTTAGCTCATAGGTTACTCAGTTATTCAGTGAGACATGTAAAGTACTTAGAACAGTGCCTTATGTATATTAAGAACTCAATAAATGTTAACTGGTGGAACAGACTGTGTAGTACTTGTTCCAGCCAAGAAAAGACTGTTTTCTAATGGCACAGGGGGGAAAAAAAAGATGGGGGTGGGCATGGCAGGGAAGAGGGAGTTACTTGCTGTCCAATTCAGCTGGCAAAGAAAGAATCGTTAGAAGCGTCTGAATGTGTTCTTCTGAAGGTCTACTGAGTACAGGGGGATATTTAAAGAGCAAAAAATTTCCAGAACCACTGACAGTAAGGCCCACACAATAATCAGTGCAAAATTGGGTGGTTTGGATACGAAAGCAGGAGAAATTTTTACAGAAGAGAGATCAATAAAGGCTGGAGTGGGAGAGCGGGCGATTCCGGAGGAGGGTGGCAGGCGTGATCAATTGGCCCTGCAGTTGAGAAGTCAAGACCTTGGAGGGGGACAGCCAGAGGTTCCGGTTCTGGTCGGCCACTTGCTGAATTTGTGACCTTGAGCAAGTTACTTCATCATGTCTTTATGCCACAATGCTCTCATCTGGACAAAAAAAAAAAAAAAGAGGATAATAATAGTACCTGCCTAGTTGGTTAGTGAGATGTCTAATGAAGTACCTACGCATGTAATGCCCTTCTCTTCGTGACTGGAGCCTCCGAGGGCTCCGTGTGAGGCAGCCAGTACGTTGCTTGATGAGAAGTCAGGGGTAGCAAGGAAGCACGGAGTCTTGGCAGTAAGGGGTGATGATTCTACCCTGAACTGTTCAGGAGTGGGAGTTATTTTTCAAGGAGGCCTGCAAAGCCAACCAGCATATCCTGGGGGTAGGGGTGGAGGCTGATGGATATGAGGCCTGATTTGGGCATGTCCCTTGAGTCCTTACAGCTGTTTTGCCCCCCAGGGTTTGGAAACTTCTGTCCCCCAACCTAAGGAAGACCGATGGGAAATGCCAAACCTCAAGAATCCAGAGCACGACTTGGCACAAGGTTTCACTGCAACTCCAATCTGCTATGTGGACTGCATACAGTTTTTTCCACCTGCGTCGGCCTGTCTTTGCTCCTCTCCAAAGTGGGGTTGGTTGCAGCAGCCATCTCAAACCCAGTGGGAACCTCTGAAGATGCAGATTAGCCAAAGCCTGAGCATCTGCATTTCTAACCAGCTCTGTGCTTTGGGTCTGTGGATCAAAGTCTGCATAGCAAGGCATTGCAGTGCATACCTTCTTGGTGTGTTGGATTGGATAATACATCCCAGACCTTTTGAGGAGCTCAGTGGTCAGTCTTAGAGTTCTGTGGTCAGTCCTAGAACAAGCAGGATGCATGGAATAGGGGCGGGTTGAGGGGTCACTCAGGGGATTGGAGATGAGACAACACTCGGGGATTGGAGAGGGCGTGCCCCAAGAGTCAGGATACCCAGGACTGAGTTCTAATTTTTTTTATTTATCTTGGGTTGGGGACCACACCCAGAGGTGCTCAGGGGCTACTTCTGGCTCTGTGCTCAGGGATCAGTCCTGATGGTGCTGGGGGCACCAGACACAGTGTCAGAGATCCAACGGAAGTTGGCCTGCATAAGGCCAGCACTTGAACTCCCGTCCTATTTCTCTGACCTTTGAGTTCTGGCTTTGAAACTCACGCATAGCTGGATGTGTCTGGGCAAATCTCTTGACCTTTGTAAACCTCACATCTCCTTTACCTAAGGGGGGTTGAATTAGTTGGTGTCTCAGCGTTCTCTCAGTTTTGAATCAGTGAAACTTGAGGCCAGTGACACTGTACCGCCCCCATATTACCTCAGCAAATCTGACCTTGGCTATAACCTTGAGCCACATCTGTTGTGAGGATCAGCCTGCTCTAAACTCACCTTGACCTCGAAAGCCTAGCCTCATGTCCTTAACTCTCCCCGCCTCAGATAACCTCATCCTGGAAGCCCCTTTCCTCAGACCTCATCACTGTCCTCGGGGTGTGGAGAACAGCCTGAATGCAAGTGAGTTTGCAGCCGGGCCAGAAAAAGGATGTAAAAGGAAGCCTTTTCCACATTCCATCTCACTGTGTCAAGGCACCGGAGGCAAAGGTGAGTCACGAGCAGAGCAAAGTCCTTGTAGGCATGTGTCACCCCCGCCAGATGCCAGCCCCTATCTATACAGGCCCCTCCAGACTGGGGACTCAACACTGAAGAAGCAGCCAGAAACTTGCCTCTCAGTGGAAGTCATGAGCGCTGAGCCACCCAGGCTCCGGGTGAGAAAAGCTCATAAAGATGGAGAGTCCCGGGCCAGAGTGATAGCACAGTGGGTAGGGCATTTGCCTTGCACACGGCTGACCCGAGTTCGATCCCCGGCATCCCATATGATCCCCTGAGCACTGCCAGGAGTAATTCCTGAGTGCAAAGCCAGGAGTAACTCCTGAACATTGCTGGGTGTGACCCCAAAAAGAAAAAAAAAAGATGGCGAGTCCCATGGCCCCTGGCCTCTCCCCAGGCAGCCCCCAACCCTGACCACACAGGGAGCGTGACCTGGACCAGGCGTTTCTAGAGCCCCTGCTGCTTGCCTCTGGCTATGCAATTCTTGAATGACTACATTCAGTGACTTTTTCCGGTCACACAGCAAGACACACAGCAAGACATACAGCCTGCATCACCCCCGGGGTCCCGCCCAGCCCACCTTCTTCCTCTGGTGTAACCTTGCAGCTGAGCCTCTGCCCTTCCTGCTTGTACCTGATGATTGACATTTTCCTTTCTCCCCGCTGATTAAGGTCGTTCCATCCCCTCTATGAGGCCCCGAGAGACAGGACACCAGGTAGGGTGTTTGCCTTGCACAGAGCTGGCCCGGGTTTGATCCCTGGCACTCCAAGAACTCCCAAGAGTGGTTCCTGAGCACTGAACCAGGAGTAAGACCTGAGCATTGCTGGGTGTGGCCCCCCAAAAAACAAAAAAAAATGGATAAAATCTCTCTCTGATCCCCAGTTGGGCCCTCCCCTGACTCCAGTGGGGTGTTTTGCCGATTGGATACAGCAGGTGAGGACTCGGGGTCCCTGGCACTACAGGAAACAGCCCTGAAGAAGTGGAGAAGGAAGAGAAGACCAAGTTTCCCCCTGCCCTTAGTGGCTGCTTGTCTGCCTGTCAGACTCCACCAACTCGGAATCAGATCGGGGGAAGGGGAGCTGGGGGGCTTCCGGCAGTCAGAT
Source organism: Sorex palustris (assembly GCA_028565675.1). NCBI lineage: Eukaryota > Metazoa > Chordata > Mammalia > Eulipotyphla > Soricidae > Sorex > Sorex palustris. Next base: position 22,990,766 of record JAOXYA010000021.1, on the reverse strand, counting down.
CGGGCTGGCAGAGGGTTCGAGCTGCAAACCAGGTTCCCAGCCAAGGAGAAGGGCTCGGGTGCTCAGGGAGATGGGCTGGGAGGCAGCCAGGGAGGAGGAAGTGGGTGGCAGGGAGGTCCTGGGAATGGGAGGGAGGTTGGGGAGGCAGGGCTAAGGATGAGCGCCTCCTTTGTGCCATCAGGCATTAAGAATATGAAGTTTTAAAATGTTTATTATCCTCTGAGTTAGTGATTCCACTTCTGGGAAATGATCTTAAGGAAAATCTCCAAAATATGGGGGAGGCAAAGCTATATTCATAACAGTGTTTATCACGGAGCTATTTATAAGCGGGCACAAATGGAAGCAACCCAGACATTTCTCACAAGAGAACGGTGAGGAAATCAGTTATATATCCAGTGGCCATGAACGGTGATGGTCTTTCCAAACACCGCGAGCAGCCTCTAAAATCAATTACGGTAAAATGTTAAGGGAAATGGCAAGCTACCGATCATAATAGCTGCCCTTTTTTGAGTGTTAGTTCCTAAGCACTGCAGTTTAGTCCATTCAACAACCTAGCCGGGTATAAGCACCTCTGGGGAGACAGATTTGGAGACTGAGGCTTACCAGGTAGCGAGAAGAGCTCCGGTGCTCTCATTGGAGCGCAGCCACTTAAGCGAGGAGACCAAGAGGAAGATTAAGTATTAGTGGTGGCTCTTTTTCAGGCAAGGAGGTGAGCCAGGGGGTGAGGAGTAAGCTCCCTACTCGCTATATTTAGCAAAATTTTCCTTAGGGGGGCTGGAGTGATAGCACAGCGGGTAGGGCGTTTGCCTTGCACACGGCCGGCCCGGGTTCAATTCCCAGCATCCCATATGATCCCCTGAGTACCGCGAGGGCCAATTCCTGAGTGTGGAGCTAGGAGTAACCCCTGTGCTTTGCCGGGTGTGACTCCCCCCCAATTTTTTTCCTTAAGAAGTCGTGTTGCATCTTTCCTAATCTCCAGTTTTTTTTTAAACTCTGCTGAACATTCCCCCCTCCCCCCACTTCCCACAAGATCTCAGTGAGCTTATTATAGTATCTCCTCAAGATGCTCTTTCATTCTCTTTGGTAACTGGGCGTGGGGGGCTCAGACACTTCCATGGCAGGAATCTGGCACCATTTGCTCACTTGGGCTTTCTGTTAAAGGGCCTCTTTACCTGCCACCCCTTGGGCTGGGGATTTTGTTGAGAGAAATGAATGGGCTGGAAAGAAAAGAACTTGTCTGTGACTGGGTGCGGCTTTGGCGGTTTGGAGTTGGATTTCATTCAGGCTGTAGCTCGAAGAAGGGCCCTTCTTGGTAAAATGGCCAAGTGGGGTCAGTCTCACTTCTCTTCTTGTTTCTAGTGACATGGTCCCACACCTCACATTCCTCCTTGAACCAGTTTTATCAACTGATCCTCCTTGACAGACTTGGAGTCTGGATAAGGACCCCTGGCCCTGATTCGGATAGACGCAGCCTCATTCCATTGAGCTCTGGGCAAATCCTCTCGTGGAAGTCGTGCTTGCAGTGCCTCCAGGATGCGGAATTGACTGCGCTTCTTTCAACTCCAATAGCTTCCCTGGAAGTCTTTCATCACCAGTGTAGTTTGAAGAAGAACCGCAGCCAATTCCTTACACCTGCTAGGTGGCCTGCAGTGAGCTTTCTCCCTGCTCGGGTCCTCTGCTTGACTGGAGATAGAAGATCCTCCAACAGTTTCAACGTGGCCTTCTTGGAGGCACTACCCCTTGCTAACTGGCACAACCCTGGGTGGGTTATTAAGTTCTTTCAGAGTCAATTTTTCACCTGTCAGACGGGGACAGTGAGCCCTACCAGCTAGGCACAGAGTGCCCTGAGCTGACACCTAGCAGCGTGGCGATGATGGGAAATCGAGCACAAGTCACAAATCTGATCCTTCAGGATCCTGAGAATGGAAGCCAGTAGAGGGAGGTAACGAACCCAGGGCTCCCCGAGAAAGATAGCTATTTAGAGCCTCTAACCCAGGCTAAGCTAAAACAAAAACAAAATTCCTTAAGACCCTCTCCCCACCAACAGCCACAACAGAAGCAGCAGCAGTAATGCCCTTCTAAGCCTTTTTTGTTTGTTTCTTGTTTGTACTTATTTTTTTGGGGGGGGGGGCACCTGGTGGTGCTCAGGGCTTACTCCTGGCTCTGTGCTTGGAGCTCAGGGGATGTGGTACCAGGGATTGAGCCTGAGTCAGCTTTGCCTTACCCCTGTACACTCTCCCCTGGCCTCTTGTTTGGTTTTGGTACCACATGCTGCAGTGTTGGGAGTGAGGGGCACCCCCTGGCATAGGGCTGGGTGGTCACTCCGACAGTGCTCAAGGGACCATGCAGTGCCAGGGATCGAACCCAGGCCCACAGAGCCATGTATCTGGCTCCCAAAGACCTGTTCTCTCATAGCCATGCTTTTGCTTCGTTTCTGAGGACAGAGCAATGACATTAAGTGTAGCGATGTGCGCGTAGAAAGATTCCCTGCTGCCGACGGCGGATTCTGGAGGTGCACAGGTGTGCCTACGAAACTTGTCAAAGAGGGGCTGGAGTGGGTAGGGCGTTTGCCTTGCACGCGGCCGACCGGGGTTCGATCCCCAGCATCCCATATGGTCCCCTAAGCACTGCCAAGAGTAATTTCTGACTGAAGAGCCAGGACTAACCCCTGTGCATCGCCGGGTGTTGACCTTCCCCCCCCCAAAAAGAAACTTGTCAGAGTTGTGAGAGGAAGGAAGAGGAAGGATGGGCTCCCTTGAGCTAGCTTGGAGTCCCCTTCCCCTGCCCAGTCTCACAAGAGGGGCAGGGGAGGAACCTAGGGGAGCAGATAAGATGCTTAAAAGCCAGCAGTTCTCTTGTGCCGCCCCTTGCTCCCTTTCACAGTAGCCGATGAGAGGACTGGAGAAGGGACACAGGTTTGTCCAGTCTCCGATCCCAGCTCTTCTGGGACAGGAAGGAATGAGAGCTGTCCAGTCATCCTCTTCTCTGAATATTACTGAGTGCTTGCTGTGTGTTAAGTCACAGTTCTCAGCCCTAGGTTATGGCTGTGGATGAAGAAGACCAAAACAAAGCATCAAAGAAAAACCTCATAATCAGAGAGCCCGAATCCTCAAGGAGGTGGACAGACACTAAACAAGATGAGCAAGACTTGTGGCATGCGGAATAGTGATAAAGGTGGGAGGAGGGTAGCCCGGAAGGGCTTTAGGGATTACTGGGAAGGGATTGCAGTTTTAAATAGGGAGGGTCTCAGGGACCAGATAACCTTTGAGTAAAGACCCAGGAAGAGGATCTCACTCCCCTCCCCTCCCCAGGAGGATGTTCTTGAATAAAGACTCAGGAGTTTCAGGGAATGAGACAGGAAGCCCTCCAGGCAAAGGGGGAAACCAGTGCAAAGACCGGGAAGCGGATGCAAGAAATTCCACAAGGGCAGAGGATGGAATGGCTCTGAGTGGTCTCTGCCCTGGGTACAAGGGGGCCCGAGGCTGTTTCTGTACCTTTCCGCTTTTCTTTGGCAGTTTCTGGAAGAGTCGGTAGCGTTTGGCAATATTGGCCCACACCCTGCAATACTCAGGCCGACTTTCCTCTACCTTTAAAGAATTATTCAACCCAAATGTCAGTAGTGCCAAGACTGTGAAACTGTGGTGGGGACTTCGGAAGAGCCTCAGGGAGGAGACAATTCCAAGAATTAACAAGTGGAGGATGATGGGGGTGGGCAGGAGAGCCAGCCTTGCAGATACGCAAGCAAGTCAGCTCTTACTAAAGTGGAAAGACTGACCACTGTGTAGCCGAGAATGGGACTATGGGCTCGGTGCTGGTGCTGGCTACCCTGGACTTCCTCGGGGAGCCATATCCGGGGCTGGAAGATGGAAGACTGGTCACTTCCAGTCCTTCAGAAGACTCCACCAGCAGTTAAATTTCTGCTTTATTAGGAAGTGGTTGATCTCTATTGAGTGAGAAAAGCCCAGCCTGATTTAGTTACTCGGAACCATGACCAAAGGCTGGATATAGTGTGAGACTGGTGCTTGGATGTAAAAATCTTGTGTTCTATAATTTTTTTTTTGATGTGGTGGTGGGCACTTCCTACAGTGCTCTGGGGCTCCTCCTGGCTTAGAGCTCAGAGATCGCTACTGGCAGTGTTCAGAAGACCATTTCTATGCAGGGGATCGAATGGAAGCAAGGAAGCAAGCTGGCCTCATGCAAGCCAAGTGTCTAAACTCCTGTTTTGCCTCTTCAGTTCACTAGGAATTTTTCCCCCCCAACTCAGAGTATTGTTTTGTTATTTGGGCCACAACCATCAGTGCTTAGGGCTTACTCCTGGCTCTGTGTATGTGGTGCCAGGGATTGAACCTGGGCCAGCCACATGCAAGGCAAGCCACATGATTCACTATCCTGTCTCTTTGACCCCACTGTTAGGAATTTTTCATGGAACGAGGGAGGAGGAAAGGGAAGGAAGATTAACCCTCAGTTTTATGCCCACAACACTGATGGCAGCATCTGGTGAGTGTGCTGTTTGTTGGGAATCGAAATGGAAGGTATGCACAGTGTGCCGGGGAGTGGATTCAGATTGCAAGATGATGAATCCATCCACCCTGCAATACGGTGAGGTGGGAATCTCGCTGGGAGAGAGAGACGCATCTCAGCCTGGGATCTGAGCGAGACAGACCTTGGAAGAAAAGGAGGTCAGGGGGTCCATCGGTGGAGGAGAGGCAACTGAAACAGAGAACAGAGTGAGCAGGGTTTTCCTGAGCACAACTCTGGGATCTGGGACCTCACCTTTGTGTGGATTCTCATTTAGAAGTTCTCTTTGGATCCAGGATTCTGTTCTTTACTTAGCCCCCAGGGGGCTGTGAGCCAGGTGTTTCTCTGGCCTCATTTAGAAAGATCAGCCCCAGGAAATGAAGGTTTCCAGCCTTCATGGTGCCACCTGGAGAAAGGTATCCAACACTGCTATTTTGAAAGGCAAATACCAGAGAATACCGGCCTGCTGATATGGCCACACTGATGACAAAGGGGAACAAGGGTGTTGCTTGTTTAATGGCTACCCAGTGACCTATCTACTGATTTTTATGGGTCACCAGCTTTTTATTGAGCACTAACTGGGTGCAGGCCCTGTGCTGAACACTTTCCATTTTGTTTTGTCCTACAAGACTCAGAACAATCCAAGTACATTGAATTCTTAAGAGGAAATGAGCCATGTTATCTATAGGACCAGGTCAGGGAGGGAAAGGAGAGGATAGAAAGGTTTATTTAGCATAAACTAAGGGTCAAGCACCAAATTAGGTGCTACCTTCATGACTTCAAATCTTCCCAATAGGGAACTCTTTTACATATGGGGAAATTGAGGTCAAAGGGAACAGTTCCCTCTTGAAGAGGACAGCAGCAGGAAGCTGAGGGCCCAGGAGTCCCCTAAGCTTCAAATATTTGTGTCCCCTGATCCTGGTAAGCACTAGCTGAGAGCATGGTTGACCTTTGAGTCTTAGAGGGTTTTTTTTTCTTTTTTGGTACTTTAGGGCCACACCCGGCAGTGCTCAGGGCATACTCCTGGTTCTGTGCTCAGGAGACTGTCTGGGATGCTGGGACCGAATCTGATTGGCTATGTGTAAGGCAGGCACCCTAAGTGCCACCCACTCTTAGTGGTAGAGGAGGATCATATGCGGTGCAGGAGATTGCACACGGGTCAGTTACATGCAAGGCCCCAGCCACTGAACTATCTCTCAGCTTGACCTTTGAGCAATGAGGATTGAAGTGTGGGGTCTGCTTAGACATGGACATTTCTGTCAGCAGATTTCCTTGTTAATTGACAATATCTGTAAATATAGCATTATTATTAATGTACCTTCTTTACCTTACTGTTTTTTAATTAACTATCATTTGGGTCACCTTTTTGTTTGTCTTTGGGCCACATCCAGCAATATCCAGGGGTTACTCCGGGCTCTGTGCTTTGGAATTACTCCTGGCAGTGCTCAGGGGACTGTATGGGATACCGGGACCGAATCTGATTGGCTATGTGTAAGGCAGGCACCCTACCTGCTATACTATCTCTCCGGCCTCTGGGTCACCTTTTTACAACAACGTTAATGCTTATGAGATAACTGTAATGTACGTAGTTATATTCTCTCACCACCACCTAAGTGCCCATTTAGGCACTGTGGTTTATACAACTGTCAATGGTTAGGTTTCATGCATGAAGCATTTGAGCACTGCACCCTGCACCAGAGTGTTCACATCTCTCCAGTGTTCACTGCCCCTCCCCGATAATGTTTTTATCTTTATTGGAATAATATACAAAATACGTCTTAATGAGCTGTATAGTTTTTAGGCTATGAATAGTTAAGGGTTTTCTGGGTGGGTACAGGGAAGGAGCGGTTTGAGCCCATCAGTGCTCGGAGGTTACACCTGACTTTGTGCTCAGGAGTCACTGCTGGTGGGCTTGGGCCACCATATGGAATGCTGGGGATCGAACCTGGGTTGGCTACATACAAGGCAAGCTCCTTAACCTGCGGTACTATCTCCTCTGGGCCAAGAAGAGAATCGTTAAGTTTGGGGGCAGGGGGAATCAATAGTTTTCCTCGGGTCTTTGTGTCAGGAATCGGCGCCTCAAATCCCCGATGTTGTTCAAAGGTCAATTGTATTTTCTGCCTAAAACAGCAATAATGCCTTCCCTTTATTGATCTCTCCTCCTTTGTCTGAGTTAAGCATTTAATCCCTGTAACAACCCCACCACTTAGGTTTATTATTTTCAAATAACAGAGACGATACTGAGGCTTAAGATGATACAACACAGAGATGTGGTTGGAATTAGATGCCAGAACTAGGACTTTTCTTGAAATAACATTATTTTTTTTTTTTTTTGGCAAAAGTTTTTTTTTTATTTTTTTATTTTTTATTTTATTTATTGAATCACTGTGGGAAAAGTTACAAAGCTTTCAGGTTTAGG
>JAOXYA010000021.1:22961591-22973110 GCA_028565675.1 Sorex palustris | reverse complement strand
TCCTGGCGGTGCTCAGGGGACCATATGGGATGCTGGGAATTGAACCCGGGTCAGCCACGTGCAAGGCAAACGCCCTATCCGCTGTGCTATTGTTCCAGCCCCTGTTGTTTTTTTTTTAAAGGAAACCATTTGGCGATTAAAAAGAAAAATTGGGCTTACAGTACTATGTATAATGATTTCTTATGGACATAGTTCCAGCACCACACCCATCACCAGCGTACCCTTCTCCCTCCCCCGGCCCCCTCCTGCTCCCTCTGGACCCCCCAACTCAATTGAACTCAACTGAACTGTAGCTCAGTTCTCCTGTGAAAGAAAGTGTCTTAACCCCTGTTCTGTCTCTCCAGCCCCACACTCACCTTTTCCAGGTGAAATTTATTGCTAACTTTGATCCTCATTTCTCCAGGCTACAGAGTGTTACCCCGTCATTCCCGGGCCGTCTCAGTTTGGGAAATGGTCTAACATTCTGCACTGGCAGGGACACGGGGCCATCGTCCCTAGATTCATGGTGAAGCTCTTGCCTGTGCCGCCTCTCTGTGCTGCCAGAGCCTTCTCCAAGGCCAGGAGCCCAGGGCTGAGGGTCCTACCTGGGCTCTTGTTCTCCACCCACCTCCCAGGAAGGAGAGTTTGGAACCATCTGCCAGGAGTCTCCCCGCCTCCCTGCACAAGTTCTGAGCTCAGGACAGGTGGGTCAGGAAAACTGCCCACTGCTCCCGTGGGGCATGTGTTTATTTCAGTCAACCTCCTCTTGGAGAGCCCAGCAAGCTACGGAGAGTATCTCGCCTGCACGGCAAAGCCTGGCAAGCTATCTGTGATGTATTCAATATGCCAAACACAGTACCAACAAAGTCTCACAATGGAGATGTTACTGGGCCCGCTCAAGCAAATCGATGAACAATGGGAGGACAGTGCTACAGTGCTACAGTGTTCCTCATACCATCTCTACAAATTCCCTAAGTGAGTCTCAAGTTTTGGGTAAAGGCCATGAAGGAAAATCAACCAGCTGTTTGAACAGGAGAAAAGGAGTTACCAGTTACCAGTTAAAGATTAAAACAACAACAACAACAAACAAATCTGGGGAGGGGGTGGAGAGATAGCACAGTGGATAAGCACTGGCCTTACACGAGGCAGGCCTGGATTGGATCCCTGACATCATGTCTGTTCCTCTGAGCGGGATCCAGCAGTGATCCCTGAGCATAGAGTCAGAAATAAACCCTGAGCCCAGCTGGGTATGACCCAACCCTCGCCACACACACACACACACACACACACACACACACACACACACACACACACACACACACCACGGGCAAGCACAGATGAATAGTCAAGACACCTGATGTGCCCTGGGACCACCTTGCAGAGTCTGTTAGGCTGCAGCCTTCGGGATGGAGTGGAGGACTCTACCCTCTGCAAGTCCCTGCCTCCAAGACTTTCAGTCCTGCAAAATGTGGCCTCCCGGGGGCTCCAAATTAGAGGGAGGCGACAAGACCAGGAGGTGGCAGGATGTAGGTGGTGGAGACCCTTTACAGAGACAAAGCTGGGCTGGGAAGGAGGGCGCAAAGCAGGACTATCTGGAGCTCCGGGGAGCCCAGGGCACAGTCCGGAAGAGCAGAACAAGATGGAAACGCCCAGCACAAGGCTGGCCTGGGTGGGTTAGCACCAGAGGCCAGAGGGTGGTCGCAGGGATCAGCCCACAGCACTGAAACAGCTAGAAATGAACGGCAGGTAGGGGGCGTGACGTCGGGAGGTGCTTCTCAGGTGAAGGGTCCACAAGGCTCTAGCCAAGAGAGGGTGAAGGCCAGGTCGGAGGAGGGCATCAGTTCCCAAGCTGTTCACACACTCGTGGGGTGGGGAAGGCTGGGCAGGGAGCACCGGAGGTGAACACAGTGGTGGGGGCAGCTGCCTGCCTGGTCACCGGCTTTTCTGTGTGGGGAGGATGTTTATTTAAGGAAAACCAATGTTTACTCAGCGCTTGGGGCTGCGGGCCTCAGAGGTGGAGTTATCAGTGAAAGCCGGGCTATCAATTAATTGTGAGGCCTGGAGACAGATCTTCCCTTCCGGAGGAGCCGGGAGGGCCCGAGAGAGGGAGGAAGGGAGAGAAGGGCCGGTGTGGGAACCACTCGGATCCCGAGCCGGAAGGTCGCGCGGGAAGTGGCCTTGAGGTGGCGCCGGGGCAGAGGGGAGAGGAGGGTGGCGTTTCTAGGGTCCGTCGTCATGGGACAAAGCTGGACGGAAATCGCACTCTGGGATGCTCCCTGGCCAAGGCCAGGTTGCCCGGGGAGGAAGGACAAACTTCCTGGACGGACACCAGAGCGCTGAAGCCTGGGAAGAGGGCAGGAGCGGGGCTGGAGCAGCTGGTCAGAGGGGTCTCTTCAGGCCACTGGCCAGGTCCAGGGACAAAGACTGAACTGGGCACGCTGCCTCTGCCGCCCCACCCTCCTTCAGGGTGGAGTCAGAGGCCTGGCCCTTGGCCCTGCATGGATAGCCCGGCCTGGAGGAAGGAAGGTCGAGAGGGCCCAGAGAGATAGTACAGCAGGTAGGACGCGTGCCTTGCATGCAACCAACCTGGGTTCAATCCCCAGCACCCCCTAGGATCCCCTGAGCACTGGAACAGTGATTCCTGAGTGCAGAGCCAGGAGTAAGCCCTGGGCAGCACTGAGTATACCCCTCTCCTAAGGAAGTTTTTTTTTTTTAAGGGAATTTTGTGCACCTGTCTCTATCATAACACATGCCCGCCAGACCCGTGAGAGTGCCCAGTGCTGGAAAGTTGCAAGGAGGCACAGGCTGGGACCAAAGCAGGTTCAGAAAAGCGTGGGGGAGGGGGAGGGCGGGCTGGAGTGATAGCACAGTGGATAGGGCATTTGCCTTGCACGCGGCCAACCTGGGTTCGATTCCCAACATTCTATATGGTCCCCTGAGCATTGCCAGGAGTAATTCCTGAGTGCAGAGCTGGGAGTAACCCCTGAACATGTCTGAGTGTGAACCAAAAAGCAAAAGAGAGAGAGAGAGAGAGAGAGAGAGAGAGAGAGAGAGAGAGAGAGAGAGAGAGAGAGAAGAGCATGTATGTTGGCTGAGAAAACACTCAGGTCCGCAGCTGGGGCCTGGGCCACGGAGGCCACAGACCCCAAACATGAGTAGCCAATAGCCCCATGCCAACGAGGACCTTGTGAGAGCTCAGGAAGGGATGTTGAGTGAGTGAAGATGGAAGACAGGAAGCAGGGGAAGGAAGGCAGGAAGGAAGGGAGGGAGGAAGGAAATGGGGGAAGGAGGAAGGGAGGGGGGAAGGTCTCTAGGGATGATGGTATCAGCAGCACCCACTGCCCTGGGGAGAGAGGAAGCACCAGGTCCAGGCCAGAGTAAGGACTCGGTCAGTACCGCGAGTGTGCAGTTGGGACTGCTTTGATTCCATTCGGGTTTTCTTCTTCTCCCACTCACCACCCACTCACAGGCTTGGTCACTCCCTTCCTCCCCACACACAATAGAATCACCATTAAGGCAATATCCAACTAGCTGTGTGGGGTTCTCCAGGATAAAAGAGCTCCTTTCCATCCTTTGTTAGCTGTGTGATCTCGGGTTACCTAATCTACAACTGGGAAGATCGTAACAGTATTTTTAAGTTTTCTAAGAGTGAAGTGAGTTAACATGTGTCAAGTGTTTAGAACAGGATCCGATGCAGGGTAAATGCTAAAGGAAGGTCAATGTCGCTGAGTGGGTGACAAGTTCCGCTCCAAGGCCAGGATGTCCGCGGGCAGCTCTGTGTCAGTGGTGCGCTGGCAGCCTGGGGGAAGTGAACAAAGGAGGTGCCCAGTGTTTGCCTCTTCTTTCTTTTTTTTTTTAAAAAAAAATATATATATATATATTTTACTTTTTAGGTCACCCCCAGTGATGCTCAGGGGTTACTCTTGGCTCTGCACTCACTCCTGGCAGTTCTGGGGAACCGTGTGGGATGCCAGGGATCGAACCCTGGTTAGCCACGTGCAAGGCAAATGCTCACCCCACTGTACTATGGCTCCGCTCAGCCTCCTTGGCGTTTCTCTCATTGGACTGTGGAAGGCGGCTAGGCAGAGTCAGGTGTCCAGACTGGAAGGGCCCTGGAGCTGCTTCCTGTCCATGAAGCAGTTTCCTTGTAAGAACACAAAAAGGAGAGCAGAGGAGAGAATACAGAGGTAAATCTTGCTTGTGGCCGAACCCCAGTTCAATCCCTAGCTCTACATGGTCCACAGAGCACAGAGCAAGGAGTAGCCCCCAGCACCTCTGGTTGCGGCTCAAATGCCCCCCACCCCTGAAAAACCAAAACCCAACCCAGAATGCCAAGAGGCAATGGGATGAGGCATGTGGCCAGGAGACCACTGAGGGGCAAGGACACCGGTGCTCAACTGAAGATCCAGGAGGGCCCCTCTCAGGGAGGTGTCTTGAAGTGGGGCTGCAGTGGTCAGTGGGGGCACTGCTGGCCCCACCTGGTGGTGAGCAGGTCTGTAACCATCAGGGTTCCTGTTCCAAAGCCACTCGAGGGCCGATAACCCAGAGACACACAGTGGTGGGTCCCAAGGCAGCAGTCGGCAGGTTACAGGCTGGTGGATGCGTGTCCTCAATGCTGTCATCCTGTTTGCAGGCCCAAGAAGTAGTTTTGGTTTGTTTAGTTGCTTCCGGTAGGTCCAGAACAATAGTACAGCAGGTAGGGCATTTGCCTTGCACACAGCTTACTCGGGTTCAATCCCTGGCATCCTGTATGGTCCCCGGAGCACAGTCAGGAGTAATTCCTGAGTGCAGAGTCAGTAATTCCTGAGCATCGCTGGGTGTGACCCAAAAAGCACCCCCCTCCCCCCCATCCCCCACAACAAAATAGTTGTTTATGTCTTGGGGCCACACCTGACAATACTTTAGGGGCTACTCTGGGCTTTGTGCTCAGGAGTTTCTCCTGGTGATGCCGGAGGTCAAACCTGGATCAGCTACCTGAAAAGCACCTTAACCCCTTCAGGTTTGTTTTTTATTTTAGGCACCGTGATTTGTAATAATACTGTTCATGGTTTTATGCATAAAGCATTCCAGCAGCATACCCGCCACCAGGCTGGCTGAGGAAGTGGCTTTCACAGATAAAAGAGCAAGGAAGCATGTTGTAGAAAGGGTGGGCTGCAGGCGGGAGGGGGTGGGGCAGAGTGATCAATAAAATCCCCTTGTGGTTGGTTCCCTGAGGCAAATGACATCTTATCTATGCACCTCAATAAGTATAAGGATTCACGGTGCAGCTTTGGGGGAAGGATAAACTGAGGCCTCTCCTTTAGCTTTGGGGGTGGGGATGGAGTAAGGGTGCCCTTGCCCTTGCGTACATCAGTTTTCTTTGACCTGGTTTCACTTCTGCATCCCAGGGAGGGGCTTGCTGGGGAAGTTGCAGGTGGGGTTGTGACTGCTCCCAGGGCTTTGCAGAATGCGACTGTGCTAGGGGTTGGGGCTGACCCCTCCCCGCCGCCTTCCCCCACTGCTGCTGGGAATGGGGAGGCCGCCCTCTACCCCAGCTGTGGCCCAGGAGCTCCTCCTCTCCCCCCTTCCCACATTCCCATGACGCTGCGTTTTCCACCCCTTTCTGGAGCCCTTGTGGATGCCTCGGGTACCTGTGGCCATTGCGGGGAGGCTGGGTGGGGGGGACATCTTAGATGAATTCCCATCCATATGCCCACCCCTTCATTTTCTCCATCTCCTGTTGTCCTTTTGTCCACCCTTTGTCCTCGGTACTGAGGGTGTAGGACAGAGAACAAGGTGAGGGTGAGAGGCTATCACTGAGGCATCCCACAGTAATCGGGGAGTTTCCAGGTAAAGGTCAAGAGAGTTTCTGTTTCCCTTGCCCCCCTCCCTGCCAGTGGGGGGTTCTCTGAAAGGGTAACTGTCTCTGGGGCCCCCTTCCTGTCCTCTGGAGGTGAGTCACCCTTCAGGGCCAGTGATGACACAGCTCCTGGATTCTCCCGGGAACTGCATCCTGCCTGCCTCCAGGGGACCCCCAGGTACCCCACAGCACAGCCCGCAGCCTTTCTTGAGAGACCAGGCTCCTCTCTGCCTCCAGATCAACCCGCCAGCTCAGAACTCCCCCAGGGCTTCTGGGGTGCTCGAGGTAGTGGTGGAGAGACTACTGAGTCATGGAGGCTTCGAGGCGTTTGGGTGCTTTGTCCAAGCCCACTAGGGAGTCAGGGAGCAGGTTTTGGGGCTCGCTGCTCTTCTTTCAACCTCTGTGTGTGGAGGGAAGAGCTCAGTCAGAGGGACGGATGGCTGAAAGACGGCTGTGATGGCTCTTAGCTCCTAGCTTGGCGTGTTTGGGCGATGAGAGGGGGGGGGGCAGAGACAGAGACAGAGACAGACAGAGGAGAGAGAGACAGAGAAGAGAGACAGAGTCAGAGTCAGAGACAGAGAGAGCGGGAAATTTGCTAAGTTTGCTAAGTGCATCTGAAGACTCAGATGGTAGTCTGAGAAGTGTCAGGTGCTTGTGAGCTGTGGGGTTACTGACAGTCCTTCTAGAATTATATTCAGACTTTGCAGCTCTGGCTTAACTTTTTTATTTTTAAGATTTTGAGTGGTTGAATTTCAAGAGAGAAGGAAAAGGAAGGCGAAAGAAGCCGCGGAAGCTCCTGAATGATGGAAGGACAGTCCCCAAACGGGATTTATTCCCACAACCCACCAGGGGCTGTTGGGGGTAGGTTGAGAAGCGGTGGCAGGGTTTGGCAGCGTCAAGGAATTCCGAGCAGCCTTTGTAAGCTCGCCCCGATTTGCTTGGACCAGTGCCCTGGCCAGTGCCCTTTCCTGTGTCCTGGGATGATCCAGCAGCTTCCAAACCCCCAGGAAGGTCTGGGGAGCCCAACCTCTAGACCCGGCTCCCAGAAAGGCCAGAGAGCCGCAGGCGTGTATTAGCTGCAGCCTCTGGGGCCCAGGGCAGAGTGGGCCTGCGACCTGCCCTGCGAGGGACGAGGGACGGAGGGGGCCAGAGACTGGCTCGAGGGGGCGGGGCGGGAGGACCAGCCGAGAGCGGGAGGGCGTGGCCCGGCCAGGGCGCATGCGCGCTACCCCTGGCGAGCCATCCATCTCAAGGCCGGGACTCCGTGGGATGCAGCTGCCGGGGTCCTCATGGCCAGTCACCACCTTCCTTGCAAGGTCCCCTCACGACTCTCAGCTCTGCTGGCCCTTCCCCGTGGTCCCCGTGCAGCGCCAGCATATTCCCAAGCTGGATTCTAGTCTCTTTTCAAAATGAAAACAGACATCAAGGGACATTCCCAGCTCTTGGCTTGGGCTGGGTACAGCGAGATTCCCTCTTCTCATTGGTCCCCGGGGAAAGGGACCCAAAGAGGATCAGAATCATCCTGGAGATGGAAAGTGGGGTTCTTCCCACGGGCGTGCCCCAGAGGCCTAGGGCTCCATATTGGAAGCAGATCCCTCGCAAAATTAGGCACTGGGTCAGAGATCCAGGCAGGTGACACACGGAGAGGGGAGGAGACACGACACGGGGAGAGGGGAGGAGGGGAGAGGTATTGTGAGAAGAGTCCATGCTCTCTTCCTTCTGGCTGTTGGGGACTTTCCCTCAGCCCCCTGAGCTAAGCATCACAGCACAGAAGTTCCTGTCATCGTCCCACTGAAAGCATAAGGCCCAGGCCCAGAGAACCAACCGTTGGCCTGGAGCAGAACTGGCCTTTGATTCAGACCCTACACCCTTACCCACAGAACCAGGGTTTTTGCAGTGGAGTCTAGATACCTCCTGCTGGGGTCCAGGTGGGGGTCTCAGGATGCAGAGTCCCAGGTCCTCCTGGGCTTGGCTCACTTAGCGCCTCATGGAAGCTGCATTTTATATTTTTGTTTTGTTTCATTTGGGTTTGGGGCCATTCCCAGATGTGCTCAGGGCTTACTCCTGACTCTGCTCAGGAATCTCTCCTTGAAGTTCACGGGGGAACCATATGGGGTGCCAGGGATCAAACCTGGGCCATGTTCCTGAAAAGCTAGCACACTACCTTTAATATTCTCTATCTGGCCCCACGATCTTGAGTTTTTATGGTCGGGCCATACCTGATGCCTCTGGTGGATTACCCCTGAGTCCATGCTCAGGAGTTGTTCCCTGGAAATTCTCAAAGGACCATACGATGGTGCCGGGGATTGAACCTGGGCCACCTACATTCAGAGTCTGGCCCTTTGGCTTCTCCTCTCAGTCACTGGGTTTTGTTCATTGATTTGGGAGCCACACCCTGCAGAGCTGAGGGCAGGGGAGGGCTCCCAGTGGTGCTCAGAGGACCGAGTCGTTGCTGGAGACTTGTACTCAGGCTTCTCTATGCAGGGGTGGTGCTATGGGCAGTATTTTTTTTTTGGTGGGAGGAGGGTGGTCACAGCAATGCACAGGAATTACTCCTGGCTCTGCACTCAGGAATTACTCCTGGCGGAGCTTGGGGGACCATATAGGATGCTGGGAATCTAACCTGGGTCGGCTGCGTGCAAGGCAAATGCCATACCCACTGTGCTATCACCCCAGCCCTGCTTTGGGTGCTGGTGCATGTAAAGTTTGAAATCCCCTAGACTCCATAATCCACTTCGTGGAGAGAGGGGTGACTGCGGATGGCAGGTGGTCCCACACAAGCACTAATGGGTTTGGGGTCCCTTAGGCAAGCAGGAGCTGACACTAGAGTATACCCCCAGACTTGGGGGATATTCTCCCTCTGTCTGCGTTAGCTGGGATCTCCCAACCCCAGACCCAAACCAGAGCCGTGCAGAAAAAGCCTCAGGAACCTGGGCCTGTGGTTAGGGTCAGCTGAGTTTTTTGCCAGTGCTGGGACCAGCTCATCCTGCCACCCCAGCACCCCGTCATAGCTGCCCCTATTGCCTCCTTTCTCCCTCACCCGCTCCCAACCTCACCACCACCGCCCAGCCCACCCTCTGCTGCTCTCCAACCAGTCACTGCTTCTCCCGAGTCAGCGGTACAGTTGGAAGGAGAGCGGGGGCATGCGACGGAGGCCCGGGATCGTGCCACGCTGTGCTGGGCAACCGCCCTGACTCAGAGGCACCTGGCAGCGGTGGGCAAAGCTGCGAGAATCCCGGCCTGGAACTGCCAGCATTCAGGTCTGCAGCGCAGAGGGGCTGACTCCGACGATTCCATTAGTAAGTTTGGTTCCCCAGCAGACAAGGAAGGTGACAAGTTCCCCTTTCTAGCACCTCAAAGAGCTTCTCCTGAAAGCGACATCCTCTGCAAAATATTCAGCAGTTCGCCCCACGCCTCTGACTGCCTCCTGGCCAGGTCTGGTCTGGGGAAGGTTCCCACACCCCCATCTGGACACCATCTCCGGCAGCCCCAGAGAAGGGGGCGTCCACGTGTCCGGAAGTGGCCGCCTCTTTCCCATCCGCCAGTTGAGTCGCCTCCTCTGCCTCCCACTATGTCACCTCCTCCTCGTGTCCCTCGGGAGAAAGGTCCCGCAGACGGACAGGCACTCCGTCTGTTCAACGATGGCTGGTCCAGACGGCAAGTCCTGTTCCCTCTCCATCTGGCTTTCTTGGTGAACTTTCCGCTGAACTCCTTCCAACCCCGTCGGCAGCTCTCCTGCCAGGAAGAGCTAGTGCCAGGGAGAAGAGAGTAATTGCCTCTCGTGTTGTGCATGCAGAGCCCTCATTAACACATCCCCAGAGTGGCATTTGCAGCCCTCTGTCACAGCAACCTGCCACCGAAGAGCACACAATTCGTCACCCCCAGATTCTCCGCTTGCTTCAAAGAACCAATTAGCCCCACGTTGCCATGTGCTGCTTGGGCTCCTTCGAAGTATTGTCATGCGCCTTGGTGCTGTTGTCCGTGGAAAGGAGGTTCCTCGGTGGCCTTGCTCCCTCAATGACCAAGGTGATCTGGGCCAGTTGTCATCATTTCTCTTCTAATCGTGGTCACAAGGGAGCCCAGGGTCTAAATCTGCAAAGACACAGGAGGAAGACCCTGCGGTAGGGCAAGGAGGGAATGACCTGGGCAGAAATTAAGACAATTTGGGCACGGAACGATAGTACAGTGGGTACGGCATTTGTCTTGCATGCCGCTGACCAGAGTTTGATCCCTGGCATCCCATATGGTCCACCAAGCACTACCAGGAGTGATTCCTGAGTTCAGAGCCAGGAGTAATCCCTGAAAAATGCCTGGTGGGATCAAAAAGGCCAAAAAGGAAAAAAAAAGAAAAGAAAAGAAAAGAAAAGAAATTAGGACAACTGGACTTGAGTGATGCCAGTGGTCAGGTGTATGACCTTGAGCAAAAAGACATTTCTGAGTGTCATTTTCTTTAGTTGCCAGGTAAGGATATTGGTGCTGATATCCAGGCCCCTGAAATCCTTGAATAATTTAGGCTACCAGTTATTTTACAGATAGGTAAACTGAGGCCCAGAGCAACCTTCCACTCTCCCAAGGTTATGTTTCTAGAAGGTGTTGACTTGAGACTTCAGCTTAGGCTCTCTGTTTCCTGAATAGGATGGTGGGGACTAGATGGAAAAAAAAAAAAGCATTTTGGGAGAAAAACATTGGTAAGTGGATTCATATCCAGATATGTAAGAACGACAAAAGAATAATTACTTCTTATCAAAGATGACAGGGAGTGGGGTGCTGGAGCAATAGCGCAGCGGGTAGGCATTTGTCTTGCACGTGGCCGACCCAGGTTCGAGTCCCAGAATCCCATATGGTCCCCTGAGCACTGCCAGGAATAATTCCTGAGTGCAGAGCCAGGAGTAACCACTGTGCCTCACCGGGTGTGACCCAAAAAGAAAAATTTTTTAAAAAATCTTAAAATTAATTATTTCATTAATTTAAAAAATATGACGAGGCTTTTAGTGGTGGTTTTGGTTGCTACAGCTAAGGTAGAGGTAGCTGATGGGTAGAAGGCAGGAAGTTCCAGGAAGTCTAGGAGTTGCCCCCTCAACAGTGTTCAATAGTGCGGAAGTTGATGCCCCCAGTTGGAAATGAGTCCCCTTTCTATCAAGGTTTTAGTTCTTGCCTTCCTTACTTTTAACTCAAAGGCTCTCTCCTTTTTTGCTTAGTTTTGCTACTAATGCTGATTTTTGTTTGTTTGTTTTTGTTTTTTTTTTTTACTTTTTGGGTCACACCCAGCAATGCTCAGGGGTTAATCTTGGCTCTGCACTCAGGAATTACTCCTGGTCGTGCTTGGGGGACCATATGGGATGCCAGGGATTGAACCCAGGTTGGCCTTGTGCAAGGCAAACCCCTACCTGCTGTACTATTGCTTCTGCCCCCTTGATGCTGATTTTTTAAAACCACGTTTTTACTGACTACAAAAATTACTCATTTTTGTTTTAGAGAATCTAGAAAATTCAAAATGTTACCAAATGAAATCAGTCCCATGATGCAGAGGTAACATAAGAATATTTTGGTCTGTGATTTTTTTTTTATATTACCTGATTTACTGAGCATATCCTGTTTTGTTCTGTTTCATAGCTTTAAAATAAATAGTTTTTTTTGGTCATCATTACTATCTTCTATTTGCAGGATGTGTAAAGCATCAAATAGAGAACTTCCCCTGAGA
>JAOXYA010000021.1:22852494-22867078 GCA_028565675.1 Sorex palustris | reverse complement strand
GAGGGAGGGAGAGAGGGAAGGAGGGAGGGAGGGAAAAAAGGCTGAAACAAAGACATGAAAGAAAAAAGGAAGAGGGAGAGAGAAAGAGAGAAGAGGGAGGGAAAGAAAGAAGACAGAGGAAATAGAAAGACAGAAAGAATCTGGATGAGGAAAAGTACAAACCAAAAAAAAAAGAGAGAAAAGAAAACATGACCCTCGGCATTGTGCTGGCATATAGTAAGTGCTCAGTGAAAGGGCCACTATTGGTTTTTCTTTGGAAAACAGAGAAGACACTGCACTTATGAGTAGTGTTCTTGGAAACAGGTTATTATAGTCCCTGGAGATAGACAAGAATTCTTTAATGGTACTTCTCTATCATTGTGATACAGAACTGGAACTGGAGAACCGCATCTACTATATTTTGGAAGCACCACATCTAGTACTTGGCTACAATGCTCCAAGTACCACTGGAGACCATATATACAAATTTTGATAGCACCATATATTGTGCTCGGCTCCTGACAGGTATTAGAAATTATTTGTTGAGGGGATCTGAGCTACATTTGGGGGACAGGGGCGGTCTGAGACACACCCAGCAGTGCTCAGGGGTTACTCCTGGCTCTGAATTCAGGAAGCACTCCTGGCAGGGATACCGTGGATCAAACCTGGGTCAGCCCTGTGCAAGCCAAGTGCCCTATCCGCTGTATTCTTGCTCCGACCCCCGAGCTACAATTTTTAGCCGACAGAATGAAAGCGGTATGCAAGAAAGTCTTGAGTGTCCAGGAAAGGGATAGAATGATGGACAAGCTATCGTGGGGCCAGAAGAAAATAACACAGGACACTACCAGGTCTCTATGGAAATAAAAACCCAGGCTGTGCCAGTGCCCACCTGCCTCCTCTGGCCAGAAAATGAGCAACCCTGGGCATGCTCTTCCTCTTTCCCTTCTCCTTGCTCCTCCCCTTCTTTGAGAGCCAGAGATGGAACCCAGGGCTCCACATGTGGGAATCATGCGCTCTACCATGAAGCCGCATTCCCCGCCCCTGCCCTCCACTGCTACTACGTCCCAAATTATCCCAAATTACCTTCATCGGAGTCTCCTGTGCTAATGGCCACAAAGATGCAGAGCAAAATGCTTCCAATACAAGAACCATCTACATTCCCTTTCAGTGGCGTTAGTTTGCATTTCCCAACCTCCCTCTCCCTCAGGACACTATGTTTATCTTTCTAATTTTGCTGTGTTTAAATTTCCTAGCAGTCACTGGAGTTGGATACTAGAGGTATGTGGCCAAAGGCATGTTGTATGGGAGAGCGGATTTGGTAGGAACACTGGGACAGTCCTCCGAGCGCAGAAGGCCCTGGATCTGTTCAAGAACCAAGAGTGGAATGTGTTTATTTACAGGGCTGCCTCCACAGCGCTTGGTTTCTTAAGCTCAGATAGCTAGAAGAGAAAAGCCCACTTAGAGCCCACTTTCGTGGCTCAGTGGTGTAGCCACTTTGTCAAATTTATAAAAATGCCCAGGACAAATGAAAACTACCAAGGAGTTAAAATATGATAGGTATTGAGAGATTGAGGGAATGGGTCTCAGGGAGCAGAGGTACTGTCCCTTTGAAATTCAAGATTGACAGCTAGAACCAAAGACATAAAACCTAGGCCAGAGAAAGGCCTGGTCATTTGAGGTTCTGTGGAAGAGCACAGAATTTCTAAAACCTGGCACAGAGAGAGGGGCATACCCTCCCTGAAGGCAGAAATTTTACCTTCAGGACCAAGCAAGGCACTTGCACGAGGTTTAATGAGTAAATCATGAATCTCACAGAAATCTTGAGTAAGAATTCCAGGGACACGACAAAATCTTGCATTTTATAATTGTATTTCTCACACAGGCCTTTTAAAGAGTTTCCTTTTTTTTTTATATTAAAGGGGTGGGGGAATCCTATTTACACCTATTTCCTGGAGATAAATTGCTCAAAGCAAGGGTCATCTGCACTTGCAAAATGTTTTGCAAGCAAGGGGCCCTGCACAGTGTTTCGCCAACATGAGGAAGCAACCAAGGCATCCCCTGGCTCAGGAGAATGATGGTAAGTGCCCATTATTTTTGGCTAGAGAGATCAAGTCAGCTGTTGACGGCGTTAACACTTCCACCCAGGCCATCGGGAAACAGCGATATCGCAGACAATTACTTCCCTTTAGTTTAGCCGAAGAGTGAGAGGAGGTGTCTGTCTCTGGGGGAACTAAAACACCCTCCAGAGTTCCAGCCTGCACCCCCATGCAAGAGACCCCCCCATGGGAAGGCTTGAATTCCTTCTCCCTGCTTCACGTTTGGAGGTTTGGGTAACCATCCCATCAGTCGCTGTCTTTGGACTCCTCCCTACACCCTTTGTAAAGGAATTTTTTTTCTAAACGGCAAATTCAAATTAGCTTCATTTTGAAAGACTATTGAGAATGTTGCAAGGACCTCTGCAATAACCGGACACACCCTAGGATCACTACACTCGGCTGGAGAACTGCTGACTTTATGAGCACCTGACCTGTAAAACCAAAGCCCAGTTTGGGGCGCTGCCTAGGCCCTGGTCTCAGGTCAGGAGGGAACACGGCCCAGCAGGGCCTGGTCTGCCTCTGCTGTGCCACCTCAGGTGAGCCTCCAGCCCTCTCTGGGCCTCAGCCTGGGGAGTGAGCATGATGGATGCTCCGTGACCTCTAGGCCCCTGCTAGCCACGACGCACTGCCTTCCCCACCTGCTACCTAGAGAAACAAACCTCAAAATGGAGTGAAAGGAAGAATGGAAAAAAGGAAGAGTATGGCTCAGAAAGCCAGGCAGGAAGGTCCATCCCTCCCCGGCTGGCCCCCTTCTGCCAGCTGAAAATGGCTTTCTTCATTCTGCAAGATTCTCCTTTCTTGCTGGGTTGCTGCTTTTTTTTTTTTCTGCCTTTTTTTTTCCCTTCCCTCTTTTCTTTAAAACTCAAAAGCCACCAAAACCACAACTTACCTCCCCTGGAGGAGTCTGTCGGAAGCCAGAGGTGCAGGGGGGTTAGGTGTGTCGGGCCTGACATGCTGGTGGTGGTATCTAAGAGAAGACCAGGCCAGGGTAACCATGTGCTTCTCCTCCAGAAACCCAGTTTAAATCAATATTTATCCAACTGTATTTATAGAAAGTGGTGGTGGGAGGGAGGGAGGGGGCGGGGTGGGAGGTGGGGGTGGGGGTGAGGGGGGATCTAAAACTGAACTGGCCACAATGACTGATGCAAATCTTTGTGGCCAATTCATTGCTACAGGGCTGGACTGGTGTCTTTTTTTTTTTTTTTTAAGGCAAAAGGCCCCAGTACCATAGCAACAGTCCCAAGTCCTCTAATATGCCCAGAGGACAGACGGGAAAGGCTGCCCCAGGCGGGTGGTGTTTCCTAGGAGTCTAAACTTGAGTTAGGGCCAGGAGAGTAAAACAGCTCTGGAAAACAAAAGACCCTCTCGGGTTGGCTGCTCCAGCCCCACTTGGAAACCTTTTCGGAGCAGGGAGTATGTGGCAGGACCCCGGGCACGCCACAGGGTGTTTCAAATACGTGGGCTTCATCGCACAGGGTGACCTTGAGCAAGTCATTTCACTTCTCTGGACTTCAATGCTTGGCCGACCAGTGAGTCCAGAAAGGCATGATTAAGACGGCAGGTTCATTCTGGAGTCAGAGGCCCAGGCTGAAAATAGCTCTGCCACTGACGAACCATGTGACCTCTGGGCAAGTTACCCAGAATCCCTGCTCCTCAGTCATTCCCCTCTATAAAATGGGAGCATTAAAATTGCATTTGTCATGCGGTTGTTGTGAAGACTGAAGGAGCTTATGCAGGTTTCACTCCATTCTTGGCCTAGAGTCAGTGCTCAGTAAACAGCCAGTCTTCAGAGAATGCAACTAGTTTCAAAAGCAATGCTACTTTCCCTCGGTTTTACCTCCTGACTTCTGTCCAGCTATCCTCAGAAGAACACCCCTATTGCTGCCTGTGTCGATGAGAGTGTTCTGGTCAGAGAGAGAACAGGAGTGACCGGCTATTGTTTCGTTGCACTGAATAGAGCCCCTTTCCCCACCTCCCCCACAAACCAGGAATAACTCAGTTCAGCGGCTTCAATTTCCTAAGGCGCTGCTCCCCTTCCCTGGTTCTCCTCCACAAGGCACTTGGTGTCCGAGACTCAGAAACTCACAGCAACACGCAAGAGAGTCCATTTCCAAAATTTCCTAGTGGTCAAATGATTTTTTTTTGGGGGGGGGGTCACACCCGGCGATGCACAGTGGTTACTCCTGGTGATGCTCAGGGGACCATATGGGATGTTGGGAATCGAACTCAGGTCGGCTGCGTACAAGACAAATGCCCTACCCGCTGTGCTATCGCTCCAGCCCCCAAATGATCATATTTAAAACTGGAAAAAAAAATTAAAACTGGAGAACATACTTTAGGATGCTAAGGAAGTAGGAGCCTGATTTATGAAGGCTCTTTAAACAACTCCACCAAAAACAACACAAAAACAAATACCCTGCTTCATTCATATTACAAAGCAATTCACAGAATTTCCAGAGGGGAGGAGGCCATTTTCCATAGTAAGTGGTCAATACATACTTGTGGAATGAACGGCTAAGGGAATCCTGAGATGCCTGTCATGCAGAATGAACATTACACTTCTCCAGCAGTTGCAGCTCTTCAGGTCTGCCCTATCAGCCGCTTGAAGGCTCTGGTCTTACAGCCTAAAAGTAGTCTGCGTTTGTTATCAGAGACATCCTCGCTTCCTCCCTCCTTGGAAGAGATCAGTACTTCTCAATCTTTGCCAAGTCTTCGGAAAGGCTGTTATGTGGTTCCTGGCCTCCAAACCCGATTCGCGAGTCAGAGGCAGTAAATCCCACTCATCAAGAAATGGATATTAAGGGTCTAATGCCTGCCCATGGCAGGCTACGTGCAACAGTGACAGAGGCTGGAAGGTGATTCTACTCATCAACCTGTGAGGCTACAGGAGTAGTAGTAAAATTGCTGGAGAATGGGATGACATGAATTATCAAAGTGTAGAGAAGTGACTAATTGCTGAACTACAGTCCGAATATTTTTTTTAAATAGGCTCTACTTTATTTTATTTATTTATTTTTGCTTTTTAGGTCACACCCGGCAATGCACAGGGGTTACTCCTGGCTCCGCGCTCAGGAATTACCCCTGGAGGTGCTCAGGGGACCATATGGGATGCTGGGAATCGAACCCGGGTTGGCCCCCTGCAAGGCAAATGCCCTACCCGCTGTGCTATTGCCCCAGCCCCCGGTTTTTTTTTGAATGTTTAAATGGAGCATCCTGTTTAGCTGTGCTGCAATGATTGTGCTGGTGTCACTATCATCTTCATTTCATGAAAAAATGAAATGGAACTACAGAGAGGTCCTGGTGCCTACAACTATTAAAGCCAAGTAGAATTTGAGGCCTGCTGGCAGTGTTGTAAAGGTTTCATTCTCTCCACCACCTTGATTTAAGAAACAGTCCGGGAAGACTTCCTGGAGGATGTGGAAACTGACCAAGGTCTGAAAGGGTGGGCCAAAACACAGAAAAGCCCAAGGGAGTAAGGGAATGCGAGTAATCAAGGCAGAGAGAAGAACCTGAGCGGGGCACACAGAGGCATGCCTGTGAAGGCTGCTTGCAGGTGGGCCTGCCGGACAGGAGCAAAGGAGATTAAATCCTGGAGGCAGGGTGGGGCAAAATGACACCACAGAGCAGCTGCTTCCCCCTTCAGGAGGAAGCCAAGCGGCTGCTCTGCTGACCTGCCGATGCCCCTAGGAACGCAGCTCACCCTCAGACCCAATCCGGAGAGAACCCAGAGCTTCTACTCTCATTTAATCATTTTTCCTTACTGTGAGCATTGTCCACTCCCCCAGACGTGGGGAAATCCACTTTTCTCCTCTAGACCTTCCCAGTGTTAATAGCTTCTATTTTCTGGCGAAATGGCTTTTATAACACCCTCTTGAGACCCTTTTTTATTTTTGCTTTCTGTTTAATTTTTTTTCTAAACACGGGAGGGGGGATGCTTTTTATATATCACTCAACCTAAAACTGCCACTCCTCATCTAAACTCCCCCCCCCCCGCCCCCAAAGTAAAGGTAGAAAGAAGATGCCAGAGGTTACTATGTATGATTCCTGAATTTGTGAGCACAGAGCCATCGTCTCCATTCTTAACATTGCTGGAGGGCTTCAATCTGAGGTTGGCAGGAATTCACATCATTTGAACTTCAGAAGGCACCTTGGTATTTCAGGGAATCCTGGCTTTGTGCTTAGGCAACCTTCGATCTGTGTGATTTGACTCAAGTTCCCTCCCTCAAGAACATTCACCATACATACTAGGAATATTTCGGCATTCTGGCCACAAGTTGCTGAGCCCTCACGGTACGGAAACCTCCAACAGGCCATGAAAAGCAGCTCTGGCGACAATGGAAAATAAGGCTAGCGCGTGCCAAGTAAGGACTTTGCAAAACAACAATAAAAACGGAACGCGGGAACTCATAGCTAGGGTCCACCGGTGCCCTTCTTCAGGACCATGTCGCAGAACCCGAACTAGAGGACCGAGGCTGGCCACCTGGGAGACTAGAGACCCTGGGAGAAGAGCGACCCTTGCAGCGGGGCTGGACCAGCTGGCCGCGCTACAGCGCCCAGAGATTTCCTGGCTTGCCTCCTGGCCCCACCCCCAGGACTCTGGCCCCAGCAACATGTGACGTCAGAGGAAGCCAGAGATGCTGATTGGCTGAGCCACGCAGCTAGGTCAAGTCCAGTCAGAGGAAAGAAGTTTGTCTCCATGTGGAAACCATGTGTCTCTAGCTGGGAGGGGGAGGAGGAGGAGGAGGCGGAGGAGGCGGAGAAACTGAGATCAAGTGATTACAGGGGAACGGGCTGAAATGAAGGCGGGGAGGCTGTGCACCTGAACTGGCCAGCAATGCCCTTTGCAGTAGTGACCTAAAAAAAAAAAAAACAGGAGGAGGAAAAAAAAACTTCCCTAACAAAAGTTGATCCTCGCCCCCGCCCCCCATCCTAATAATAATTAAAAAGCTAGAGCTCCTGTTTCCTCCCCAAAACCAGGGACCCGGGCAATGCTGGAATCCTATCGGAACGCCCAGCCAACCCACCCTCCCCCCCAGTCCTCCTCCTCCTCCGTCATCCCCCCCCCACCCCAACAACGGAATGATGTAAGCTTTTCGGAAAGCGGGGCTCGGGAGCAAAACAAGCCCCGCGCGCGCCGAGCGACCCGCAGTGCCCGAGCCCGGCGCACGCACGACCCGCCCCCCGACTCGCGTTATTGCTGTGCACACGCGGGCCGCCGTGACGCGCGGGCATTGTGTGCAGCGAGCAGAAAACAACGGCGAGCGCCGCCAGCGCCGAGGAGCGCCCCCAGGAAAGAGGCAGATGCTGGGCCGCCCTTTTCCGTACTGGGAGACCCAGACGGGGCGGGAACGGGGGTGTAGGGGGGGTGGGGGAGGCCAGGAGTGGCGAGCAGAGAGAGGCCCCTGGTGGGCCGCCGCTCGCTCATCTTTGCAAGGGGAAGGCAGGCGGCAAATAGAGGAGCCGGCGGACGGGGGTTGGTGGGGGGGTGCAGGGGGGGCCCTAGTTTGCTGGAGGTCACCCTCGGCGGCAGGAGCGGGAGGGGAGGGGCGAGGGCCTGGAGCTGGGCACGGCGCAGCGCCCCACGCTCTCGGGGAAATCTGGGGGCCGTTGGCATCACGTCATGCAGAGCCCAACAGCCGCGGCGAAAAGAGGCAAAGAGAGCTAAAAATACTTCCGTGGGGAGCCGGCCGGAGGAGGGGCGGGGGGGGGTGGAGGCTGCAGTGCCGAGGGGCTGATTACGCGGAACGAAGTTGACTTTGGGGCGCTGAGCTTCCCGAGCCCCTCTCGGGGGAGGGGGGTGGTCTTGCGCGCCGGATGCGCCCACAGCTCGGGAGAAGGGCCGGGAGGGAGCCCCTGGGCTGGCTCTGCCCGGGAAGCCTGCTCGGCTGTCGCTGGCCCGCCCCGTGCGGGGCAGCCCGGCCCTCTGCTTACGTGACTGGTGGCCACGCCGGAGCCCCGGCACGGGGTAAACAAGGAGGTGGCGGCGGCCAGAGGGGGGAAAGGCGGGGAAGGGGGGTGCTAGATCTCCCGATTGTCTACGGGTGCGAGTGGGGGGGGGCGCAGTGCAAGCTCCTGCCGCCTGCCTGCCTCTCGAGTCCACCGCGCTGAGGGTGGTGGGCAAACCAGGTTTGCCACACACTGCCAAGGTGCCCTCTTGGGGTGCACCCCCAGCGAGAACCGACGCCAAGGGACACGCTCCGGAGAACCCCGGACCCCGGAGGTGGCGGGGTGTGTGTGTATTGGGGGGTGGGGGGGCGCGCACAACCGAAGAAATCGCGCCCCTCCCCCCTCCAACAAAAGCAAACACACAAAACAAAACCACGTCTTCACCCCACACCCCACCAGCTTTGGCTTTTCAGAAACCACCCCTCCCGACGAATGCACACTCCCTCCCCCGAGAATAATCGCAAACTGATTCGGGCGACACGGCCGGCCGGCCCTCCGATGCGCCTTTTCTGGAAACCCCAGCACTCGGAGAAAACAGGAGAGAAGAGAAAGAAAAAAAAAAAAGGCACCCGACCGCCCAGCACAAATCCTTGTGTGGTTTTTTTTTTTCTTTTTGCCTTACGACCGGTGGGTGCACAATTGTGCGGCCAACCCGTGGATACTTTAAACCCGGAGGCCTGGGAAGTCGGTCCACGAAGGTGTTTTTGTCTTTGAGGGTTGTTGTTGTGTTGGGGTGGGGGGGGTGGATTGCAAGATCTGACACGTTGCAATCGGGGCTTTATTTTTTTTTTTAAATCCCCCCCCCCCCATACATACACACCATTGATCTTCCTACTTGTTCGGACAGATTAAACAGCTCGGTTTTCTCTGGTCTGTCGGTCTGTCTGCTTCGGCCGGCCCCTTCCCCCTTTCTCGCGGCTATTATTTGTGCGGAGCGTGCTGGAGGCACCGCACGCCGGTGCCCCCGTTAGGGCACTGAGTCGGCTGCCTGGGGAGGGCTGGGGGACCCGCAGGCAGACAAAAATGAAAAAAACACAGAAAGGAAGACACTGCGGGGGTGGGGCTCCCAGCACCCCTTCCCTCCACAACACATCGCTCCCCACCTGAGATGGGGGGGGGGTGCTGATGGGGAGGGGGGATGGAAATCGACCAGGAAGGCGTTTGCCTCCCTCGCCCTGCGCCCCACTCGGGAGCTGTCTCTCGGAAAATAAAGAGCCCTCACACAACAGCCCACACCTTCTTCCCCAACTATTGTCTCCAGCGAGATTCCCAAAGTTTCCTTCTGGCTTCGTCCCCGAAGCCAAGTTTCCCCCGGAGCAGGACGGGGGTCCGGGCGAGCTGCTGGCGCTGCTCGGCCCAGCCGGCCTGTTTCTTGGGGTGTGTGTGTGGGGGGGGGAGCGGTGGCACACTCAACAATACTTGAGGGCTACTCCAAACTCTGTGCTCAAGGCTCACTACTGATGATGCTCAAGGAACCTGGTAGTGCCAAGGACTGAACCTAGGCCTCTTGGCTGCAAAGCGATTGAGCCCTTTGAGCTATCTTTCCAGCCCTTTGCAATCCAAATTCCACAAAGAGGAAAAAAATGAGGTATCTAAGGGTAAAATGTTGGTATGAGGCAACACAACTCATAAACAGAGAGTATCATGCTGAGTGAAATGAGTCAGAAGAAGAGGGACAGATAGAGAATGGCTGCACTCATTTGTGGGATACAAAAAAAATAGTGTAAGACTAATACCCAAGTCCAAGATAAATAGGGGGCAGGAGGACTGGTCAATAGTTGGAAGTTTGCCCTAAGTGTGTAGAAGGCAAAGGGCATTTACAATAGAGAAGGGACCGGTATGACAATAATAGCTAGAAATGATCACTCTGGATAAGAACTTAGTGTTGAAAGTAGGTCAAGGGAAATACATGATAACCTTTCAGCATCTTATTGCAAACTATAGTGCCCCAAAGAGGAGGGAGACAGAGAGAGGGAGAGAAAGAGAGATTCAGAGAGACAGTGAGAGAAACAGAGAGAGAAGGAAAGGGAGAGGGAGAGGGAGAGAGAGAGCCTGACACAGAGGTGGGGGGTGGTGATCAGGAGGGAATGAATGTAGGAAATGTACACAGGTGAAGGGATGAATGTTGGAACATTATACACTGAAACCCAATCATGAAGAAACTTGTAACTGTTTATCTCACTGTAATTCAATAGAAAAAAAATTTTTTAAAGAAAAGGGAACAAACAACTCATAAATAAAAAGTAATGATCCTGAGCTACAGACTGATATATACATACATACATGTATCAGACTGTCTTACTGTCTTACTTAATTACATATAAAATGTAGGACCCACTCTTCGAAATTCATCCCATCCTCAGTCATCCAAAAGATTATAATCTTTTAGTAAATTAAGTAGATTATATATATTTGTTTGGGGGAATCACATGCATTATATACAAATCAACATTATGTACAAATCTGTGATCTGCAAAACCACACCTGGTTTTCAGAATTGCTACTGGTATTGCTCAGAGGACCAATGCAGTGTTCGAGATCAAACAGCTTGCTGTTTACCAAGTAGCTTGCTACAGAGATGTCCCCAGACTTTGTGCCAGGCCGATTTCACCAGGATACCTCAGACGGAGCAAGTGTTGTCTCTCCACCTGCCCCCTAGGAATCCCAGAGGCAGTCATCTTCTAGAACCCAATGAAAAGGCCAGATACTCAGGATTAGTAACGGCAAACTCCAGGCCTCATGGGATAGGGGATGGGTCCTTTTCATCTCCCCGTCCCCATGGGGCTCTGGATGTCATGCCAGGAGCTGCCTCCAGTGACTACTTAAGCTCCTTAACAGCCATGCTCGAACAGCCATGATCCAAAGTCACACAAAAGAATCTCAGAACTGAGCAGATCACTGCAGAGATTTCTCCAGACCTCAATTACCTAAAATTTTAGATTTCTAGGAGCGTGTGGCGGCCACATGACATCCTGACATCCTATGCTATCAATAGCAGGCAATATAAATTATCTAGCACCTGCCTGTTGAGCAGGTTTGAGTTTTGGTGCAAAATTCAAAATAATAGTGGTGGGAAGGTGTGTTGGTGATGGGAATGGTGTCAAAATATTGAATGTAATCCATTATAGTGAATAACTTTATGAAATTAAAAAAATAAACAGTTCTTCTGCATGCAACTCAAGAATGCTAGTACCCAGTAATTTCCCTGGAAGTCCCCAAACAGAATGTCCTTTATAACAACTAAATTAATTGTAATATACTGGTTTGATGCTGTATTTTCAGTATATCACCCAACAAGAATTCTTGGTGGTCAAGGATTATAAACTTGATTTTACTGAAGTGAGAACTAAAACCATTGTGCGTCTACCTTCATAAGTTGCTTATGAGATAACATGTGAGTTAGTAACTTTGGTTACTCCTGGACAGCTAGATGTCTCTGAAATTTTATAGTCTCCTAGCTTCTGACATTGAAGAATTTTCTGTTCCCCCGCAATTCTTCACAAGCAGCGCACACCCAACATCAGTCACATCATCTTCTTCAAGGGATATCTCCACCTCCTAATACACTCACACCAGTTCACACAATAGGACAATTGCCCCATTGTCAGGAAATTCCAGAAATGTTCAGGACACTTCCTTGAACAACCTAAGTATTAAATATTGAAACTAGGAAATCACAAAATTTACCCCAGAGTTTCATTTACTTCTTGAAGCTCTGTCAATCTTTTCCTTAGAAACCGTTCTTCATTATCCAACTGAAAGATTTTTCTTTGTAATCCATTTTTCTCAAAAATATTTAATTTTCGAGCATCTCTAACACAGTCTTAAAAGTAAAGAAAAATGTTACTGAATTATTTGAGAAAGAGAGTAATTGTAGATAATGACTATTCAAATTACAAATAAGTATGTTTTACATTAATATTCTTTTCAGTGTCAAATTAGAATGGGCTGACATATCTAGTCTATTTGGAAACTAAATTATATTCAAGTGATATTTGTTATTTTCACATAAAATGAGAGAGAAAATTATTATGAATATTACTGTACTCACGTAGGGTACTCTTTCTAGAAATATTTTGCATGAAATAATTTAAATTTGTATTATTAAAAGTGATTAGCCCAATTTTTTTAAAAGTAACTCAAATTTCTATAATTGATAAGCTTAAAATACCTTCTAATTCTACATGAAATTTACCAGGAACCGTTCGTAATAGAAAATACAGTCTGCTAAGTTCCATGCTTTCCATTTCCAAAAGATCAATAGTATCTTTTCTCATTTGTTCCTAAAAGTTTAAATTGCATATTTAGAAAGTTAAGACATTAAAATAATAAAACTTCCTAAACAATATCCTATCAATGTTTTCAGAGATCAAAATTTTATTTCCATTAAACATCTTTTGCTGTTAAATTTATTGGGACAAGAAAACAGGAAGAGTGGGGCCTGAACAATTGTACAGCAGGTAGGGAGTTTGCCTTGCACATGGTTGATTGGGTTTGATCCTTGACACCCCATACGGTTCTTAAGCCCATCAGAAGTGATCTCTGAGTATAAATCCAGGAGTAAGCCCTGAGCACTGCTGGGTGTGGTCCCAAAACAAAAACAAAAAACAATAAATAAAGAAAATAGGAAGAGAATGCTACAAGCCGTTTTTAAGGATGTCACTGTAATCTTTTAGTTCCTGCTGATTTTCTTGCCTCATACTGTGTTTCATAGTATGTGTTTATCTTTAAATAACATATATGTATTTATCTTTCATAATGTGTTCCTTCTGTAGTTTTTTTTAAAATTTGTTGAGGCACACCAGCTGTGCTCAGGGTTTACTCCTGGCTCTAAACTCAGGGATTACCCTGGCAGGCTTCAGGGGACTCTGACTGGGTTCAATCCCAGGCACCCCATATGGTCACCCTAGCGCTCCGGGAGTGATCCTTGAGCGCAGAGCAAGGAGTTAAGCCCTGAGCAGCACCAGGTGTGCCCCCCAAACCCCCCAAAATAAAACAGAATTGCTTACAAAATTATATCTAAATATGAAAAGAACAATAGTTCTCTTACACATACCTATGAATAAATCCAAATATATAAATCCAAACAGTCAAATGGATTGCTTCATTTGTTTTCCTGTGGGGGTGTGGTGGGGTGTCATGTTTAAAAGAGAAAGCCGAAACTGGAGCCATAGTACAGTGGGTAGGGCTTCTGCCTTGCATGTGGCCAACCTGGGTTCCATCCTTGACATCCCGTATGGTCCCCTGAGCAACACCAGGAGTCATTCCTGAGTACAGATCTAGGAGTAACCACTGAGCATTATCTAGTGGGACTCAATAAAAGTGGGGGAAAAAAGAAGAAAAATCTTGGGGACCCAGAGAGCAGGTAGGATGCTCACCTTGCAGGAGGCCACCCAGAACCACATACGAGCCCCAGGCCTCACCAGGAGTGATCTTGGAGTGCAGAGCCAGGAATAAGCACTGAGTACTTCCAGGTGTAGCTCCCCGACCCTCACTCTGCCACCCCCTCAAAGGAAAAGCCTCTATAAATGTATTGGTGGGAAATAGATATTTTAAATAAATAGCCAGGATCTCAATGGTTATTTTATAAACTGAGAAATTGACATATTTTATAAATAACTACATGTCAGGTTACTTTTCTGTGGAAAATATAGTCAATACAGGCATAGCTTCTAAATAGCAAAGGGAACATTTATATATTTATTTGTGTTTGGGGGCTACACCCTCAAAGCTCAGGGATTTCTCCTGGCTCTGTACTCAGTAGTTATTCCTGGCAGTGCTTAGGGGACCATATGGGTTGCCAGTGATAGAACTTAGATCAGCTGCATGCAAAGCAAATACCTTATCAGCTATTCTATCACTCTGACCCCTATAAGGAAGACATTTATTAATTGTGATTATTTTAGGGTAAATAGTGCTGGTTTTACTTTCTGTCCCAAATTTTTCAGAGTAAACATGTAATATTTTTATAGCAGTGAAAATTTGTTACTTCAAAAAATGGAAAAATTTAAACATTTTTAATTTTTTCTTGTAGTTTAGGGAACATGACTACAATAACGTTAGTGTTTATGGTTGTCTTTGGGAGGTGGGAGAAGTTGGAGCTACACCTGGTTTTGCTCAGGGATTATTCCTGCTCTCTGCTCATGGATCACTCCTGGAGACACCTATGAGGTGTTAAAGATCAAAACCAGGCTGGCCACGTGCATTGGCCTACCTCTCCAACCCTAGAGTTTGTGTTTTGATGCACAAAATTATTTCATCTTCACTACCACTAAAATGGAGTGTACCATCCCTAAAATAGAGGGATTTGTCTCTATTTAAGAGATTTTCTAGTTCTGGATTATATTAGCTACTTTAGTAAGTCACAATAAATATTTTGATCTCTTCAAATCAAGGAGAAAATCAAGTATAAGGAGGAAACAAACAAAAATTTCCAAGAAACCACAGTGCAAGACAAAGCATATGAGTGCTAATAGTGAAGATACATGTATTCAATTATACATGTTATAATTGGTTATAAGGTATAAGTATGTGTACACATGTGCACAACTATGTATAATTAC
>JAOXYA010000021.1:22805341-22816288 GCA_028565675.1 Sorex palustris | reverse complement strand
GGGCATTTGCCTTGCGTGTAGCCAACCCAGGTATCTGTGGCATCCTATATGATCAACCCCAAGTCCACCAGGAGTGACCCCTGAGTGCAGAGCCCAAACACCAAAAACGAATAAATAAAATTCGCTCATTCTAGGACTGGAGAGATCGTATAGCAGGTAAGGCACTTGCCTTGCCAGTAGTGATCACTGAGCGCAGAGCCAGGAATAAGCCCTAAGCATTGCCAGAATGGCCCCCAAATCCATTTCATTCATTCTGTGAAGTCCCAAGGTCTACTACAGTATACAGTAGAACAAAATTCTCAACCAGCTTTACCAAATTTTTTATCAATTCAGGCAACACTTTGTTCACATACTATGTAGGTATACGTGTGTAGCACTGCAGCACTGTCCTCCCGTTGTTCATCAATTTGTTCGAGCGGGCCCAGTAACGTCTCAATTATGAGACTTGTTGTTACTGTGTTTGGCATATCGAATGTGTCACGGGGAGCTTGCCAGGCTTTGCCGTGAGGATGAAATACTCTCGGTAGCTTGCCAGGCTCTCTAAAAGGGGCGGAGGAATTGAACCCGAGTTGGCCGGGCCAGCCGCGTGCAAGGCAAATGCCCTACCGCTGTGCCATCATTCCAGCCCCTGTGCTATTGTTCTAGTTATATATGTGTGAGTACACAAATCTGAAACTATCAAGGCAGAAAAAAGAACTTTTTTTGTTTGCCCTTTTTGGACCACATCCAGCAGTGCCCACAGGTGCTCAGGAGACCATATGAGATGCCAGGGATAGTCAAACCCAAGTGGTCCCATGCAAGGGGAAGAAACACTGGTGGTCCCAGTGGTCCCTCCCCACTGCCCTATTGCTCCAGCCCCAGAAGGAAACTTTTACAAACTAAGAGATTTTATTCTAAGAGCTATAAAAGGAACTTGAGGACATCCTCCTCATTCATTTGCAGGACACTGAGGGCTCCAGGCACTGTGAAATTTCCCTCTCACTTATGACGGAAATCAGGAACAATGCCATATGGATCCCGCACCGGGTAGCAGAAAGAAGGAAATTTTTTAAGTTCAAAACATCCCACCTGAACTGGGTAAATGTAACTTCCTTTACATTTCCATCTGTTTAAGTCATTTTGCTTTGAATCATCACCCATGAGCTTCAAGCATAAAGACAGAAAAAGAGAAGGTACCTACCACCAGTCTCTGCAACTGGCAAAGAGTTGCTTCCTGAAGACTGCATTTGTTATATTTAACAGTACAGTTTAAGGAGCCAAACCACAGAAACATTACTGCACTGAATGAAAAGATGTCAATGTAATCAATCCTTAGTGCCCGTCTTCTGGGGCAATCTAAGCTGAAGGAGATGTGCTCGTAGGAGGGCACATGCCCCACATCTGTGAAGCCCTAGGTTCAATCCCAGGCATTGCAAAATGAGACAAAAAAAAGGGGGCCTTTGTCCAATTAGTTCACTGTTATATGTCCTAGCCCTCACAATGGCTTGTGCCGAGAACCCAATAAATGTACAGGATTAATGAAAAATCTTCAACTAAATAAAGTCACGGTCCAAAAGAATGGGAAATGAATAAGTCATCACATCCAACACAAGTTATTTGAATAGAATTTTCTTTCAGGGCCTAAGTGGTAGTATAGCACGTAGGATATTTGCCTTGCACGCGGATGACCCAGGTTCAATCCCTGGCATCCCATACGCACGGTCCCCTGAGCAACGCCAGGAGTAATTCCTGCATGCAGAGCCAGGAGTAGCCCCTGAGAATTGCCGGGTATGATCTGAAGAGGGAAAAAAAAAAAGAATTTTCTATAAGTACTCCATTTTCTGAGTCCTTCAAAGGGAAAAGCACACCTGATAGCCTTTTCCCATTCAGGAAGTTCCAAACGCTTTGCCCTCTCACTCTGAGTCCTTTGAAGGCTGTGACCTCCAAAGTGAGTGGGCACCAGTAACATCTCACAACAAATTGTGAGACTTGCTGTTACTCTTTTTGGCATATCGAATATGTCACGGTTAGCTTGCCAGGCTTTGCAGTGCAGGCGGGATACTCTCAGTAGCTTGTCGGGCTCTCCGAGAGGCGCAGAGGAATCGAACCGGGTTCGGCCCAGGTTGGCTGCATACAAGGCAAGCATCCTACCCGCTGTGCTATCGCTCCAGCCCAACCGCCAAAGTGACGTGTATATATACTTGTCTCAAAGAATATAAGAGACGATGGATACAGATGTGAAAAGAAACTCGAAGTTCTGTATTAAAACTCTCATGACTGTCAGCGTTCAAAGCGGGACTCCCATTCAGTATGCAAATGAGCACTGGCCCCCTCATTCAGGAGCAGACTGGAACGAAGAAAGGACGACAACGGGGAGGGCCACTGTGAGATTTACGAGTGGGATCCCCAGTGGGCTGCTCCACTTCAGACGCTGGGACTTCCTCCAGCCTACGGTCTCCATAAGAGCACACCTTCACATGCAAAACCTTACTGACTAGGTTTTCTGACTTTCCTCAATCTACCACTTGAAATTTCAAACAAGAAACTTTCCTCTCACAGAATTCTAAAGTGCCAAGCATTTCTGAGCTGACAAGTGGGTACCAACAGTAGTACACGGATGATCTCTCCAGCCCCAATGCCCAGGCTTCTTCCACTTGAGGTTCTGGCTCCAGATGAGGGTCAAAAGTAGGTCAGTGGGGATGCTGGGGTCACAAGAAATCTGGCACTGTGAAGGCTTCTGGAACGTGCAATGACCAAAATGAATTTTAAGTCAAACGCACAGTGGCTCTGAGACGCGGCTGGCAATGCTCACTGTGTGGCTTTGCACAACTCCACTGCAGCCTTGGTTCCCAGCATACAACGCCTGCACTTTGCACCGCACATGATGTGCCACACGATGCCAACAAACACTGCCAGGAACACGGCGCTCAGGTTCCCGACCATTGTATGCCTTGAGTCAGTGTTTGTGACTGTGAAGTTTTCTGCTCTTCTGGAAACAAAGTTTGATTTGGGAAAATAAAGACTCTGAATGTTTTCCTATCAAAAGCCCTCTAATAGTGGAGCCCTAGAGCTAACCCAACAGGCTGGAGCAAATGGTTTTGTGCAGGAGGCCTGGATCTGATCCCCAGCAACACAAACGGTCCTCAAGCACCAAAGGGAGTGACCCTGGGCACTGCTAGGCGGCCCCACCACCACCAATGAAAGCCTGTAATAATATCTGTGCACCATCACCTCTGCATGTGAACATCAACATTTTTAACTAAGCACAAACATATGTCATTTCAAGGACTAGAGAAAACTAGCATTTGAGAGGCTACCAGTAGTTATTACTTCTGTTTTGCACAAAATGTTTTCCAAACAGTTTTAAGAGGTTAGATTCACACAGAAGTAGTAAAAATATTGATGGCAATGTGGCAGTTTGCTATAAGGTTGTAGTAAAGAAACTGACAAGAAAAAAAAATATGCTGAATCATTTTTGCATTGTAAATTTACTTCCAACACTCATGATGATGTGGAAAAAAATCTCTACTGAACTCATAAGTTTGAGCTGCCAAGAACATGCAACCGACAAAACTAAAAACATCTTAATATCAAACAGCATACTATTTCATGAAATAAACCAAAGGAATATTTTGAAAGACTTTAAAATCTCCTAAAAACTTTTTCCAAAACACACTTTTCAAAAAGAAGTACTTTTCAAGAAGTGAACTTTTTTTGTTGGCATTAATAGTTTTCTCAAAACACTATTTTGCTACAGTCAATAAAAAGTATTTATTTGCATGTTATGAAATTTCTTGTTTAATTACAGAAATTAAAAAGCATAAGGCGGTAGGATCACGCTTACTTGCTATTAAAATGTCAGAAATCGTTCGTGAAGGAAAGCATAGGGCTGAAATTTGTGAAATTCCTTTATCAAATAATTCTGCTTTTGAATCAGTATGGACAACTTCAGCAGCTTACTATCAGGCTTCAGCACAGCCCAAAGTTTGCAGTTCTGCCGGCTGAAACAACTGATAACTCTAAAAAGGGACACTTGTTGCTTTATGTAAGTTTCCTTTATGAAGGACTCAAACATGAGGAATTATTGTTTTGTGGCCCCTTGGAAAGGCGCCAAAGGGAAGAAGATCTGTATCTGAAAGTCAGTGACTTCGTACAAAGGTTTTTAGTGGAAAACTGGTACTAGACCATGATGGAGGCTAAAGCTAGAATTGGAACACAAGTGAGAGCTGGTATCAACGAGCGTGCCACCTTCCCTCACTGCTGACTGACCAGGAGGCATTTGTAGTTCAAAACAAAACCTACCACCAGCATTAGGTGTACTCTGCAATACTACCAAATCACTAACTTAATTAAAAGCCATGCCCTTAACAGTAGTTTGTTTGCAAAGACAAGGACTCTGATTATTACAAAAGCTCATTACTCCATACAGAGGTGAGGGGCTCTCGAGAGGGCAGCATTTAAATAAATTACTGAAACGGAAACATGAAATTGTTCTATTTCGGAATGAGAAGAGAACTCATTTTCTCCTTAATGACTTCAGCTTTCTGGGCTGTTATTCGCCGCTTGTCAGATATTTTCAAGAAACTCAATAGTTTTTCCGGGGAGTGGAAGGAGATGGTGGGGGGGCACCACACCAGGCTGTGCTCGGGGCTTGCTCCTGGCTTTGTGCTCAGGACACATGCCTGGCAGGCCTCGGGGACCATATATGGTGCAGAGGATGGAATCTGGGTCTGGCACCTTTCAAGGCAAGTGCCTTACCCATTGCACTATCTCCCCCATCTCTTGGGCCCAAGAAACTCAGTAATTGAAACAGGTTAAACAGGTTTGCTTCAAGGAAGGAAAAAAAATGTATATATATATATATATATATATATGTATTATATTTCATATTAAAAGAGAAGAAAGGTTTACTTAAAAATTACCATGGCAGGGGCTTCAGCGACAGCACAGCGGGCAGGGCATTTGCCTTGTACTTGGCCGACCCAGGTTCGATTCCCAGCATCCCATATGGTTCCCCGAGCACCGCCAGGAGTAATTCCTGAGTGCAGAGCTAGGAGGAACCCCTATGCATCACTGGGTGTGACACTGCCCCCCCCGCAAAAAAAAAAAAGAAATGATTCAGAAGTATTTAGAGTGGTCTAAAAAAGGGTAACCTTCATTTGGAGGGCTGAAGAGATAGTACAGAGGTTCAGGAGTCTGTCTTGCCCATGGGTTACCTGGGTTTGATCCTTGGCACCACATATGGTCCTCCCAGTACCACCAGAAGTGATCCCTGAGTGCAGAACAAAGAGTAAACCCTGAGCACTACTGGGTATAACCCAAAGACCCAAATGAGAAAATAAAAGTGTAATCCTAATCTATTATATTACCCCTCCGTCGAATCACTCACTGCACTCTAGACTTTTCTTCATATATTTGCATTCATCTATGCAAATATAACCATATTGAATTTTGTAGACATGTACCTTCTATGCACAAAAAAGTGATTTTTTTCCCCACATAAAAACATATCTTGCTGTTCTTTCCATTCTTTTGACTGAATATATACTCAGAATACTATTCCTTTTAAAAATTGAAGTGACATTAGTTTACAACACCTTGTATGTTTTTGGAATACACAGATTGACATCTCTTTGCACGTGTGTTACTAGACAAAGCCTCCCACCAAAGAGATGAATGGTATTGAGAAAGAAGAATGTGACCCTACATCTTATTTTATTTATGCAAATGGCTGTTTTTATTTTGAGGACAATATATCCAGGGGAAATTCAAAGAGCACAGAGGTGCAAGTCTACCCTGTGTTTTCCTTGTCCATTGTTACATCCTGGGCCTGACCCTGGCAAGCCGAGGTGACTCCTAAGCCAATACAGCTACCAGCTTTCCTGCCACCCTCCTGGAGCTAGTCCCTAAACACAACAGGAGCAGGACAATCCATGGTTTAAATACAGCTCTGGCCCCTCCTCTCTTCCCTCCTCCTAACCCCACCCCATAAGTTGTAGGGGGCGGGGAGTGAGCGTTGCAGGAAGGAGCTACCAGCCCACGTGGGTCCTTGTCATGCCACAAGCGTTAGAGCGGCTGAAAAGACTCATGGCTTTGGCTTAGGAGATAAGTAGAGTTCAGTCTCCAGGATTGACTAGCTTGTACCCTCCTAGAAGTACCTCGCAGCTTCTGTGTCTTCTCAAGTAAGGAGGCGTGAGCACAGCCCGGCAGGGGACTGGATGCAGAGCCCTAGGCAATGTGAGTGGAAGCAAATACACAAGTCGAGAGGGGGGCTGCGGGTTGAAACAGTTGACAGGACACCCAGATAGCGACTCTGCATCCTGTCCTGCCTGGCTTGCATGAGGCCAATTTTCCAGGAAGCAGGGGAGAAGTTAAAGTTTCACTTTTCTGAAATCGGAAAAGCCCTTTGAGCCATCTATTTTCCAAACAGTTTTTTTTTCACTAATTAATTAAGAACACATTTGAGTACAGTGGAAGGTGCTTTACCTTGCACACAACTGACCCGGGTTCGACCCCTGGCATCCTTTCTAGTCCTGGAGCACAGCCGGGAGTAATTCCTGAGCTCAGAACCAGGAATAAGCACTGAGTATGGCTGGGTGTGGCTCAAAAACACAACCACAAAATAGCTACAGAAAAAGTTAGTGTTTAAAAAGAAAAAGGGAATATATTTGAGGCCTGGAGAGATGATTCAAAGGACTGGAGTGTTTTGCATAAGGAAGGTTTGATTCCTGGTACTGTCACCAGCAAGCCAGATTACAAAGCTGAGCACCAAGAGTACACCCCTAAAACCAACCAACCAACCAACCAAACAAACAAAAATCCCAACAAAATACATTTTAGGGGTTGGAAAGATAGTACAGCAGATTGGGTGCTTGCCTTTCATGTGGCCAACACCCGGATTTGATCCCTGACACCCCATATATTTCCTGGGCCCACCAAGTGCGATCTGTGAGTGCAGGAGTAAGTCTTGGGCACTTCTGAGTGTGGCCCAAAAACAAAAAAAAGAAAAAAGAGAGGAAAAAACTAAGGGTTATCTATTGCCAGGCATTATGCTAGATGCTTGAAATATAGAGAAGAAAGTTTAGATGCGAGAATCTCCCATTCGGCTTAGGATGATGGAAACATCCCAAATTTGGTGGTGGGAAGGTATAATGATGGTGGAATTGGTGTTTGAATATTAACTGTAATCAAATATTGTGAACCACCTTATAAAATAAAAAAATTAAAAAAAAAAGAATCCCCCATTCTATTGGGAAATAAAGCCACAGATACTCATCAGATATTTATTGTGGCATGCAGGATACAAACAAAACAGAAAGGAAAATGCATAGAATCTTCCTCTAGAAAGAAAATGAAGGGAGACAGATACTTGTGAGCGGGGCCAGCTAGATCCTCCCTAAGAGGCAGGAATAGTTTTCCACAGGCACTTGAGGGCAGTGTTGAAGGATCTGGAGGAATTCACAGACAACCCAAGGGAAAGAGGTCCGGAGTCAGAAGAAAGAGCCTCTGCACAACGAGGAGTGTGAAGAGGAATGGGATGTGGGCAGAGGGCCTGGGGGCTGAGGCTGGGCCAGGTCAGGTTGGCCAGAGAGGTACCTGGCACTTGTTCCTGTTCATAGTTGTAACAAACCACCACATATAAGCTGGTTTAAAATAGCATCAACAGGGGCTGGAGCAATAGCACAGTGGGTAAGGCGTTTGCCTTGCACTTGGCTGACCCGGGTTCAATTCCCAGCATCCCATATGATCCCCTGAGCACTGCCAGGATTAATTCCTGAGTGCATGAGCCAGGAGTAAGCCCTGTGCATCGCTGCATGTGACCCAAAAACAAACAAACAAATTAAATAGCTTCAACTTATTATCTTGCAGGCCTGGAGATCAAGACTCTGGACTGAGACAATCTGAGGAATTAAAAAAAAATTGAAGTAAATATATTATTTTCAT
Organism: Sorex palustris; assembly: GCA_028565675.1. Taxonomy (NCBI): domain Eukaryota; kingdom Metazoa; phylum Chordata; class Mammalia; order Eulipotyphla; family Soricidae; genus Sorex; species Sorex palustris. The sequence continues at coordinate 22,808,365 of JAOXYA010000021.1, read as the reverse complement.
CTTTAATTTTAAAAAGCTACGTAGGAGAGGCCTTTCAGCTAAAGGATCCTTTTTCTTTGTTCATGCTGCTCCAAACTGCTGACTCTAAGACAAATCCACCAGTCTCCTACCAAGCATTCGCCTGATGTCATTTTTCAGAAAAGTCACGTTTTCCCCTTCTATAGATAAATTTACATCTATTTGTTTTGGCTCCCTTAAATACCATATTGAGCTAAAAGGCGTCCTGAGCACTCTAATGATGAGAAGCTCTGATTGTCTGGGAGCCCGGTGACCAGTTTACTTTATAAGCCACCTCTAACACGTGTTCCAGATCAAAGGGAGGGGCCCTGGCATTGGGTGGAAGATCAGGGCTCAAGCCCTCAGCTCTCTGTACAGACGCACACAAGCGTGTGAGCCTGGGCAGTCACGTATCCTTGTACTCTTGGCTTCCTTTCTGTGAACAGAGTAACCATCGCTCTGGCTTCTGACTGTGTTTCTGAGCTCTTCAGTTGTCATAGCCCACAATGAGCTCTGTCACTGGTAAACTACCAATTATGGGGGCTGTATTACTATGTTTTCGTGTCCAGCCATTTATTCTCTTCTGAAGATTCTGCTCCTGTCCCTGTGTAAGTGGGGAAAGATGCTCTCAGCAGACTCTGGCATTTGAAAGGTACCAAGAACCCGGGAACCAGCATTGCTTCTTTTCACCCCCTCCTTCCTCCCCCACCCAGGGGCTCCCCATTCCTTGCAGGGCTCTGTGTCCTCAGAGGGCTCCCAGTCAAGACTCCCAGTCACCAAATGGGTGGGGAGGAGGAAGAAGGAAGAAACCATTGCCTGGTGCATTGGTGAGTGTTGAGGTATCATTTGAGTCTGTGGGGAGCAGATTCTTCTAGAAGAAGACATATGACTCGGGGACCCCCAGAGTCAGGGCTGGTCCAGGGAGGTGACTCCGTGCTGACTTCAGAGAAGCGAGAAGGGAGAGGGTATTGCAGGGCAAGCTGCAGCCTGGGCCAAGCGCTGGGAGCTGGGGTGGGGGTTGGGGGGAATAGAGGTGTGGGGGATGGGATGTCATACAGCAGGTTGCAGGGACCCCATGGGTGACACCATAATTCACAAGGAGTTGCCAGCTTCAGCGTGTACTGCCTGGGTTTCCCAAAGCCCATCTTTGTTCTTATCTGGTGTGGGGGCCCGGCAGCGGCCTCTCTAACCCCCTCACAACAAAACTGGGGGAGCTCCCTTGTCCAAGTCAAGGTTGGCCAGTGGACCCCGACTCCTTTTCCATTGCGCACCTTTGTCTCCTGGAATCCATCTGCCTTGTAAGCAGCCCACCTGCTGTGTGAAAGAAATTTTCCCTGAAGGCGATTTTGCTATTAAGGGGAAAGGGAAAAAAAATCCCCCAACTCCCTGACATGAGTCCGTGTCATTCGTTCCTGGCTTTGGCAGTTTTATTATGGAAATGACATATTGAAATACAAATTGGGACGTGTACAGTATAATTACTAATACTGCATATTCATTTCCTCCCTTTGTGAGTGGCGAGCCCCCGTGAATCTCTCCCCAGCCGTGGCCCTGTGTAGGTGGGTCTGTGTTTCTTTATTCCTGAGGACCAGGCGGGGCTGAGAGGGGAAATGCAGCCAGAGGAAGTACCTGCCTTCCCCCCAGAAAGGCTATTTTTGTGACAATGCTGAGTGGACACCGCAGTCTGGGCTGCTGAGGTCCCAGGGCTTCCCGGCTCTTCCCAAACAAACAGCTCACAGACGGAGTCAGACACGGGAAGTCCCAGTCAGGGAACCTTGCTAAAAAAATTCAACGGAACAATGCAAGCATTTTCAAGGAGATGGGGGCTGATGGTCCAGGCTGGGTGAGGTCATCCTCCAGAACCCTGGCCTCACTTTAGATGCAGGAGGCCACATGATTTGGTCACCGGACCACCTGCAGGACCTGCAATCAGGCACGGCAGCTCTCTGTGACCTGAACCACCTTCCTCAAGGGGCCTCAGGCAGCCCAGGGCGAACACACCTGACGGTGAGCCAGAAAGCTCTGAATTCCAATCTCCCTGCCTTCTTTTAGCAGCTGTGCCACATTGGGCAAAGTGGCTTGGTCCACCTGAAGCTGCAGCGGTCTATATGCACATCTACTAGCTAGCTTCCATCTCACAGTGGTGTGATAGCGCCAGATGTCTTACTGTGGGGAAGCAGGAAACAAAGAACTTGGATGCACATTGGTTGCACCCAGGATCCTAGCGAACACCTGGCCTGCCTCCAGCCATTCACGGTACAGCTCTGCAGGAACCCTCCACCACAGTAAGAAGCTAGCCCTGGCATCCAAGCTGGCTGGATGCAAGTCAGCAGGAGTGACTGTGGACCGGTTCTGAGCCGCGTCTGGAAAGGTGTCTTACTTCTGTTCTGCTGAAGCCTGCCTTTGCTGTAAGAGCAAGCCCAGGCTAGCCTGCTGCGTGATAAGGGCGGAAGTGAAACAGAACTGAGTCAGGCTTATCGTCCCAGTCATATGAGAGAACCCAGCCACAGGTGACCCACCACTGACATCCTGGACAAGAAAAATCATCTGCCAGTGATTTTTGGCAGACCCCAGAATGAAATACATGCATTTATCTTTCATGACCATATTTTTCAGTGGTTTGTTATACAGCAATAACTAACTGATGCATAGAATAAGCTAGTACTGTACTTTCTCCTCCCTCTAATACTGGCTATACTTCTTGATCTACACTGAAGTTCCCAGGGATACACAGAGAGCAAGATTTTAGAGCAGAGGCCTTGGAGTCAGTGTTCAAATGGTACCTCTGGCAAGTACAGAGATAGGACCCTTAGCAAGTGATTTCTGTCCCATTACATGGGAGTAAAAACATCAGTGGCTAGAATTGGGGAGCCCCCACAGGGACACTTTAAAAGGCTGAGCTGTCATTCGCCCTCTCCTCTCTGGAAAGGAAGATGGCAGCCGCACGGGTGGCTCGTGGAAAGCAGGTTTGAGCCGGGGGTCGGGGGCAAAGCCAGCTGCCCCCGACGGGCGGTTCTCCAGCACGGA
>JAOXYA010000021.1:22793787-22805241 GCA_028565675.1 Sorex palustris | reverse complement strand
CATTGTATAACTGAAACCCAAGCACAAAAATTTGTAAGTCTACAACTGTACCTCATGGTGTTTCACTAATAAATAAAATAAATAAATTTATTCAGATATAATTTACATCTGTGAAATTATTCCAACCTTGTGCGCAGCTGGTCTGGGTTCAATTCCTCCATCCCTCTTGGAGAGCCCGGCAAACTACTGAGAGTATTATGCCTGCACAGCAAAGCCTGGCAAGCTACCCATGACATATTTGACATGCCAAAAACAGTAACAACAAGTCTCACAATGGAGATGTTACTGGTGTCCACTCAAGAAAATCAATGAACAATGGGGAGACAGTGACAGTGATATGTATATGTATATTGTACATATGTATGTTTTAATGTGTTCACTGTGAAGTGTGATTACCGCCACAATTCGATATGCCAGACACAGTAACAACCAAGTCTCCAATGGAGACGTTACCGCCACAATTAATTTTAGAATTTTGATTGCCTAAGAAAGGCTCTACCCATTAACCATAGCTTCCCATTTTGTCCCAATCCCATGCTCGAGGTCACCCCATTTCTTACATTGTGGGTCGCTACCCCATACGGGCTGGCATAACTTTTCAAAACTTGTTTTACAATGAATTTCTTTGAGTTCTTACCAGTGAATGTTTGATTTGTCTACCTATTTTGTATACTTATCTGCCCAGGGTCATGTCAAAATTTCTTGGATGAAATTTTGAGGTTGCAAATGGAAAAGTTTCTTAGGTTGTGAGTGAAGGAAAAGGTTCCTGCTCGAGTAACTGCCAATCTAGTCTCGCTCCAGATTTTCTTATTCTGGACTTTTCATAAAACATGCCTCTGTGACAGCTTTCCCTTGCTTGGCACAATGTTTTCAGGATTAGCCAAGTTGTAGTGTCTCTCTGCATGCACTTCATTCCTCATCCTAACTCACATGGCACTGAGTAGACACAGTGGATTCGTTGCTCATTGATTGCATGGTCAGCATTCCAGTTGCTTCCACTTTGGGGGATTTGGAGGAAAGCTGCCCTAACCTCCTCAATCGAGCTTTTGTGTGGCCTTGTGTTTTCAAATCTCCTGGGTTCACACCCAGGGGTGGGTTTATTGGGTCACATGGAGACTCTGTGTTTCACTCATGAGGAGAATTTTGCAAACTTTTCCATAGTGGCTGCACCATGTCCCTCTCCCGTCAGTGAGCTAACATCGATTTGTAGCATCATATGTGTTCCAGATCTACAGCATTCTAATTTTACAGCATGAAGATTCCAGTTCCTCCACATTCCCTTGGATACTTGTTGGGAATCTTTGTTTATAAATATCCTAAGGGTGTGAAGTGGTTCAGAGCCCAGTGACTATATTTTAAATAAATACAAATAAACAAACACACCTGTTGTCAGCTGTGTGATCTGAATAGCGGAACAAACGGGCTTACAGCTTGCCAACAAGGAGCTTGAAGAGGAGAGAAAAGATTTTCTTCTCAAACAGTGGTTTTCCAACTCTATCAATCACTTGAGATTTCATAAAGATGACTTTTTATTGAGATAACATTGATTTGTAGCATTGTATGTGCTCCAGGTTTATCGCTTTATGCTTTGGCTTCTGTACCTACTACAAAACACTCACCATCCACCACCATCTTCTGGAGCCCCTTTTACTGTTTTCTGAGGAGCATTTGAAAACTGATTCCCAGAGAGTGGACAGACAGGCTCAGGGATCCACCTTCAGGAAAACTTCCCCAAGTAATTCTGACATGCACCAGGCTTTGGGACTCAGAAATCTCAAAGGGCATTTAGGGGATCTTGCTTGGAGTGCTTCAAGGCGGCCACTGGGTGCCTTTCCACAAGGGCTGTGGGGAGGGGGTGAAGGGTGCTGGCTAGAGTTGAGGCAGGCTGTACTCTGTATCCCGTTCCTCTATCCACGCTGGAAGAGCCACCACAACGAAGCTGGAAGCCTGGCAGGTAGAGTGTGTGGTTTGCGGTGAGGTCCTGGGACGCAGAGGTAAGGAAGTGATTGCGTGGCATGCCTGCGCCCAGCTTCTGAGCCTCACTCAGCCCAGAGTTGCTCATAGTCAGGGGAAACGGCTCGTCAGTATTCCTTAGCATTGAGAAGTCATTGCTTTCAGGCTTATTTTAAGCAGCACTTTCAGAGCAAGAAACCATGGTGCAGAGATCTTAGACAAAGTGCCTGGATCATGCGGCAAATCAGTGACCAGGCCGAGACGAATGTCGCTTCTGCCTTCTAGTTCGGTGCTTTTTCCAACCCAGTGATTCTTCCTTTGGGGCAGGTGGGGGAGGGGGACTCTTAGAGGTTGGGGAGACATCCTGTGAGTCTGTGCTCTGGGTTCATCTGCCATGTTCAGCCCCTGGTCAATACTCTGCTTTGCTCACAGTTTGACGGGTCCCGTCGGGGTAATATATTAGCTCCATTCTGAGACAAAGGCAACTCACTGCAGAGAGCTGGTTCATCCCAGAGATGGGTCCCTGCTTCACAGACTCCGGGGGACCGGAAACCATCAAAGTCTGAGGTGGGGAGCCCAGCTTCCTGCTTCAAGCCTCAGTTCCCCACCACCACCACCACCAGTGTGACCACGACAAACAAGGCCAAACCTAACAGTCCCCCGCCCCAAGTCCCCAAATCATTCTGTTTGTGGTTTATCTCGCACTTCCTGTTGATCTAAGGCTGTTTTATGTCACCTCCTTTTGTCTGTTTGCGGACCACTGGCAACCCCGCCCCGCTTCCCTTGAGAGGTAGAGGTAGCAGTATTTTTTTTTTTCAAAAAAAGAAAGAAAAAGGCAGTGATGATGGAAGGTGGGAAACAGCAGGGAGCTCTGAAAGCTGGGGTCCCCTCCCCACATGCCAGTGTGACTGCCCCTGGGAACTCTGGCACAGACCCTGTTCACTCACTCACTGTCACAGTGGCGTGCTCGCCATTTTTCAAGCCCGTTCCATGAGTGGCTGTGAGGTTCTTGAAAGCTCAGTATCTAGAACTACCCCACCTTCATGGGGAGGGCACTGGGTCCGGGCCACCGGATCCTTCCCGCCCAATCCATTTGCTGTGGTGGCAATGACGTGGGGTCAACGACATGCTGGGTTCTGGGGCTCCACCGCCTGTTCGCGGTGCTTGCTTGGGGACTTAGTCCTTTAGTGGTGCTCTTGCACGATTTGGCTGTCACGCCTCCTGAGCTCACTGTGGTGCTTGCACATGTGCTGGCCGGGGAGGGGCACCTGCCACACACACACACACACACACACACACACACACACACACACAGTCTCCCAGGGCGAGGGGGAGAAGCGACACCTCATGAGCCAGAGGTGCCCTGATTAGTCCAGATCCCTTTGCGACCCACTAATCAGGGTGCTGGCTAGGCGGGTGGTTCCTTTTATGACAAGGGCAGGGGTGGGGGGAGCCTGATAGTGGAGCCTCCGCCAGGCAGGCCACCTGCCCAGCAGCAGAGCTGACGGCTCCTGTTTCCTGTGCCTCAACCCACTCTCCTGGGGCTCTCACTGCACTCTCGTGCCCTCTCAGGCCCACACTGCAGTGGCCGGCCTGCAGGGCCCCCATGGTTTTACCTTTGCCCAGGCAGGTGCTGCCCAGTGAGTGACCAGCCTTGGTTAGGAGAAAAGGGAAACATTTTACCCTGATTGCTGACCTTGAAGCCAGGAGGAAGGCTGGGACAGGTGGACAGGAAGTTGTTAGCTTGGGGTTCGGCCCTTCTATCCTGGTGAGCAATGGCCCTGCCCTAGCTAATAGGCTATCCCCCCATGTGCGCGCGCGCACACACACACACACACACACACACACACACACACACACACACCCAGACACAAGTGCACACAAGCATGGGTGGCTCTGGCTTGGGCGGGGCCGTCGACCTTGGTGCTTCCACATGAGCTAAGGCAGGAGGCAGGCCCCGCTGATAACCTCTCGGTATTTGCTTCTCCTCAGAGATGCGACAGCACAGAGAAGGGTGGAGGCCAGATGGGTGTGGTGGGAGCTGCAGTGGGCTGTGAACGCCCAGACACACCCAGAGCAGGGCCCTGCTGCTCCCCATCTCACCTTCAGCACCAGCCTGGCCTCCACGTGTTCCAGTCCAGGCTCCTTCCGAGCACGGCTGGTTGGAAAGATCCTCGGCGGAATTAGATGCTTGTGTTTTCCATCCCTTTTGCCTTTGTTACCCTTTGATCCTTGATTCTGTGATATTAATCTTACTTTTTAGAAAGTAATTCTTAAAAGTAATTACTGTAGCATGCTCTAGTGTTTTGATAAATTCTTTTAGCTCTCGTTTGGTAAAAATTTGTAGTTGTCCTTCGGCTTTTGAATCAACACGTGTATCCCTTTTGCCTTTCTAAGGTTGGTTTCTGTGGTCCTGGTCGACTAGTGGCCTGGTTACAGCCTTCTCACCTCCTCTGACAGCAATCTGGGTTCCTCCAGGCCAGGAGCATGCTCTGTTCCAGGAGATGTGCCTTTGGGGCCAGACGTGCAGAGGCACAGAACCTCAGCAATTCTCAGCAGAAAGTGTGGACCACACAGCTGGGAGACAAGACTCTCTCAAGAGAACTGGAGTGGTCAGATGTTGGGCTGGAGGAAGAGAGGCAGGAAGTCATGGTGCTTTCTCCAGAACCCTCCGCTGCCAGTACCCCTAGGCCCACCAACTGGGTCCTGGCTTGGATCGGGCACTATTTTGTAGTGGCAAAAGGCATGCAGCTACCTTCAGAGGCCAGTGCCCTGGTGACGTGATGTGAGGGCAGCGATGGGAGAAATCTATATTTGGAAGCGGGCACAGCTTGGGCGGGTGATTCCCTGGCTTTATCAGGCTCCTACAGTCCAGCATGGCACTGGGGCAGATGGGCTGACCCATCTCCACCCTGTTGGGTTTGGCTCGGTCCCCACCAGGGGGAGGGCCTTGGGCTCACACACCCCCGTGCTCAGGGTCACCCTACCCTATTGACCCCAGTGGCCTCATGTCACAGCCAGCTGCCATGGGAAGAGCATTGGCTGGCTTTCAGGGTCAGGGGTGAAATGAGGCATGGCACCGATCAGACTGGAAAATGACCTGGCAAAGCCAGGAGATGGGAGGGAAGCCTGAAGAATAAACCCATTTATTCTAGGAGGCTTAGAAATGAATCAAAAAGCTCTATCAGAATTCACTCAACCTGGGGCCGGAGAGATAGTACAGCAAACAGGACATTAGCCTCACACATGGTCAACCTGGGTTCGATCCCTGGCATCCCATATGGTCCCCTGAGACTGCCAGGAGTGATCTCTGAGCACAGAACGGGTCATCCCTGAGCACCACCAGGTGTGGTCCTAAAACAAACAAAACAACCTCAAAAAGGAGTTCAACCTGGAGCATTAACCAGTTTTTCTGGGTGGCAAAATAGTCATAGCTTGGACAAACCAAGGTAGCGAAGAGTTGAGGAGGCTTCCCTTTTCCTGAGGTGGGCAAAGGGACAGCCTGGCTTTAGACTGGCCTGTGCTCTGAGCTTCTCTGACATTTACCAGCGAGGTGACCTTCACAAGTTATACACCCTCAGTGTCCCCTGTCTCTCATCTGTATACAAGAATACCGCCGTGAAAGTAAACACAGCGATGTGTGTGAGATAGAGCAAAACCGGATCCCCTTTCCGTGTTTTCACCTCATACCATCCACTTGATAGCGATTAATTCCCATTATTACATCCTGTGGTGATTCTCCACATTCACTGAAAGTCCTCTCAAAGCAACAGCATTCACTTAAGCAGACTGAGTCCCATGAACAGATGACGGAAGGAAGTTGGAGCAAGGTCCTGGAAGGTGTTGTGGTTTTTGCCTTGTTCTACACTGAGTACTGCCCACTCCTACAAGTCAGAGACCCTGTGGGAAGTTAGACGTGCTCCCACAGCAGCCAGTGGCCACTTGCCAACCATTCTGGAAGCTAGGCTTAGGCCCTGACAAGCCTTCAGACTCCTGCCACCTGAAGAGACCCTGGGCATGGTGCTCCTGAATTTCTCATGCAAAGGAACAGTGGCATGTACTTTTGTATTGAGAGATCACTAATAACACACTCTTGCCTTCTAAACACGTCAGGTCTATGCATCCCTCAGATCACTACTACACACTCTTGCCTTCTAAATGTTTTAGGTCTATGCAACCCTCAGATCACTGATACACACTCTTGCCTTCTGAATGTTGTAGGTCTATCACCCCTCAGGAATAGCTCTAATGGATATTGTCCTGGAAAATCAACATGATTCCTCCACCCACCACCTTCCCGGGCACAACTCCACCCTCCAACACTCACACTGGAGAAGGGCAAGTTAGATGTCCTCCCCACCCCTCCCCCATTCCCGTCCTTCTTGTTTGAGTACTAGATGTCTAGTCACTATTGTGCAAAGAATTCTGGAAACAGAGGAACGACATTTCAAGTGTGTAACAGTGATAAGGATAAGTCACCTACAGTTTCATCTTTCTCCTAATATGCGTTCTCCTCTAGCAGCAGGAAGTGAAAAAAGAGAACATAACACTACTGAGTCTAACTAATTAAGGTCTTACTGATACTGGGATCCATGTTAAGTATTGGTCATCTTGATAAATTCTTATAGCCACCCTATGAGTTTATTACATTTTATTTTATAGAAAAGAATTCTATTTTATAGAAAAGAATCAGGAATCTGACTCCAGGGCTGTCCCTTATTAGACTGACTTTATTATTGGACAAAGGAGAAAAAAAAAAACGACAGAAAGGCCCAAAATGGACATTCTGGGTTTCACTGGCAGTGTGCAATTGATACATGTGCCATAGCTACTCAAAGTGACTGAGAAGGAAAGAAAACAAGGTTAAAAAGCAACAGTTTGTTTCACTGGCATCTGCTGTCCTCCAGTTCTAGTTAGTCCTTGGGGAGCAAAGGTAGTGATTTGAGTTCTCAAGTTTAATGACAAAGCTTGAACCCCAGCTTTGCCACTTACTGTGTGATCGCAGGTGACTTTCCTGGGCTTGTTTTCTCATCTATAAAATGGGAGAGAGTCGTATCTACCACAGTGGCTTTAATCTAGAATAATAATGTACACACCATTATTACTGACAGCTGTGCTCAACTAAATAAGGTTTTGAGTGAAGATCCAACGGGAAATTCATGAAATTAAAAATAAACTCTGCTCCAAGTCAGAATGTAGGTGCTAGGACCACAGTTCCTCTTGTGTGTGTCTCTGAAGAAGGGTTAGGAAGGCAAGCCCAACAGCCAGTCTTCTATCCTGTGCAGGTCCCCTGGGAACCGTGGGTTCCTAACCCAAACCACAGTGTGGCCTCCACCAGAAGGCCCTCCCACTCTGAACTGGCACATGTCAGTGGGGCTGCCCGGGGAAGTGCTTCAGGGGAGGTTCCTTCTCATCTAGAAGTCACCTGCCATGACAGACAGGTTGGAGACTATTTCTCTGGTGTTGTCGAAAGCTCTAATACCCAAATTTCTTACCTGCTGATGTAAAGATTGTTTTAGGGAGTCACCTGGCCTAACATAAGAAAAAGAATTGGAGTCTGAGTCCTGCATCTGCCACTTAGTAGGTGGTAATATAAGGTATGTAATATAAATAACAAGTAACTTAGATCCTTTCTTAGAACTGGTTTCCCCCACCCTCCACCCCCCTTCTACAGAGAAAGTCCTGCTGTGCAGGAGTGGGAATTAAATGAGATGAAGGAATTCAAACAAGCTGTTCAGCTTTACAGATCGATACAGTCATCAATAATGTTAAAGACAGGCCAGACTAAGTATGATCCAAAAGTGCTGTTTGGGCTTGGCAGAGAGTCATTTTGATGAGAGGAAACACCCTCTCAGTGGGGCTGAAGTGGATGATGCCTGGAGAACTTTAGCCTCCCTAAAAGCATCTGAGGACATGCAAGGCCTCCGAGGGTGCGCAGGTGAAGGGGGATGAAGGCCAAGTGGCCCGACGCACTGTGGGAGGGCTGGGGTAGGCCCAGTGTTCTCTGGAAAACTGCTGGAGTCAGGAATAAGTGGCTCAGCAGCGAAGACAGATCAGTGCTCCGACAGATGAGAAAGGGTCTTCTAGTGGCAGACTGGAAAAGTGAACTGAGATCATCATTTGGGTAAACTCAACAAGACAAATCAGAGAGTGCTTCTGCCACAGTAAAGGTTGCTAGGACGATCTGACAGCTATCCTAGACGTGCCACGTAGAACCCAAGTTGTTTTACTTCACTCCAGTCAGCATCATTTGTTTCAAGAGGGGAAGGAAACATAGGCCAACCTTTTCTAGTCAACCAGGACTCTCGAGAAGCACCTCACAACGATTCCCAGTAAGGATCAGAGTTATCATTAGAGGACAAATTTTTCTAGGGTGAAATTATGCCTTCAGATAGAAAAAAAGGAATCCGTTTTCAGGAAACATATGGTCATCTTCACAGCCAGTGTTTGGTAGGCCTTGGCTCTTGTCCATTAGTCGTTGCCAGTCTTCTTAGGTAGGTTCTGGTGTGAAATATTAATAATCCGCTCCTGCTGCCCGCAGCACCCGCACAGGCTGACTGGCAGAGAGCTGCTTCCACTATGGAAGTCAGGCCAAGTCCAATCCTATCTCTGCTCCTCCGCACCCCTTCTCCTGACTCGTCTTCAGGACTATTCCTGATTAGGCAGGATGAGCCGAGGTGAGCCGAGCTCCAGGCTCTGTGTTTGCTGAGCATCAAGCCACATCAGTCCCTAGGCCAGCTCTGACTTTGCACCTTATCTCAGCACTGCCTTGTGAGCCGTTTCCTGTCCCTCTGCTCTGACACCAGGATCCTCATCTGTCGTTCTCCTTACCTCGGACATCCTGTGCCGAGGAACCGCTAATTTGATTCAGATCACTTAAGCCTGAGGTCCATCTGCCTTGGTCTTACCATTGCCTCACAGGAAGTAGAGGAAGCCCTGCTCTTAAAAGCAGCCCTGTGGTGGGGTACCTGCACAGGTCACTTGCATTCTAATGTCAGCTTTCCTGCTCTGGATTCTTAACTGGGACTCATATGGCCCTGAGGCAGGCCGCTTTGGACCAGATTGAGTTTTTTGGTTGATTGCCATGTTCGCTAGGTTCCATGTTTCACCTGCTGGGCTGGACTTCCAACTAGCTTCCAGCTCAAGCTGTTCCCCCAGTACCTGACTTTGCTCAGTGCGTTCCAGAGCCGGCCCTGCCCCGTTTGCCCTGCACCCCGGCAGCTGAACCACGCTCAGCCCATGCACTCCTGCTCAATATCAAACCTAAAGGTCAAACTGAGATATTAACCTAAAGGGAAAACATGAGACCACACCCAAATACAATATCACTTCAATCCTGATATATAAAAAAAAAATTAGAAAATAGTCTTAAAACAGAATATTCCAATCAGCACGAGATATTTTAAAGGACTTAACATATAAACGTCTGGGTGGAGGGAGAGCCAGGCCCCCACACCTCCCGCTTACAATGGACAACTAGTTAAATTTGGAATACATTTTTGATTGTCTAAATAGTCTCAAATGACCTTTATTTCAGTTGAAACCATTGAAGCCAAAATAGGAATCAGGTAGAAAGTAATATTTAACCTTAACTTGTTAGTCCAGTAAACACCTTTGGAAGAGAATGCAGGTGGCTGCCAATTAGTTGGCTATATCTACACTTTCTCTCATAAAACTGAGGAGGGCATCTATTCTGAAGGCAAAGTCTATCAAACCAGTCACCACTGAAATTCAGCCTCTGCAGTATTACTCAACAGGAAAAGGGTGAGTTATAGAGTGCAACAACGACTTCCTCCATAGCTACTACTCAATAATAATCTCCAGAAAAAAGCTAGCCTTGTGTGTGTGTGTGTGGGGGGGGGGCGGATTAGCTGAGATCCTGTTAATGAAGAAAATGTTCTAACTTTAAGTGAGGGAGGCATTAGTCTGGCAAATAACTGAAAAAGGCCCAGTAACACTGCAGATCCAGGTGGAGAAAGTCAGTATCAACTTTTTTGTTTTAAACCTAGAAAATATGATTATTTAAGTCAAGTGTAAGGGTGGAAAATCCAGAGCACCTTACCTTTGTATTTTTTTCATTTGATAACCAGACCATTTCCTCATTTTCCCCTTGCCAGCCCATCAGTTAGGCTATAGTTGCCTTAAGAAATGTAAGGGTTGTGGATATAGCTTAGCGTTATAGCAAAAATTTGCCTTGTGTGTGTGAGGATGGGGAAAGAGGAGATAAAGGAGAAGAAAGAGGAGGAGGAAGAGAAGAAGGAGGTGAAATAGAAGGAGGAGGAGGAGGAGGAAGAGGAGGAAGAGGAAAAAGAGAAGGAGAAAGTTAAAAATTAACTTAAGTTCGGGTTTGAAGATAGCATTGCTCCAAGCTGGGAGTAGCCCCTTACTTAGCATTGCTCTGTGGTACTGTTCCCCCCACAAAATTTACAAATTTCTTTTTAAAAATCTCAGTTCTCAGTATCAACCAATAGGACATTGTTCGGTCTAAAGAAATATAACACACTCTAAATTGGTCGGTCCATTGGGCTTTTATTTACTGGCTTTTGAGGGGGCAGTCTAAAATAAGTAGACAACAATAAAAAAAGAATCTTATCTACGAGATTTTGTTTTATATTGTTTCTTCCTTGGGATTTCAAAAGCACATTTAACAACTTTTAGAATTATTTCTTAGAAAAATAACATTTTTACCACATGTTCAAATTAGGTAAGTATTATTTGAAGGCATGGATCAAGCAAGTAGTATTTAGTCTTTGACAGAATTACAGAAGTTGAAATTAAGGATATTTTAAGTAAGCAAGAACCATTATAAGCAAGGTAAAGGCTAGCCAGGAGAGTAACAAATCCTAAAGCAGTTTGTATAGGAATAAAATAAGAGCCAGCTTAATCAATGACTTTCATTTTCACTTCAGTATCAAAATTTACCCAACTAGAAATTATATAGGCCTTAAAATAATTGTGGACTGGATACATACTTTATCTTTCTATTAGAGTAATAAAACAAACCTTTTTTATTTTTATTTATTTTATTTTATTTATTTTATTTTTCAGTGGAACAAATAATCTACCAGGGGGGCAGGAGAGAAAGTACAATGGGTAAGGCTCTTGCCTTTCACGTGTCTGACCTGGGTTCGATCCCCAGTACTCCAAATGGTGCCCCCAATTCCACCAGGAGTGATCCCTGAATACAGAGCCAGGAAAAAGTCCCAAGCATAGCTGGGACTCCAGCTGTACTCGAAAGACAAAAACAAAATTAAAAAGTACCGGTTTGTGATTAAGTATAAATGACATTTAAATAATGATAGGATATAGGGGTGTGGGTCAGGATTTAGATATCTATACAACTATAGAATGCCACAGTAAAGAAATTAGCATTTAAAAATTGAGGTAAAGTTAATATAATGTTATATTAGTTTCAGGTGTACAGTGCATTTGTATATACTGTTAAATGACCACAATGAGTGTAGTTACCGTCCATTATTATATAAACTTACTGTTTTCTTG
>JAOXYA010000021.1:22557485-22571647 GCA_028565675.1 Sorex palustris | reverse complement strand
AGATTTGTATATGAGCATCAGGCTAAGTAAAAAGTAAGTCCAGTATTTGAACTTCCAACTTTAATTCATTCCTCTGTAATCTGAACTGTATACACTATCATTATCAGATAATGTCTATGCAGCTGGATGTTATTAGTACTCTCCATTTTGACTAGACAATTATATTATAAAACATGAGACTGGGCAATTTTACATCTACTACTTTTATTGATTCTGACTAGTAAGTAGGCAATCAATGGTGATTACAAGATGCAAAGCATTCCAGAGTAGGACAAAAATTAAATTTGACTCATCACTTCCGTCAACTATACAAATAGAATATCCGCAAAATAAACAGCAGCAGATTTAATAAAAGTAAATATCCCGTTTAAGACCCCAAATCAGCAACAAATTTATGAGGCCACTTCAAAATGATGATATATTTAAAAGGAGATTATAGTTTCAAAGGAATCACTCTCTTTAATCTGTTAGCTATATAGGGACACTAATTAGTGGGTGAGAGAACTAAAAGGAATAATTATTAAGTGAAAAGGGAGAGACCAGGGAAGGCACAAGATCCAGAGCTTCTGGTTTCCATGGAAGTCACAAAAGGGATGCCGGGAAAGATGCACAAAGGAGACTGGCCTAACCAGAGTCACGAGAAGTCTCTGTAAGCAGGAGACACAAACTCTTTTCAGATAATTTTCTAGACTTTTATATTTTGGATTTTTCCATTTAAAAAAATTTCCCACAACTTCATTCTGCATTGAATCTTTTATTTCTGGTATGTGTATTGCCTTCAGCTGAAAATAGATTGTTATAGTAAAAAAAAGATCTTAAAATGTTTTAGTAGTTAGGGAACAAGCAAGGACATATATTGTAGCCCTTAATTCCATTCATCTAGACTATGACATAGGAGATTAGATGAGACTCATTCTGAAATTTTGTCTACTGAATAGTCACAGAATAGCCACAGAATTTCTGAATCAAAAGATTTACTACTTTTCTCTATACAGAAAACTTATAAAAACTTATAAAGCACAAACTGCCCCAACATATTAGGAATGCCTTGTAAGTTTCTTAAATGAATTCATTTGATATTACTTAATAAAGAAGGAAATCTTTGGACTAAGTGTATTTTTTATGTTCTAGCCAAATGATATTAATTTCATTTTATCTTCTGTGGCAACAGAATGCCTCCTGCAGCCCACAGGTACTCAAGAGGGTGAAGAAGGAACAGATATCACTGTGGGCCAACTAACAGACATTAGGGTGTGCCCTCTTATGTGTGCATCTCATTGACCTGAGCAGAATAAGAACAACCAAAGTTAATTTGTTTATTTGCCTGCCCTTCTATGCATGGTGCTATAACTTACTAAGAGTGGAAAAATCTCAGAACTGCAATTAATTTGGTAATGTATGATAACTTAAAGAACTAATTCCACAAGGAGAAAATGACTAGCTATGTGAGATGAATTTACTCTAAGATTTAATGAACAGTCTCAGGGGGAAAAAGTGTTAAATTCATTAAATCCCTTGGACAGATACAGAAACGTATTCAGCATAACTCACTAATCTGAGCAAACCACCCATTATCAGCATCAGTAGCAGACAGGAGTTGAACTCAAGCTGCTGACTCCAAAGCACTTGCCCTTTTGACTCCAAGATGAAACAGAAAACTACATCCAGAACTGAGAGGCAAGAAATATGCATGATGGTGAGTTCCTCTGGCTATTCACTCCAGTATCTGAGCTCAGAATGGACTTTTATAGATGTTGTCCTTAATTACAATGAAAATCGTGATTGTCTTTTAATTTACATATAATTTGTTTATATATGTTCTCTTTTAAAAATAGGAAGATAGGGCTGGAGCAATAGTACAGTGGGTAAGGGAGTTTGCCTTGCACATGGCTGACCTGGATTTGATTTCCAGCATTTCATATGGTCCCCCAAGGACTGCCAGGAGTCATTACTGAGTGTAGAGCCAGGAGTAACCCCTGTGCATCGCGGAGTGTGACCCCAAGAGCAAAAATTTTAAAAAAGGAAGATAAAGATATTGTTCTACAGGTAAGGAAACTAAACCTCCAAAGTTCCAAAGTGAAACACTTTGCTTACTACACATTAGTACATTTAATAATAATGGTGAGGATCTGGCATTACTATCTAGCACCAAAGTTCAAATTCTCTAATACCTAATTATAATGACACTTTAAGGGAAAAGCATAAATAATACATTAAAATTATCCATTCTAGAAAACATACCATATAGTGCAAGGAAAGGAAAGCTTAGCAATTGTTGGCAATGATAAGTAATTCCTGTGTTATCTACCAACACCAACCTGTCAGTCAAATGCCCACCTATCGGACATTAATAAGCACTGAGAAATTATCTAATATGTGCTCAAAGTCTTTGAAGATCTATAAATGCATTATTTTTCTTACATAAAAATGACATACAGGGGCCGGAGCGACATTATAGCAGGAAGGGCATTTGCCTTGCACGCAGCTGTCCTGGATTCAATCCCCGGCATCCCCCATATGGTCCCCCAAGTGACACCAGGAGTAATTCCTGAGTGCAGAGCCAGGAGTAACCCCTTAGCATCGTTAGGTGTGACCAAAAAAGCAAACAAAAAAAAGAAACATACATTCATAAATAATGCATGATTTCAAGATCACAAAAATCCATTGAGGATATTAATAAATATCCAATTTTAATTATAAAGAAACATAATTAAGGTTAAAATTAAAAAGAAATTAAAAGGTGAAGAGAACATTTTAGAAATCTATAGATTTAGTATTTAAATTCCATTTCATTAACAATCTTTCCAAAATCCTTGAAATGTCTAGCCTCCAACCTGCCTGAATTCACACTCCAATCTACATTTTTCTTTTGTAACACTCTCTGATCTTCCACACCGAACAAATACTTTAAAACTTACAGAGTTTCCAGGTGAATGTCCTATGAACACAGTTCATTATTGGTGGATTGGAATCTGAAGGTAAGGGAACCATGATTATATTTTCTTTCCACAATAATACTGATAAAACATATCTTATTGTGAGACCCACGAACATTTAGATGTAAAAATGTCTTATTGAAAAAAATTCATGTTTTCTTAGTCACGAGTTTTCATAAATATTTTATAAGTGCTTGTAAAGTTAGTACAACAAACAGGTAATATAGTCAGGCAAACAATAGTAATAATGATACAAAACTATACATTTTAGGATTATTACTTGTATTATTTATATAATTCATTCTGTTTCCTTAGTTTGTATTTCATAGTGCTTTCCTGAAGAATTCTAGATCCATTCTTTCCCATCTTCACAAAAAAATCAAATTCCCAGAGACCAGAAAACAGTGTTTCTTCAGAAACAAATTCACTTTTCGGGGTCATTAACATATTCCCCTGGGTTTACAGAGTCGAGCAACTTTGAGGCAAAATATATTTCCTCCTGCAAAGAGAAAAACCACCACTTTTTCCCCCAATTTCCTCTCAGAGGATCATTTCTTCCAATAGAATTCACAGTAAATGCAGAAATACTCTACAATATGACTAAAGCGAAGAAATCGCTTGGGACTCAAAAAAGAATATTTTTAAGTAAAGAAAAAGTCCTGAAAAGTTTCTGTAAACTGTCACAGCATGGCAAACTTTTTAGAAGTGGGAAGGGAAGACAGGATATTAGCAAGATCAGCTCCCTATTCCCCTCAGAGCAGACTGTACCTCCATTCGAAGCCTTTTTTTTTTCACAATTGGTTCTTTCAAAGCAAAATTCTTTTGAACACTTGAAGAACAAAAGAAACTCATTTAAAAATAAATGAAAACAACTTTGAAATGTACTAAATACATCAAATGAATTGTTGTGGTATGAATCAGGTGTTCTGTACAGAGTAGATTCAGAAGTAGATTCAGATTCAGAAGTGCCCACCAAAGGACCCAATGCATCTAGCTTCTGTATTTCTTGCTTTTAATTTTGGCCAAATCTTATCTGATAATAAAAGGACATAGCATAAATAAAGATAGCACTAAAAAGACCAACATTTGATCCAAGAACATGCACAGATCAGGCACAGATATAATTGTTCTTTAGTCAATTTAGAAATGAGGCTGTCAACCAAAGAACACTTCTCCATCAGTGACCCTGTCATTCTCTTTCTCCTAGCCTAGCTACCTGCGGCATATTTAATATGCCAAAAACAGTAACAATGATGGTCCTCATTCCCCTGACCCTGAAAGAGCCCCCAATATGCCATCGGGCTACACTAGCATATGACAGGGATGAATGGAGATGTTACTGGCACCCACTTGAGCAAATCGATGTACAACGGGGTGATAGTGATAGTGATTAGTTAGTGCTGTTGAGCACCTAGATCCTTATGTCAGAACATTCCCTACAAGAACCAAATTCTGTAAGGAAATTAATGATTGTGAAATGACAGAATTGACTTGACTTCTGTCATTTTAAAATTCCAAGAGCACAGTCTGCTCTCCAGACTAAATCAGATGTTCCCCAAGTATTTCTAATGTATAATCAAGGTTGAAATACTTCTCCAAAGGGAGTCTGTGTTTTTACTTGACTCCTTTTAATGCTAACCTAAAGATCTCAAAAGATCTCATTGTAAAGTTTTCAAAGGTTGGGCAGTTTATGAGATAATGATAGTCTTCATTTTGAACCCTACAGAGATGTTGACATAAAATTAGTTAGATCAGATACTTCTGATTCCTTTTTTACAGATTAGTAAGAAATAACAGGCTCCATAGATCAGACAAAAACAAAGAATCGACCTTCTGGAAAGTATTCAGAAGCATCTGTAGTGAAAGGAGCAGGAACCTGTTTGAATTGTAAATAGGACTGTTTCTAGTGACCCTCATTGGGTACCTTTGTCCTTTGGGGATTTTTGCAGCAGAGCCCCCAGGCTGTCTTGAGGATGAAGGGGCCGTGCTGCATATTAAATGATTGTGACACTTTTCTCTGAGTTCCCAGATCAATAAAATATCTCAGAGGGGGAATCTCTTGGAGGTTATCTTAATGAATGAGATACAGATGTCCAATTAAAGCAGCAGATGAAAATATGGAAGAAAATAATCATAAAAGGAGTCATATCTAGTAGGTTATAAACAACAGTGAATCAGGGCTCAATCCTTAAAGATGTTTTTAATGTAATATGTATACTTATTACATTGAAGCATAATATGGTATATATATATATATACTATTATATTGAAGCATTGCATTTAAAGTATTATATTGCTCTATGAAGTGTGAATATAAGTAAGCTCTAGATTTCAGGGAATAAATGCATTATGACTAATTGTCCACTATGGCATTAGAGTATGTTTGGTTTAATGAAATGTCTTTAATTTGTTTTAAAAGTGCACTGGCAGTATCCAAAACACTGACCACATTAAATACTGATAAAAGATGTAGAACAGTAATGACTTTTATTCCTTAATGGCGGAATGTAAAATGGTAAGGCCATTTTGGAAGACAGCTTAGCAGTTTCTTATAACACTATACTGTTGGGCCATCTGATGTAGCAAGTTTGCTTCTTGGTTTTACCCAGAGGAGATAAAAACTTAGGTCCAGGGCTGGAGACATGGTTTACTGATAAAGCTTGCGCATTGCATGTTCAAGGACCTAGATTTGATTCCTGTCACACCCTGTTCCCCCAGCACTTCTGGGAGTGACCCCTAAGCTAGTGAGCTCCGAGAAGCTCCTGAGCACCTCTGGGTGAGGCTCTTAAATAAACAGATAGAAAGAGGTCTGGGTCTGCATACAAGCTTGCATTGGGATATTTATACTTGCATGATTTATAATGGTCAGAATTTGAAAGCAACTGCCAAATTTAGTGGTTAAAACCTTGAAAAGTTTTGAACCCTCAAATAGTTTTTTGCTTTTATTTAAGTTTTCAGCTTTCAGCTCTCGAAACTTGAAAGCAGTGATCAAAACTTGACAACAGAACATGAACCATTCTTCAATAGGTAACGGATATATAAACTGGTTTTTCTAGATCAGAGTTTCTCAGTCAGGGCCCATATAGTTCCCTGTGGGCCCTCAGGAGGTCCCCAGGGGTCCCTGAATGTAAGAATTATGTAAATGGGGGTTGCACAGCCTAGCTCTTGGGGGCTAACACATAGGATGGGGGACATAGGAAGAAAAGAGATTTGAATGCAGCCACAGTCTGAAAAAGACCTGAGGACCACTGGTCTAGAGAAAAGAATATTATTCAGTGAAAAGGAAAAGAACAGTCAAACCACAGTCAGCCATGGCAGAATTTTAAATACGAAGGCGAAGGAAGCTATCAATAAGCCTGTATATATTGCTTGATTACAATTATATGACTTTCTGGAATAGACAATAACTATGGAGACACTAAAAATAAAAGTTAATTGTTAGGGGTTTGGTAAAGAGGGATGAATAGAATGAGCAAATACCTGCTTTGCCAGCGTGAGGCCTTCGGTTGATTCCTTTATGTCAGAGCAGAGGATTTTCAGGGCAATGAAAACTATTAAACTATTCTATATGATAATGTAATGGTGACATTAAGGATGATATACGCATTTGTCAAAATCTGTAGACATTACCGCACCCAGAGTGAAGAGAGGATAAACTATAAATTTTGGGGAATGAATTTATCAATGTTGGTCCACCAGTTGTAACAAATGTACTTCTCTCTTAGGGTGGGGGTGTCTTTGTAGTGGGGGGAATGCAGCAGTGTATGTTAGGGCTGGGTAGTATATAGGAATGTGTTTACTTTCACGAAACTTGAATTGCTCCAAAACATAAAATGTATTTAAAAATTAGTTGATGAGTTCATTGTTCTACTTTGAATTCTAATAGGTTAGATTTTATGTGGACTGTAGTCAAATACATCTGATTAATGTTCTATAATAGACTTTCTGAAATTGTTATATAGCTGTGGTACTATAGCTATGATGTTTACCAGAGCTATTAACTGAGGTCAGTATTTGTGGCGATAAGGGTGTTATGAAGAACCAACCAAAGTGGTTTCAAAGAGCTTGGCATTGTCTCTGCCCTCATTACAGGTACTTGAGCACACTAAGAAGCGACGCTCTTTGACTACTTACAAATTAGTAGAAGTTTAAGAATTTCTGGGAAGACTAGATTTAAATTTTGTATGTCCATTTATTTTGTATTTTCTAGAGCTGGTGGCTCTAGCTCTGGTTTTATTGGTATGGTAGGCTCTTGGAGACTTTGAGTTCTACTTGGGATGCATTTAGAAAATGTTGGTTTTACCCTGCACCCTCCACATTTTAGAGAGGAGGACACAGTGCATTTAGGCCTCACTCCCTTTCTCGCTGAGGTTACCCATCCAGTTAGTAGCAATATTCACCAGCTAGAGCACGGGACTTAAGATCTTTGACTTATGATTGAGCTTTCTTCTCCTGATCTATGGTTGGCTATGTAACACAGGTATAAAATACATTTCTTGGACTCTAGACATGGTTCAGTGGTTAAAAATACTCGCTTTGCCAGCGTGAGGCCTTCAGTTGATTCCTTTATGTCAGCTGCAGGCATTGAGTGAAGTCCTGGAAACTTTGCTGCCTGGAACCCCAGCACCACAGTAGAATATGCATATTGGCACCCCGCAGGGTGTGTGAGAGCACCACAGAGCTAAGAGTGTGCAAGCACTGTAAAGAGGGTCGAGTACTGCTGCCAGGAAGTGCAGTCTCCCATGTGTGTGATCATCAAGTGTGACCCCCAGCAAGCACTACCGTCAGAATGGGCATGAATACCCCCTGGTGAGCACTGCAGCCAAGTGTGAGCACCACAACCAGATATATTGCAACAAGGGTAAACAGCGGGGAAAAACATCTCACACTTTTCTTTTAAAGAAGTTACATGTAAGCAGTATAACACAAGAAAATAAAATAAAAACCACTCAAAAGTATTCTACCAAACAGTAGCTGCTTTTAATACCTGAGTGACTAACCTTCTAGAAACATCTCTCTGCATATGCACAATACTGGGTTTAAGATAGCTAGGAACAATCTATGTTCTTTCATAATCTGTTTTTAATTATCCATCAGTGTTGTCAGTATCTTTTCAAGTTAAATATAGCCTTTTATTTTTTTTTTGATCTCCATAAGATAATTTCAGCGTGTGCTTTAGTGAATTCTGTTTTGTGCCCACCATTTACCCAGTATCAACAAAGATCTTTGTGTACTTGAATCAATCTTTGTGTGCCTGAATCTTTGTGTACTTGTATCATTATCTGTAGAATAAAGTCCTCATAGTAACAGAGGTCACTTGATCGGTTTGGAAATGAGTGTTAGTAATTCATCTCTGCTTGTCACAAATGGATATTTGGAAATGGTATTTAAGAATGCTCAGGTTGGGGCTGGAGCCAGACTACAGTGGGCTGGGCATTTGCCTGGCACTTGGCCAACCCCTGTTTGATTCCCGGCACCTCATAATGTCCCCCGAGCCTGCCAGGTTTGGCCCTTGAGTTTAGAGCCAGGAGCACTGCCTTGTGTGCTGCTCTCCAAACACCCCCCCCCGCCCCAAAGAAGGTAAGTATTATTAACTTTGGTCTCTGTCTGAGGGTGGGAATGTCAGTTTTGAAGACCTAGCCGTTGTGGGACAGAACATGCTCTCGGGCTCCTTTGGGATGCATCATTGAGTTGTATGGGGCAGGCTTATTTTGTCACCATCTCTCTTGTTGTTGCAGGTGGCAGAATGGCCCCAAAGATAACTACAGAGCTGCTTCGGCAGCTGAGACAAGCCATGAGGAACTCCGAGTATGTTACGGAGCCCATCCAGGCCTATATCGTTCCATCAGGAGATGCCCACCAGGTACCTAGTGGAGAAGAGCCGACAGTGGATGTTGTCATCTCCTTTCTTTTCATTCTTTTTCTCAACCCAGATGTGTCTGCAGGATTTTAGTTGTGAACTCACAACCTCACTTAACCGCTGGGCTTGACACTGTGTTTAGTTGGATCTCACTGAGTATTTGTTGATTTGTCTCTGGCTTCCCCGTTTCCAAAGAATATATCCAGCCATTGACGGTTTATTAGTGAGGTTTATTTTCAAGAGACTCTTCCTTGTATTAAAAACATTTGACCTGTGAGTATTCCTTGAATTAAAAATGGAAGGTTTCTTATAAGGGTGTGAGAAGCCTTTGTAGCATTCTGTTTCATTTTCAGTTTTCTTCTGCCTGAAGTTAAGATAAAATCTGTATGTTTATGAGTAGGGTTCATTCTTGTAGCCCAGCCAAACCAAGATTATCTTAATATTCTTGGTCTGTGGTGCTGTCCTTGGAGCTTTCTCTTAATGCCTTTGTTTTGGTCCTCATTAAAGCAGTTTGGGGCTCAATATCTTGATTGATCGATTTAAAAATAATTTTTTGGTCTTTGACATTTAGATAAAACCTAATAAAACCAAACAAATTCCTTGTTAAACTCTGGCAGGGAGGCTGGCCAAACCATGGCTGATATTCCAAGTCATCTCCAGCTTTTAATCTGTAGCTAATGGTCCTGGAGCAAGAGAGTGATGTGGTCAGTCAGAGAGGCAGTGTTTAGCGTGCACCAGAGACGGGAAATGCCAGGAACTGAGACCACCGTTCTGAGGCCACTGAAAGACCCAGAGGTTTGTTAGAGAGGGTTTCGATTTGGGTACTGGCCTCAGTAGCAGAGCAGGGGGATCCAGAGGAGAAGGAAAGAGGAAATTAGCAGCAGACATGCAGGCAGTGGGCCGAGCAGTTTGGGAAGTTTGGAACCCATGTTTCTGGTACCACCCACAAGAAAGAATCGAGAAGTCCTCCGTTCCTTGCTTTGGTTCCTGTGGAGAGGAGGGGTACTGTTGGAGCAACTTGTAAACGGGACTCTGGGCCGTCGCCAGGATTGTGAAGACAAGGAGGAAGGATTGGCCTTGCGTGTGACTTTCCCAGCAGCCTTCTCAGGAATAGAGAGACTGCTGTTCCCTGTGTCTCTTGTTCCTAATTGTTCCAGTTCTGGCGAGGTTCAGGGTTGATGGAATTTCTCCTCCCTGGTGGGGAAGGGAGGGTGTTGGAGAATGAGGGGGAATCTTGAATTCTGCCCTTTGTGTATGTTCCAAAGTACAGATACACACACCCACACACTGTTCCGTGTCAGAGAGAAAAAGCACCCCTCAAAGCAGAATTCTGCAAGGTCTTGGCACTGCAGGGGTCTGCTTTTTCCCCTCCTCTGCAACTCTAAGGGTTTTTCTGTTTAAACTCAGAACAAGACTTGTGTGGTATTAATGAGTTTGGGCCCGGAGGGCCTTTGACAGGAAGGAATTGCCGATTCTCCCTGGTACTTTGGATGCGTTCATGTACCATCTAAGTCAAACATTGGGATTTGTGGGCGAGAGTCATTGGTTGGGGACCGAGCTATGCCAGCACTGCCTGTAGAAATCTGATTTTTTTTTTTTTATCCTCTACATCTGTAAAAAGCCCCATATTCTGCTCTCGGGCTTGATTTTGTCAAAGGGTCATGTTTTTTGTCAAGGGTAATTCTGCCAGCTTGAGATTTTGGCTGTGTTTATGGTTCCTCTTTCTGGAAGACATGAATCAGATTTTCCTAAACTCTCAATCCTACTTTCATTTCTCCTGGAGTTGACTTCCTGTTTTGTTTTGTATTTCTTAAATAGCTTCTCTCTCCTGGAGGAGTGGTGAGAAGGGATTTTTAAATTTTTTTTTTTTTTTATCACAGAGCAGTTTTCTCCATTGTATTAGAGTAATGCGAGGAGGGGGAACACTTCTCAGAGCTTCAATAGTCTGCAGCTGTGGAGCGTTTCTTGTTCGTGCAGTAGTCGGGGTGGTTGGTGTGCAACTTTCTTCGACTAGGAAGAAGAATGATGCAGGGAACCAGGTGCTTTCTATCATCATCTGCTTTTTTTATTTTCTGGTTTTGGGGCCACACCCACCAGTGCTCAGGGCTTATTCCTGGCTCTGGGCTCCGGGATCACTCTTGGCAATGCTCAGGGGACCATTTGGGGATGGAACTTGGGTTGGACACATGCAAGCACCCTGCCCACTGTACCATTTCTCCAGCTTAACTTTCGATCGTCTGATGCTACTGTTCCACCTATTGGAAGGGGGGAGTAAGGGAAAGGCACCCCCATTTTTTTAATTGCTCCAATTCAGATACTACTTCCTACCCACATTTCACTGGTGAAAACCAGTCATGTGGTTCCAACTTGCTGTTTGGGGATCTGGAAGTCCTGAACAGGAAGTTCTTTTCCAGTGCTTTTATACTAAGAATGGGCAGTGGGCATGAATCTTCATAGAGCAATTTGATTTTCCAATGTACCCTAACTTGGTTTCACTTAAGAGATAAGAACAGGCCACAGGCTGAGAATTATCTTTGTGTTTGGGAATAGACTCTAGTCTCAGGACAGTCTAACCTTTGGGACTCACTGTAAGTGCTCTTACTCATTCAGTTTCCATTTTGTTGAGAACCAGTATGACTGATGTTCTGAACCAGGCTGATGACCTTATGCCGGGGAAGGGTTGGCAAGGAGGAATAATGCTGCACCATTGTAAGTTCTCATCATGTCACTTGTGTGTCTCGGTATCTTGTGATCGTGTCATGCACTCTTCTTTAACCCAGACTGGGCCATTTCACCTCTGTCTCTTGAACTTTCAGTCTCTCTCTAGAACTCGCATGAAGTTCCGGTCTCCTGGTCTGATGCCTGACGGGATCCTTGACCACTGGCTTCTGTCTGCCGTTCTTTAGAATCTTTGCTGCCACTTTTGAACTTATGTGCACACGGTTAGGCTAGTTGGCTCACTGTTTCTCTGCAGATCCCTTGCTCTGGAGTTTTCTCAGACTTTTCCTCTCCCCTGGATTGCTTTTCCTGCTTCTCCCCTGTCATGGTAACTTGGGTCAAACCTCTGAGTGTAGCCTGATGGCAGAAGGCAGATCTGTGCAACCTTGAAACCACAGGGCAACTGAGATTCTGTAATTACCTTAGTCCGTTCATTGGGCTTAATGTTTCATGGTTACCTCCTACTTTGTTGATTGATTATTCAGTATGAAGAGGGTATTTTTGTATGTTTCCTATAGAACGATGTTTCTCAGTGTTTGTCAGTGTAGGTGATACTGTCCCTTGGGGAGCATCAGACTGGTGTGTGTATGTGTTGGGAGTAGCCTTAGGTATAATTGGGAGGTACTTTCTTTTTGCTTAAAGAATGTAGGTTTTTGGGGCCAGGAAGATAGAGCAGAATTTAAGATACACGCATGTGTCCCACGTCAGTCAGATCCCCTGGCACCTTATGTTTCCCTGAGCAATGCCAGTACAGCCCTGGACAACCCCCAGGTCTCCAGGCCCACTGGCATGGTTGCTGAGAATCACCAGAAAAGGTCCTGAGCCTCCTGAGCACCACTTGAGAAGACCTCCCTCATTCCACAGGGGGAAAAAAGTAAATACCCAAATGAAGTAGATTTCCGTGGGTGTGCTTATTATTATTATTATTTTTTTTTCTGTAAAGGGGGCCTTAGGCTAAGGACATTTAAGAACCTCTCTGCAGACTCTGTAGTTCATTGCCTGGTGCATGTTATTCATGCTATCACTTTATTAATAACTTAGCATGTGCTAATTGATTTAGGTCATACTGTAGCCCTTCATGGCAGGCATTCTTTTCATCCTGTTTTTTTAACTTATAAGGAAATTGAATCCAAGATTTATCGGACGAGTAAGTAGTAAAACCAGGTTTGAATATAGGTCTGCTTAAGTCTTGGGTGTACGGGATGTCTTGTTACGAGGGTGAAGAAAGCAGAGGGGAATGTGGGCATGCCCCACGGTCATTGTCTCCTGAGCGTTTATAATCCAGTTGTTCAAATGGATGTGTGCAGTATCTGTTCAAAATAAAAGAGGTTGCTTAGCAGCATGGGAAGGGTGTGGACTTTTGAAAACTCTATGAGAGATCAGATATCTGGTCTCCTTCTGGGAACAGTGGGACCTTGGCGGAGCACTTCTCAGCTTATTTTTCTTCCCGCTGTAAAAGAAGGAGGCAGACCCCCCCCCACCACCACCCCCGAGCTGCTGTTGGGCTGGGAAGGAAATGAATATAGTTACTGGTAACTAGTAGGTGTTTAGTACATTTGAGCCAGTACCATTAGTTTGCATCACCCAAGGCAGGGCATAGATAGATTCCACTGTGGGCATCCTGTAAATGCATAGATACAGGAGAGCTGAAAGGTGGTGGGTGGCAGAGCTTCATGGAAGAGGGTACCCTTTGAGCTGGATTTTCAGAGATGACTTTATTGGATACTTTAAAAAGTGGAGTTAGCATTATAAACATGTATGTCTAGTCTCCCTTGAAATGCTAAAGGTTGACAGCAGGAGGCCCTGGAGTGGAGGAGAAGCTCCTTGCTGTAGAAAAGATGCTCCTTAGCCTGAATTCCTCATTCAGTTTCCTTTCCAATCCGCTATGGCAGTTGAGAGTGAAGCTCCAGTTATAACACCTTCTAGTCTTTTTCCTTTCGGGCAAAGTAATTTCCTCCTGCTGGTAAAATGAGTTACTACAAACTTGGTGACTTAAAACTACACACACTTATTATCCGGAGGTCTGGCATCCAAAGTGAGTCAGCTGGGCTACTGAAAGTTCTGTCACAATTCCAGTGTACGTGTGGGCGGGGACTTTCCACACCCCAAAAAAGCTTTCTCAGGCACCATCTGGGTGTGCTTCAAGTCAGCTCAGTTCGGAGAGTGTTTACCTGGTTGTCACATCACATGCCCCGGTTTGACAGCATTTGACAGGCACAAGGAAGACCATGTGTGAAGGTCCTGGGGCAAGAACGAGCTGGGGAAGAACCAAGAGCAGAAGTCGGGCCAGTGTGTCTGGTGTCCCGTGAGAGGGAGGATGGGGAGGAGTCCCCGAGAGGGTGAGAGGGACCATGTCAGGTGCCTGTGGGTGCACGAGGGCTGGGATTTGATCCCGTGTGGTGAGAAGCTGTCAGAGGCTTTGGAGCAGAACGTTAGCATGCATGTCTGATGCATGTCTGTGTGTGTGTACGTCATTAAGAATTGACTTTTAGGGGCTGGAGTGATAGCACAGCGGGTAGGGCGTTTGCCTTGCACGCAGCCAACACGACCGACACAGGTTCGATTCCCAGGACCCCATATGGTCCCCTGAGCACCGCCAGGAGCAATTCCTGAGTGCATGAGCCAGGAGTAACCCCTGAGCATCGCCG
>JAOXYA010000021.1:22534742-22545010 GCA_028565675.1 Sorex palustris | reverse complement strand
TCAGGGCTAGGATGAAGGAGACGTTACTGGGGCCTGCTCGAACCAATCGACGACTAACAGGATTTTTGTGATTTGTGTGATTGTGAGATGAAAGACTCGAATGGCCAGGATAGCAGAACAAAATTAGAGTGAGTGCGAACTAACACCCTGACGTCAGTCCACAAAATCCCTGATGTTAGTTCAAAAAAGCCTCGTTCCAGCTACTCATTTGATTCCAGCTGTTCAGTAGCCAGTGAAGGGAATGTGGCTAAGTTAAATCGAGTCTGTGTCTACACTACAAGTGAAGTCAATTTGACGGTTAGAAATTCTGTGGGAATGGCACTCCATTGAACTCTCAGTTTACCTTTTCTGATCCTTGGCCCTTTTGTTTGGAACATTTCCACACTCGTGTTTATTCAGTGCTCCTAGGTGCTTGGGTCCCCATGGGATACTGGGGTGAAGGAGGCAGATGACCTTTCAAGTTAGAGTTTAGAGGATGAGTTTCCTTGAGGGGATTTGTACACGGAAGTGGGAACTAATGAGTATGACGGGAACCAGTATTATAGCAGGAGCCTGGGTTGGAGGGGGAGACAGTTGGGGAAAGTAATACTGAGACAGATTAGGGTCCAGAGGAATTAGCTAATAGCAGTACAGGGAAGAGGAGAGATGGGGGATTAGTGATCTAAACCTGGGGAACAGTGGTGGAGAGGCTCTGAGCTGGTAAAATCATAGTGTATGTGAAGAACGAGGAGTGAGTTAATGTGAATGCACATGCTCTGACTCACTGCCCTGGTCTCTCTCTAGTTTCTCACCAACTCCTCTGCATTCAGGGAGAACCACAGTAAAGGTGGTTCTGCAAGTCAGTCAAGAGCTTAGGCTCTTGTGGTTGGAGTGATAGCTCAGCGGGGAGGGCGTTTGTCTTGCATGCGGCTGACCTGGGGTTCGATTCCTGGCATCCCCTATAGATCCCCTGAGCACCACCAGGAGTAATTTCTGAGTGCAGAGCCAGGAGTAACCCCTGAGCATTGCTGGATGTCACCCCCTTCAAAAAAGCAAAAAGCAAAAAAAAAAAAAAAAGGCTTAGGCTTTTATTCCAAGGACCCTGGAGAACTTGTGAATGAATTTCTCACAGGGAACACTATTATTATCTAGACTCACGTGACTTTGAAAAATAGGATCGGGGGTGGGGGGTTGGGAGGGAAGGCTGGAGGCAGGGACACAGCAGTGGAGGCTGTGACGCGGAGCAGCTGAGGAGTGGCGGTGGCTGAGCCCGGGCGACGCCATTGCTGGAGCTGTGCAGATGTGGGGGCTGTTGGCCCAAAGACCGGAAGGAGGCGAGGTAGGATATCAGTGAAGACAGTACCAAGTCCTGACTTGGAGGTTAGGGGTGCATGGTGGCATCCTAGTCAAAGGACAGGGACAATTTAGAGGCTGGATTTTGGAGAGGAATAGGGAGGAGGGAGAAGTTGGTTCTGATGGCCAGGGCAGATCTCACTGTTCTGCTGTTCTGTGAGTGGGGGGGACAAGGCAGTGTGTTTTTGTTTTTTTATTTCCCCTAGCCCCTGATTTGTCTCTGCAGGCTCTTCATTGATGGCGACCGCATTGATGCCCCAAGTGTGAAGGAGCATCTGCTGCTTGACCTGGGCGTGGAGGCTGAGTTTAAAATCCAGGTGCTTCCCTACAAGTCCATCCTGACTGAGCTGAAGTCCCTGTGTGCCAACCTCTCCTCAAAGGATAAGGTTTGGGTCAGCGACAAGGCCAGCTATGCTGTGAGCGAGGCCATCCCCAAGGTTGGTTGCCCTGCTGAGCGCCCTCAACCCTGCCCCACTGGTAGCCCCATCCCAGTGTGGTCTTGAAAGCAGAGCTGGTCTGGCCAGATGTCCGGCTCAGGTCTCACTAGGACAGACAGACCTGTCCAGCCTCTCCCAGACAACTCCCTAGAGCTGTTCCTGTACCGAGAGGCTGAGGGCCTGTAGAAGTCACCGAGTACTGAATTCCCCAAAATGTAGCATGAGAGCTGATTTTAGGTTGGTTGACCATGAGACTGTGATACTAATAAACCTTATTTCTGAAGACAAAGTTGAATTCAGTAAGCTCAGTTCATTTGAAAATGATCTAAAAATAAGTACTAAATTGTGTAATCACCAAGCGACTAGGGAAATCCCACGGCTCTCACTCGCCGCCTGCATTTGGTGGTCTCGAGCTGCTTCCCCACCCCGGACGGCCGATGCCATGGGCGGACGAAGGAGGAAATGAGGGCCAGACTGGTTGGTGATCACTTGCCGTTTATTCCATTTCCCCCACGCGCCTGTTTCAGTTTCTCTAAGCCCCCCATTCCAGTCTCACACTGCCCCTCATTCCTGTCTCGTCCTATTCCCCTTGCTCATCTCTCCATGCTCCTACTCACTACCCTGGTTTCTCTCTAGTTTTCTCACCAACTCCTCTTCATTGGGCTAGCACAGTCAACATATCAAAGCCCTTCCTGATCACAGATCAGGCTCAAGGGTAAAATACCACCTAGGGTTTTTTCCCTTTTTCTTAGTTCAATAACTTAATTAACATCTTAATTCTATTTCTTAATTATTTTGTATGGACACAGTAAGAGATACATTAAGCTTGTAGGGTGGCTCTCCTGGGGACATGTCCCTATAGATCTCAGACTACAGTGCTCAGGCCAGATTAGTCCTTCCTAATCCTAGCAGGGTCTTAATCTAGTTGTAACTTTTTGGATCATGACAGAATTGGTCCATGACCATGCTCTTAACTTACAGTTAAGTATTAATGGTGCTTTGGCTTGGCCCATCTCAATACCAGGATAGCTCACAGCTTGACCTGGATCCATCCAGTCTCTCATCGGGACCCTGCTTTTGGGTTGGTAGGAAGTAAGGGCAACTGAGGGTTAAGTTGAGAGAACAGATGCCCTGGAGTGAATATTATTCGGAGTCAATTAACTTCCAAGTTAAAAAGCATACCATTAACTGTCTCCCTGTATCTGTACAAAAAGGACATTGCTCTGAATTAACTACGCACAGGACTTAAGGAGGAGAGAAAAGCAATACTGAAGCAGAGAACAAAGAAAGAGGTTATAAATAAACACAGAGGAAAGGGAGCACTGTGATGGGAGTAACCCAATAAACCTAAGCTCCCTGTGGCAAGGCAGAAAGGACAAACCAAGGTTATCGCACTCTAAATCAAGGGGTGGGCAGCTGAGGTTAAGAGGAGGGGCAGGAGGTATAAGAATGCACCACTCTTCTTCTGACCCCCCAGCGCATTTTTGTAGTTACAGAGTGCTGACCCCTCAAGAGGCTTGAGGAGGTGGAATCTGTCCAATTTGGGAGACCAACGAATGATAGCAATAGCCCCACCTTTAAGTTCTGCTGGGCAGTGCTACTCAGGGGGCTCCTGTGTCCTCATTTTAATGAGGGCCTAGGGCAAGACTGGAATCCCGACCTGTTAGTTGTCGCCTCTTTTGGCCACCCTGCTAGGCCTCTGGCTTCCCAGTGGCCCCCGGCCAGTCCAGCGATGTTATCTCTTCTCCATCCAGGCATGGGCCTTCCTGGAAAGAGCCGGGCCTGCCCTTGTAGACCTGGCTTTCCCCATTGCCTTTCTCCCGGGCCCTGCCACCCTGTGATCCTCGCTCAGAACTTGACTTCCTCGCCTGAGTGGTGCCTGTCCCTGCCTTCCCTGCCTCAGGAGAGGAGAGAAGGAGGAGAGCTTGAGAGAGTGGAAGAAAGCCCTTGCAAAGCATCCACCGTTCACGGTGGCAGAAACCCCTCCTCCCACCAGTACAGGGCACCACTAGAACTTTCTCTCCATATGCGAAGGGACTTTCCAAGTCCTTCTCCATCTGAACATTAATCAGAGCTGGTGTGGATTTCTGAATGGCAGGGGACGGCA
Source organism: Sorex palustris (assembly GCA_028565675.1). Classification (NCBI taxonomy): domain Eukaryota; kingdom Metazoa; phylum Chordata; class Mammalia; order Eulipotyphla; family Soricidae; genus Sorex; species Sorex palustris. The sequence goes on along the minus strand of JAOXYA010000021.1, from coordinate 22,541,134 downwards.
CTGGAGGGCTCCCTCATCAGTCACGTGTACCACTAGGTAGTGCGAGGAAGCCGCCTGAATGCTGCAAGAAAGGGGTTATTTTAGTCAAGCTTTGATTGACAGGTGAACTCCAGAGAAGTGAGGTCTTCCTGATGGCTGCAGCCAGCAGCTGCATGGAGCTCGAAGGGGAGGGGTAGAAGACAGGTAGGTGCCTAGCGTATCAAAATGTAGGTTTTTAGGGAAGAGTTTAAGTCTCTTCCCTCAGGTTGTCGTTAACTCAAAAGGGACAGGGCTCGGGGCTCAAAGGGATAGGCAGGTGTTTCTGAGTGGGAGTGTCTTACGTGTGGGGTGCTGGATAAGCAGGTGATGTTTTTGGATGTGCGTGAGTGGAGTCCATCTCAGTTCCCCCTGTTCTGTGTCCTAGGAGCATCGTTGCTGTATGCCTTACACCCCCATCTGCATTGCCAAAGCTGTGAAGAACTCCACCGAGACTGAAGGCATGAGGCGAGCTCACGTGAGTACCACAGCCTTTCCGGGAGAGGGGATGTGTGACAGATGGTCCAGTGGCCCCGAACTTTGAACACGGTCAGAACCTCTCTGAATTCCCAGAGTTCATGAGAGAACAAAAATAAAGTTCCCCATAGGCAAGAGATCTACGAAGTGTGACATATCGCACAAAATGTTGTGATGAAGACGAGGGCTCTAGAAAGAGCCAAGTTGTGTTTCAGAGCTAGCAGAGGGTCTAGAAAGATTCTGGATTGAGAGATGGCTCTTGAGTGTGGCCTGCCTTTCCCGACCTTTTGTAGGGCAGGCCCTGAGCCCCCCGAGTGAGCTGCCTATGCTTTTGCGCGCCTTCCTGACTTCCTGAACCACTCAAGAGCAGAGGAGCCTTTTCCCTGCTAGTGGAAGTTGCTGAAACTGTTTGCCAGAAGTGCCTGAGATCTGTGAGCCGTGTGTGCTGGTTTGGGGCAGGGGTCCCGTAAATGCAGGCCTCTCACCTCAGGCCAGGGCTGAGTCTGCTCCTCAGATTCCTAATGAAGAATTTTTAAAAAAATGTCTCCATTGTTTGTACAGATAAAAGATGCTGTTGCCCTCTGTGAACTCTTTAACTGGCTGGAGAAAGAGGTTGGTTTTTAATCTTTGTTAAACCAGTGGATGTAGATTAGTCAGAAGCTTACCCACCGTGATTCAGACTGTGCTGCCTCCATGCTCTGGTGACCAAGAGGCCCAAGATCCTGGTCTAATTTTGAATATATCGTATTTCAGCATTCTTCCTGAAAATTGGGTGTGTGTAGAAAATAGTATTAAGGATACAGAACAGAATGAATCCTTTTTAGTCCAAATTGGACACTTGGGAATTGTCTTGTAATTAAGTGGAATATCATTATGGGGAAAAATCACTCATTATGGGTAAGGGTGTATTAAGAAAAATATTTTTGTTGTACATTTTGACCTTGCACTTAAGCCATAAAACTTTGAATATTAAGTTCACCGTTGGATATTAGTTTCTTGCTCATTCACTCCCTGTCGATGATATGAAGGTGGTTTCTTTGTTTTTGTTATTATACAGATCATGTTCCCTTTAAATATTATATAAACAAGTCTTTAAAAGTAACTTTAATTGGAAAAATAAAATAGCACCCTATTCCCACTGGTGTGACAATTTTTCTCCCCTCTTGTGTGAATCATTTTTTAGTGTTGATCATTTTTCTGTGTCTTGCAACCTTATTTTATTCACTATCACCATCTGAGCATTTTTCTTTTTTTATGGCTTTGAGGAGGCCTTAAAATGATCCAAATGGAGTCTGTGTACAGTGACTAGATTAGTTTATTTGCCCATGCTTCTTATTTTCAAATGTTCGTTTAAAATTTCTTTTGCCATTCTCAATAACCCTGTAATATCTCTTTTGCATTTATTTAGGATAACTTTCGTAAGATGATATTCCAGGAGGGGTGGCTTTTGAATTTTTAAACTTGGATGTATTAAGTTTTGGGAGGCATTGTACTGAGACAAAAATTGGTTGAGTGAAAAATTATATGGCTAGGAACGCTTCTACTTTGAATAACTTTGGTGAGGGAGGGCCTTTGGAAATGCTCTCCTGGTTAAAGGCGAGACTTAGCTGAGTTCTGTAGATTGGATGTTTGGACCTAGGACTTTGGGAAAATGCACATTGAGCTATATGAGACACTTGAACCGATGACACTACATGATTTATATGCAACTTCCTTTTAGGTGCCCAAGGGTAATGTGACAGAAATCTCAGCTGCTGACAAAGCTGAGGAATTTCGCAGGTAAGGCTCCATCTGGGCTTCTGGGAATCTTGTACTCAACTCCTTGGTGACTTAAATCACAACTAGGAGGGCCCTGATTCTTGGCACAATAATTACCTTTCAACTCCTCTGCTCTTTGTGTCTGTGTTCCAGGCAACAGGCCGACTTTGTGGACCTGAGCTTCCCAACGATTTCCAGCGCTGGACCCAATGGCTCCATCATTCACTATGCGTAAGGCATGCGGAGGAGCACACTTACGGCTTTTGCTGCTGCTTCTGCCCGGGAGCCTGAGCAGGGGAGAGACATTATTTTACCAGAGGCTCTAGTGCCCACCTCTGCGTGTCTGTTAGATTATTCTGATATGGGAAGTGAGGCTGTTAAGGTCTTAATTTCGTCGAATATCTAGGCCTCTGCCTTTTGGATTCACATGTTTTGGTGTTGACATTCCCAATGATGCTGTCAAGTTGATTGGCCATTTTAGGCTGCAGAAGCTGTATGTATAGTCCTTGTATCGTAACGATGGGGACTTTTCCATTTCTTTCCCTCTAATAGCAGCTTTCTTGATGCTCTAGATCTGAAATCTTTGTACTGTAGTACCTCCATAATATTAAAAAAAAACAAAACACCAGTTCAGGAGCAAGCTTGTATGGTTAGAGATGTGATTAGTACTCTCTTTTTCTTCCCTGTGGGCTTGAAGTGTGTGACCCTAGCCTATGGGGATTTGTAAAATGTACAAGAGCCCACAAGCCCATAGCGGACATCCTTGAATGGAGCGGGTAAGAGGGGCTCAGCTAAGTCAGTTAAGTTTAGGACTGACGAATTGCCATTGGAAGTAGTGGGAGATGGCAGCAGGCTTGGCCATTGGACTTCAGCTCAGATTGTATTTGCTTTGTGCATTTTGAGTTCATTGCTCCCATCTGTGATGTGTACCGTTAGTGAAAGGACACTAAGGTGCATGTGATGGTGTTCTCCTTGGGCTTAGATTTTGCCCCACCCCTGCTTTTTTTTTTTTTTTAAAGTTTTCAGTCTTGGGACAATTGGAATCTCCGTGTGGGAGCTAGTCACAGATGTTACTTTCTGTTTATCAAATTAATACTTCTGGTCCAATATTAAAAGATCAGAGAGACTTGATTTTTAGTCATGCTTAACTCTGGTGATGAATTTGCTGGCTGGGGTACTGTCCTAGAATTTTGCCTGTAATTCACATATTCAAACATTTCAGACTGGGGAGAAACTGATTTTCCTTTGGTTTTTTTTTTTTTACGGTAGTCATTAGAAGAGAGGCAGGCTCCTGGAACTGGATCCTGGTCTGGTTTGTTTACAAAAGCCCCAATTCACTTATTTTATTGAGCACCCGAATCAATGAGCTATACCTCCTCAAGCAACAAGATTGTCCAAAAAAAATCCAGGTTCAGCTCGACCATTATTACTTAGGACCGTGTCTGGAAGTGAAGGAGAATACCTATGGTATGGGAACACATTGGGATGAGGGACCTGCAGGGACCCCTGTCTTAGACCCCTCAGACAAGTGACTCAAGACTGCTCTGCTGTTTCTGTGACTGGTTTGTTCCCATAGCTGATCTCTTGATCACTAGTTTCGTAGCCTTTACAGTTATCGCACAAAAACTTGTTTTGTTCCAGACACAAATGGAGCTAGAGATAAAGAAGTACGTTAGCCTTCCTCCTCCTCAGCTCTTTATCTGTTGGAGAAATAGTTGACTGGGGTCTTGAATAATAGAAGGTTAATCTTGGTTGGGATAATTTGTTGGGCAACTTTTAATTTTAATGTAATTTTAGATTAAGTTACAGGCAGGGATAAATTCAAGAAGCTCCTCCCGAATATTTATACTTGTGGAATAATTCATTTTAATTTGCTTTCTCAGGCCAGTCCGTGAGACAAATAGGTACCTGGTGCTTGATGAGCCGTATCTCATTGACTCTGGTGCTCAGTACAAGTAAGTGAATTGGGGCTGCCTTAGAACTTGACTCAGCTGGGTTAAGGCAGTTGCATAGCTGCATAAACCAGGCTCCAGCTGACAGTGTCAGCTGCTAATCTTGTTCTTCTCCAGCCACTAATGAAGCGTTTCTGTGTCTGGGCCTTGTCTTTAACCTTTAATTGAATGGCCCAGTTGTGCACATTGCTCTCACAAAGGACTCACTGATAGAAATGTTTAATCCTTGCCACCAAGTTGCCAAATTCTCATAAGTATTTGAAAGTAATCTTTCAGAACCCTTGGAAAGTCTCCTTGCCCCAAACCATAAACACTCCTCTAGCTTCCTTATATGTCCAGCAGACCTTAGGAAGTGAGGGATTAATTTTGAGCAATTGAATTAGAAATGGGCATTGTCCTGAATTTCTTTTTTGATGTCCTGCTGCCTTCACCATCATCTTGAATGGGTTCTCGGAGGAGAAATCAAGATTTGGTTGGGTTGTGGGCAGCCCAGTTGTAGGTTGTCTCTGTCCTTTGAGTATTGTGAGAGATGCTGCTGTGAACATCCATTTTCAGTTCTTTGGGGATATACACATAGGAGTTGACTTACTGGATCATATGGTAACTTTGTTAAGTCCTTTAAAGGCACTTCAAATAGTTTTCTGAAGTGACGCCCTATTTCATACGTCTGCCACAGCGCATGAGAGTTTAAGTTTCTTTACATCCTCACCTGCCTTACTTATGTGTGAGCAAAAAAATTATTTTATAAAAGAAAACACTGATGTGTCTTTTCTTTTGGAAAGGGATGGAACCACAGATGTGACCCGGACAATGCACTTTGGTACCCCGACAGCCTATGAAAAGGTACAGTGGAACAGAAAACTTGAGGAGACTCTCTGCTTTCTTAAGGAGAACATTGCTTTTTTGAAAAGGAGTTGCATAAGTAAATGAAGGTTGGATGTACTATAGTTAGATAGCTCATTACTGTGGAATCAAGCTTATTTACTGTATGACATCCATTTGACTATAAGAGAAATTGGAAAGCATTCTGTCTGCTAACAACAGAGTGGCTCAGATTCAAATTTGTAAAGCTTTGGCCTGAGTCAGGAAGTCTGGGGATGGGAACGAGTTATAAAATCTATGCTGGTCAAACGGCCTCGATTGGATTTTGAGGGCGCCTCCCCATCTCTTTGCGAGTACATTGTTCCTGTTTATAGATTCAGCACTCTAGGAACCCTCTGAAATGACATTCCCTGCTCAGCTTCAGCTCTGTCTGGTGTGGAAAGGAGGAAACGGTTGATCTGAGGAATAGTGTTCTGGGACTTCAGATCGTCTGTCCTGTTTACTGGCTCCATGACCTTTAGTGAAGCGCCTAGAACAGGCAAAAAAGGGGGGCTCAAAGTAATTGCTTTTCATGGCTGGTTTCAAGCTCCCAGATCATAGTTGCTGCTTAGCAAAAGTTGGTTGAGTCTCCAGGTGAATTTGGTTTTTCCAGAAGCCCCTCTGAGTAACATAGCAGGGGAGGTTTTTAGTTTGGTCCCTCTTGTATTCCACTTGCAGGCACCAGAACCTTAGATGAGTTTAACCTGAGTTCAGGTATCTCTGGGGCAACTCTCCAAGAGCTCGGGGATTGGGTCAACGAGGGTGGCGTTTTGTCCTGACTTCTGCATGCCCCTGACCCCCGCAGTCCTTTCCTTGCAGGAAGTAGGGATTTGCCAACCATGGCGGTGTGGAACACAGCTGGAGAGGCAGGACTGCTGCCTGCCTCAGGGCCAGGCATTGTTCCCTAGACCCAGTCTGGTATTTCATCTCTTGGCAAATTTGGAATGGCAGTAGGTCCTCCTTTGCAAAGCGTGGGATTTAATGCCCAGACAAAGAGGAGTGGCTGGGTGAGTCTTGGGGAGTGTGAGCTAGTACCCCTCACCGTCTTGCTGAGACTCGGCTGACACAGCGTGTCAGAGTGTTCTCCGCGAGGGAATGAGCTGAGCCTCATCTTGTGGGCAGTTCTGTGTTTCTAAATTGAATTTCAAGTATTTCCTGGAGAATTGGTTCCATGACCATGCTTCTTTTCCCACTGAATCTTTTACTTTCTACTTTTTATTTATTTTAAAAATTTTTTTTTGGTTTTCCTTTGATAAAAGGTAAAGGCCCTCCCGTTGATCGTCGATTTGCTCGAGCGGGCCCAGTAACGTCTCCATTGGAGACTTTGTT